>CM059442.1:12610787-12635787 GCA_030390025.1 Squalus acanthias | reverse complement strand
TAAAAGTTAGTTAATAGTCGAATAAATAAAAGCATGGCAGGGCAGCTCGGTCCAGCGTAATGCACATCCTGTGCCATGTGGGAACTCCAGGACTCTTCCCATGTCCTGGACAACCACATGTACAGAAGGTGTTGTTAGCTGGAGGAGCTCGAGATCTGGGTTTCGGAGCTTGAGCAGCAGCTGGCGTCACTGCGGTGCATCCGCGAGGCTGAGAGCTATGTGGATAGTGCCTTTCAGGAGGTGGTCACCCCATACCGTAAGAATGTGCAGGCAGAGAGGGAATGGGTTACTGCCAGACAGAAGAGGAGGACCAGGCAGGTAGTGCAGGAGTCCCCGGAGTGCATCGCACTCTCCAACCAGTATTCTGTTCTGAGTACTGGTGAGGACGATGGTTCCTCTGGGGAGTGCAGCCAGAGTCAAGTCCACGGCACCACGGGTGGCTCAGCTGTACAGTGGGGTGGGGGGGTGGGGGGGGGAGGAGGAAGATCGGGAAAGCAATAATGGTAGGGGATTCGATAGTTAGGGGAGCAGACAGGCGTTTCTGCGGCCGCAGACATGACTCCGGATGGTATGTTGCCTCCCTGGTGCAAGGATCAAGGATGTCACTGAACGGCTGCAGGACATTCTGAGGGGGGAGGGTGAACAGCCAGAGGTCGTGGTCCATATCGGTACCAACGACATAGGTAGAAAGAGGGATGAGGTCCTGCAGGCAGATTTTAGGGAGCTAGGAAAGAGATTAAAAAGCAGGACCTCAAAGGTAGTAATTTCCAGATTACTCCCACTGCCACGCGCGAGTGAGTATAGAAATAGAAGGATAGAGCAGATGAATGTGTGGCTGGAGAGATGGTGCAGGAGGAAGGGCTTTAGATTCCTGGAGCATTGGGGCCGGTTCTGGGGGAGGTGGGACCTGTACAGGCCGGACAGGTTGCACCTCAACAGAGCCGGGACCAATATCCTCGCGGGGAGGTTTGCTGTTGGGGAGGGTTTAAACTAAGTTGGCAGGGGGATGGGCACCAGGATGTAGCATTAGAAAGGAGAAATAAAGAGCACAAAGGATTGGGAGAGACGGATAGCACTAAAGTAAGAAATAGTAAGATAATCGGTGGGGTCAGACTAAGAGAGAATACAGGATTGTCTAAGATGGGTTTACAGTGCATGTGTATAAATGCACGAAGCGTAGTAAACAAGGTTGGTGAGCTGAAGGCACAAATAGTCACATGGGAATATGATGTTGTGGCAATAATGGAGACCTGGCTCAAAAAAGGGCAAGATTGGGTATTAAATATTTCTGGATATAAGGTGTTCAGGAAAGATAGGGAAGGAAAGATAGGAGGTGGTGTGGCAGTATTGGTTAAGGAGAATGTTACAGTGCTGGAGAGAGAGGATGTCCTGGAGGGGTCAAGGACAGAATCTATTTGGTTAGAGTTAAGCAATAATAGAGGTGCCATTACACTACTAGGTTTATTCTATAGGCCACCAAATAATGGGAAAGATATGGAGGAGCAAATTTGCAGGGAAATTAAAGGGAGATACAAGAACTATAGAGGAGTGATAATGGGGGACTTCAACTATCCTAATATAGACTGAGATAGTAATAGTGTTAAGGGCAGAGAAGGGGAAGAATTTCTGAATTGTGTTCAGGAGAACTTTCTTGATCAGTATGTTTCTAGCCCGACGAGGGAGGAGGCATTGCTGGATCTGGTTCTGGGGAATGAGGTGGGTCAAGTGGAGCAAGTGTCAGTAGGTGAACATTTAGGGAACAGTGATCATAGTATCATAAGGTTTAGATTAACTGTGGAAAAGGACAGGGAGCAATCTAGAGTAAAAATACTTAATTGGAGGAGGGGTTGGGGAGGTGGGGAGGGGGAGGTGTGGTGGGGTGGGGAGGGGAGGTGGGGGTGGGGAGGGGGAGGGGGGGGTGGGGAGGGGGAGGCGGGTGTGGGGAGGCGGGGGTGGGGAGGGGGGTGGGGAGGGGGAGGCGGGGGTGGGGAGGGGGAGGCGGGGGTGGGGAGGGGAGGCGGGTGTGGGGAGGCGGGGGTGGGGAGGGGGGTGGGGAGGGGGAGGGGGTGGTGGGGAAGGGGAGGGGGTGGTGGGGAGAGGGAGGGGGAGGTGGTGGTGGTGAGGGGGAGGCGGGGGTGGGAGGCGGGAGGGGGAGGGGGAGGCGGGTGTGGGGAGGCGGGGGTGGGGAGGGAGGGGGGGGCGGTGGTGGTGAGGGGGAGGGGGGAGGTGATGGGGAGGGTGAGGGGGAGGCGGGTGTGGGGAGGGGGGGTGGGGAGGGGGAGGGGGAGGCGGGGGTGGGGAGGCGGGGGTGGGGAGGGGGAGGGGGAGGCGGGTGTGGGGAGGGGGGGTGGGGAGGGGGAGGCGGGGTGTGGGGAGGGGGGTGGGGAGGGGGAGGGGGAGGTGGGGTGGGGAGGGGGAGGCGGGTGTGGGGAGGGGGGGTGGGGAGGGGGAGGGGGTGTGGGGAGGGGGGGTGGGGAGGGGGAGGGGTGGTGGGGTGGGAAGTCTGAAACTATTTGCCTATCGTGCCAGGTGAACAGCTGTGATAGGGAGAGACTGAAGTGAAGCAAAATAGAGGCAGAGAAATGAAGCAGTGAAAATCATTAGTAAAACTTTGCCAAAATCCTGACTGGGTCATAAAGAACTATGTCAGAAATACTTCATGTACCCAAACCTGGCCAGTTACTAATCAGGTGCATATGGCTGTGTTGGGAAGATCTGCTAACTGCCAGCTTGAGTCTGTATAAAAATTAAAACCACTTTCCTGCACTTTCTAAACTTCCAACTTTTTTGGTTTGACGCAAGTTTTTTCCACTTCCTTCCTGAAGCACTGATTCTTGCCTGGTGCATGGTTCCACGGGTACCAGCAACCTCTTGGCACCTCATCCAAGGTGCCTGATCCTGTACTCGGACATCCGCACACAGACCTCCCAGCAGGGGTCACTGTACAGGGTGACAGAGCAAGGACAAGAGTCACGTGATAGGGTGACTGAGGAAGGTCAAGGAGCATTGGATAGGGTGACCGAGGAAGGTCAGGGAGCATTGGATCGGGTGACCGAGGAAGGTCAGGGAGCATTGGATACGGTGACTGAAGAAGGTCAAGGAGCATTGGATAGGGTGACTGAGGAAGGTCAGGGAGCATTGGATAGGGTGACTGAGGAAGGTCAGGGAGCATTGGATAGGGTGACTGAGGAAGGTCAGGGAGCATTGGATAGGGTGACTGAGGAAGGTCAGGGAGCATTGGATAGGGTGACTGAGGAAGGTCAGGGAGCATTGGATAGGGTGACTGAGGAAGGTCAGGGAGCATTGGATAGGGTGACTGGGAGGGGCAAAGGGTCATGGACAGGGTGACTGAGTTGGGCCAGGGATCTCTGGATCGGGTGACTGGGCACAGCTCACTGGATAGATAGAGCACGTGTGTGATGTCTGAGGAGAGCGGTAGGGACCCTGACTTAGAAATCGGGGATGTGCAAGAAGCCAGAATTGGAGGAATGCAGAGATCTCGGGGGTTGTCGGGCTGGAGGGGATTACAGAGATAGAGAAGGGTGAGGCCATGGAGGGATTTGAACACAAGGATGAGAATTTTAAAATGGAGGCATTGCTGGACCGGGTGGAAAGGTAGGGCAGCAAGCACAGGGAGAGCAGACAGAAGTTTCTGTATCCGCACCTGCATGTTCATTGAATGATGCAGCGCAGATTCACCAGAATGATACCGGGGCTAAAAGGGTTAAATTATGAGGACAGATTGCATAGACTTGTCACCCTTTGAGTATACAGATTATGGGAGTGATCTAATGGAGATGTTTAAGATGATTAAAGGAGTTGATGGGGTAGATAGAGAGAAACTATTTCCTCTGGTGGGGGAGTCCAGAACAAGGAGGCAGAACCTTAAAATCAGAGCCAGGCCGTTCAGGGTTGATGTCAGGAAGCACTTCTTCACACAAAGAGTGGTGGAAATCAGGAACTCTCTCCCACAAAAAGCTGTTGAGGCTGGGGGTCAATTAAAAATTTCAAAGCTGAGATTGATAGATTTTTGTTGGGTAAAAGTTTTAAGGCTTACAGAACCAGGGCGGGTAGATGGAGTTAAGATACAAATCAACTAAGATCTAATTGGATGGCGGAACAGGCTCGAGGGGCCGAATGGCCTCCTCCTGTTCCAACTCCAAGGGCACAAAGCAGATTCTGAAGTTATTTTCTCACATAGCACCGAATGATACTCGAATATTTCCGCGCAAACACTCTGTAAGCAGAAAAAGTCTATAAAACTCAGCACACATGTCTTGCATTAAAATCTGTAAAGTGATCCGGCCTTTAAACATTTTTGTTTTCTGCAAATGAAACCTAAAATAGAACCCGAGTTTTAGACTGTGATTGTGCTCAAATTAGCGGATTGGTAAGTGCTGCTAAAAATTTAATATCATCAAATGGGGAAAGGCTGTAATGTTCTGTTCACATGCATAATGAACAATGAGGACATTTTGTTTCTGCGCAGCGCTTTGCTTACTCGCTGGCAAACACACAGTGCTGTAACCCGTAACCTTGTCAGGACATTCCCATACACTCATCGATAGCTTACGGGTGTTTGATTTCAGTGTATGTTGAAGTACTAGCAAAGTACATCAAAGAAACCACATCAGTTTTCTTTGGCACATTTTTGAAGCTCCAGATAGGATCTCCCTTGAATTGGAGGAGCTGTTTTGGCCGTATTGATGTTCTGGTAATGAAATCTTCCAGTATATTTCAGTAGAATTTAGTATCGCAGGAAGGTTTTATTTGTGTATTTGCCATTCCTCTGGTGCTTTGATTTTTTTTACCCCCTTCTGCAACTCGTTCTAAAGTATCACCCTTGACCTAGCACTCTGCCCTCTGAGTCGGAAGGTCGTGGGTTTAAGCCCCATTTCAACAAGTAATCTCGGCTAATGCTTCGGTGCTCCACCGAGGGAGCGCTGCATTATGGGAGACACTCACGGTAAAACCTTAAACCCAACTCACAGATAAATCTGGACAACAGGCAATGATGTCCTCTGCCGTGGCTCAGTGGGTGGCACTCTCCAGGTGGGAGGGGCTAGGAGTGAGCAGGTGCTGCTGGGTGCTTGATTACTGCAGCGAGTTGGAGTGAGTTTTGTAAAAAGTTGGTGGTGGGGTTTTTTTTTTCAGGTTTTAGGGCCTTTTTGGTCTTTAAACAGCAGTCAGATGGCAGCTGAGTGGCCTGGAGTGCCGGTCCCCTCAGAGGACAATGTTACCAGGATGAATTTAATCAGGGGAGAAAATATTGGGGGAAGGGAGAAATAAAGGCCCAAAGATTTGGGCCGGGCCCCCAGGAGGTTTGGAAAAGAAAACACGGTGGTGGTTCAGTGTGAGGATAAGGAGATACGAGCTGGGGATATTATCCAGGTGGTACATGAGGACTGCGGCGAGGGAAACTGCTTTGCCTGCCGACCAAAGCCGAATGTTGGGTTCGAGGTGATGGTCAGTGGCCAAGAGGAGGTGGAAAGACTTTTACTGAGTTTGAAGGTTGGAGATAAGTTCTTGGAGATATCTCTGCTATTTTCGGATGAGGTGGTGGTCTCATTCTTAAACCTGCCGGTTTATATTGAGGACGATGTGCTAACAAAAATGTTGGAGTCGTGGGACATTAAAATTTGCTCAGCAATAAAGAGGAGATACTATCCAGGAACGCGGGTAGCAGATGGAACCCGTTATGTAAAGGTGCGGTTCCCAGAAGGGGTGAAGTCATTGCCGTATAGCATGAAATTCGAGTCAATGGAAGGAGTGCAGTACTTCCGGGTACTGCATGATAACCAGGTGAAGGTTTGTTATTATTGTCTTGGACACGACCATCTTGTAAGAAGTTGTCCAGACTTGTACTGTTATAACTGCGGCAAGTCTGGACACATCGCTCGGAGCTGCAAGGTGGAGAGCTGTGGGGTGTGTCACAAAGGCCCACCCACTGTGAGTGTGCGGCAGAAGGAAGGCCCTTGAGTGATGAGGAGATGGGAGAAGGAGAAGGAGCAGGAGGTGCGAGTGGAGCGTCTGAAGGAGCGGAGCAGGCGGAGGACACAGCTGGTGAATGGAAGGAGAAAAGAGCGCAGGAAGAGGCAGAAAATTGCGGAGCAGAGAACAGGAAGGAGATGGTGGAAAATACACCAAGTACAGTGGAAAAGGACAAAGACAGCAGCGGGCTGCACGGGTCGAGGGCAGAGTCAAGCCATAATACAGTTCAGCACTCCCTAAAGAATCTGGTGTCCGCGGGGGGAGAGGAGGCGGGAGCGGGGTGCGGGGTAAGTGTAAGTACTCCAAAGAAAGACGGGGAGTCGGACATCTCGGGGAGCAGGAGGGGGCAAGACAAGGAGAGGGTGCAAGAGGCAGGAGCCTTAAAGGGGCAGCAGGACAGGAGGGGGAGACAAAGACACCAGAAGGGAGCAAGATAGGTGCAGATGCACCATTGTCCCAGAGAGAAGAAACGGGGAGCAAGGGTCAGTGGTGGAGATGAGGCCGAAGGGAGCGGCACTGTTGGAGAAACCGTGATAGCAGGAAGACTCTCTCAGGGAAATTATGTATCTGACGGGGAGCAGGGACGGGAGGTTACAGAAGAGCTCGAGAGTGAGGATTCAGAGGGGGACAGAGACATGGCAGTGGGGGGTGGGGCGGCATCGTGTGGAAAGGGAAAGGTTAGTGAGGGGCAGAAGGAGGGAGAAGGGGCAGCTCCTCGGCCCAAACCTAATGTAAGGAAGAGGCTGAAACTGCAGGGAAGGTTCAAACAGGAGGTGAAAAAGAGCCGGAGGCTGCAGGAGAAAGCAACAGCTGCCCGAAAAATTGGGAAGGATCATGAGAGGAGGGAAGGGCCGGAGATTAAATGATGGGGGGATTATCAGGCACACTTCCCTTATTCGGAGCCATGATTACTGATCCATTTTCATAGTACAATAGATTAGTATATGTTAAGGGAGACAAATTAAACTTCAGGTTTTGATGTTAATATGTGCTGGAGGAATGGCTGTGCAGAGCGGCGGAATGGATTTGTATGATACAATGGAATGATCACGATGTTGTAAATGTTTTTAATGTTTAATAAATAATAAAAATACTTTAAAAAAGAGGGGAATTTGGAGGTGGTGGTGTTCCCATGCGCCTGCTGCCCTTGTCCTTCTAGGTGGAAGAGGTCGCGGATTTTGGAGGTGCTGCCGAAGAAGCATCTTACCTACCTGCAGTCACTAAACTACTGCCCAAATTATTGGCATTCTAATTGCTCCTGAATTTAATTGATTTAAGTTTTTCTCTTATCCTCTTTCTTGGTCTCCTCAGGTTGGGTCTTCTGTGCCACATTCCTCCCATGTTGGGCAGTCAGGGTGGGGAGATGGGTTTGTTCAGCCATGTTGGGCAGTCAGGGTGGGGAGATGGGTTTGTTCAGCCATGTTGGGCAGTCAGGGTGGGGAGATGGGTTTGTTCAGCCATGTTGGTCAGTCAGGGGAGGGAGATGGGTTTGTTCAGCCATTTTGCCGGCTACTGGGCTTCCATTACCACTTCCAGGATTTCCCACCGGATGCAATGGTGGATGTTGAACACATTCGCCCATATTTGGGCAAGCATAATCAAATGAGCATTCCTGGCATCCAGTGTGGCGAAGGTAGCGGAAGGAGAAAGTGAAAGTTAGAGAGCCATCTTGCCTAACCCAACAACTTGCATTTATATAGCACCTTCAATGTCGTAAAACGTCCCTCGGTGCTTCACAGGAACATTATCAGGCAAAAAGTGACACCAAGTCAAAGAAGGTGATATTAGGACAGGTGACCAAAAGCTTGGTCAAAGACGTAGGTTTTCAGGAATGTCTTAAAGGAGGAAAGAGAGGTGGAGAGGTGGAGAGGTTTAGGCAGGGAATTCCAGAGCTTAGGACCTAGAAGGCTGAAGGCACGGCCGCCAATGGTGAGGCACAGGAAGTAGAGGATGCATAAGAGGCAAGAGTTGTAGGAACGCAGAGGTTTTGGCAGTGGAGGTTACAGAGATAGAGAGGGGCGAGGCCATGGAGGGATTTGAACAGGAGGATGAGAATTTTAAACTCAAGGTGTTGCCAGATGGGGAGCCTGTGTCGGTCAGCGAGCACAGGGGTGATGGGTGAACGGGACTTGGTGCGAGTTAGGATACCAGCAGCAGAGTTTTGGATGAGCTCAAGTTACGGAGGCTGGAAGATGGGAGGCTGGCCAGGAGAGCGATGGAATAGTCGAATCTGTAGGTAACAAAGGCATGAATGAAACACAATCAAACGCTTATGTGACTATTTACAATAATCCAACACGAGGACTTAATTCTCTCCTCTTTCTACATACACAGAGTAACTGTAGCCATCCTGTAAAACTGCCCCGAAATGGGACCGTGATCAAAGTGCTATTAGCGGGCCTGAGTGCATGCAGCCATTACTGTCGGCTCAAAAGGGAAAATTTGGTTTCTAAACCTGTTTGCAAGTAACTAAGGGGATTTACTGCCTGAATCACAGCTGTCACCTGGCCTGGAGAACAATTCTGCCCCTTATGTCTGAAAATTTGCAGAGAATCTGAAATAAAAGTCAATGGGCCGGATTTTCCGATCGGAGGCTTCCTGCGGGTGGATGCCTCCGATCGGGAAAAACCTACTCACTTACCTGCTGGCTCCGTAGGTCCCGAGACTTCCGCTCCTGGGCCTCTCCTGGTCCGCGCGCGCAGAGGCCCAGGTATCCCAGGGGCGCAGGCGGTTCACAAGCATCCCTGGGATCACGTGGGCCATGGCGAACCAATCAAAGAAGGGAATCCCCCTTCACACTTTTGACAGGTCTCTGTATAGATCTGTCAAAAGTATGAATGGGGATCACTCAAAAAATACACTAATACATTAAATAATTTTCTTTTAAAAATCACGTATTTAAAATTAGTTAAAATTACATTAAATTAAATATTTTAAACAAAAATTTAATTTTTTGAAAAAAATAATTAAAGTTTTTTACGGGGCTAAAAATAAACTTACCTTTTTTTAAAGTATTTTTAAATTATAAATGAGTGAAAAAAAAATATTTTTTTACTTTTTTAAACTCTTTTTAAACTGTAAAAGCAGGCCTTACGCGTGCTTTTACCAGGCGTAAGATTTCGAAGTGTTTTCAGCGGGTGGAGGTTGTGCAGAAAGCGGAACTCTCCCCCCGAAGAGGCCCTTCTCCAGGGCAGGCGTCTGCTTCGCATGCCTGAACCCGGCACTTGCGAGGCCCCTACGGGTGTGTACACAGCTTGTACACACCCATGGGGGTCGGAAAATCCGGCCCAATATACGTCAGCAGATTCATTTAAGAACATTAGGAACAGGGTGTAGGCCATTCAGCTCTTTGAGCCTGCTCCGTCATTCAATGATGTCATGGCTGATCTGTACCGTGTGGATTAGAGAAATGTTGGTAATGCTGCATTTTTTAAACCTCAATTTACGCTATCCTTTAGATTCCTCATTGTTGTAGAGATTCCCCAGTTCATATGCTGCCATACCTCACCTCATGTCCTCCCCTGCAGCTGTGTTTCTTACCTCAGGCAGTATGGAGGAGGGGTTTTAATATCTCGGAACAGGCTCGAGGGGCTGAATGGCCTATTCCTGTTCCTACTCCTGGCTTTCCTCTGTTTCTCCGGAGTTGCCTTTAACAGTCCTTGTTAGGATTTGCATTTTGTTTTTACTCTCCCTAAGGTCCAAACTGTGGCCCACGAGGCCCCAGGTATCTCAACTCCAATTCCGTTTTGATTTTTGTTACGCACTGCTTTGTCCTGTTTGAACTTATGGGGCTGGCGTTTGTTGCCTCATTGGTCGATTAATCATAAAATCACACCACCAAGATCTGTTGGTGTCTGCAGCTTGATACGGCAGTTTAATGGGAACATGGACTTATTGGGCCTACAAGGCTCCACGATACACGCCTGGAATAGTATGAGGGCCTTCAACATTCATTGCCCATGATCAAAAATAAAAAGGTGTCCTGTTCTGTGCCTGTGCTGAAAATAACATTTTCCCGACTACGATCAGCGCTGATGTCCAAGGACCTGTCCTGACCTCTGCACACTCTCCAGGCTAGGGTCGCCAACCCTCCAGGATTGCCCTGGAGTCTCCAGGAATTGACTGCTGCCAACAAACCGGGAGAACAATCTCAGGGGCATTAAAACAATTGTATGTTGTTTCCATTTCCTTTGAGCACTTTCATTAATTCATTGTAAAAATATTGGTCACGGGGGACAAAACGCCTGCTTGACTGACAGTCCATTCGGGTAATGAAGAATCTTTTCACTTTCCGATTGGTTGTGGGAAGGTGGGGCGCCGTGAGGATGGACGTGTTGGGCGACCAATGGCGGGGCTGGGGGTGGGGGGGGGCGGTTGGAGGCAGCAGGTCAGGTGATGAAATCTCCAGGAATCCGTCCGACCAGAGTTGGCAACCCTACTCCAGGCCTCTCGCGTCCGTAGAGCCTGTTCTGAAAAGAAAGTGCATTGTTATTGGTATGGATTGTCTGAGGTAAATCATCAAATAGAGGCGTGCAGCAGGATAAGTGACCTATAAACGAACATCATAATCCACGTAAAAGTCTTATACAGGCCCAATAACAGGATCAGAGTGCAACAAATTCATAATAAGTCTGATCAATAGACCATGTTATCAGACAGAGAATGGATTACAGCTGTCAAAGCAAGCAACTGATCGATCTGAAGTCTACCAGCAGAGCCATTACCTGTAGAGATATTTAACAACCTAAATATCCCATCTCCATGGAAAACTTTAATTAACGTTCTTACAAATTTTTTCTATCAAATTTGTTGGCTATTGAAAAACTCTAAGTATGAGTATTAGATTCTTCCTCATTTCTTTAAAAGAGTTATGACTCTATGACTCTATGTGCCGGCCATATTGAATAACCAATTGAACAACAGCAACTTGCATTTATATTATATTATATTAGGCGCCATAAATATAAGATAGTTACGAATAAATCCAATAGGGAATTCAGGAGAAACTTCTTTACCCAGAGAGTGGTGAGAATGTGGAACTCGCTCCCACAGGGAGTGGTTGAGGTGAAGAGCACTGATGCATTTAAGGGGAAGCTGGATAAACACGAGGGAGAAAGGAATCGAAGGATATGCTGATAGGGTGAGATGAAGAGGGGTGGGAGGAGGCTCGTGTGGAGCAGAAACACCAGTTGGGCCGAATGGCCTGTTTCTGTGCCATACATTCTACCAATTCACTACCGCATTTCCCACATTACAACAGTGACTACACTTCAAAAAAGTACTTCATTGGCCGTAAACGCTTTGGGACGTCCCGAGGTGGTGAAAGGCGCTATAGAAATGCAAGTTCTTTCTTTCTTTTTCTCTTTCCAGATGTTGACTGCGCTGCTGTGTAAGCCAGAATTTCCTGCTCTTATCTCAGATTTCTAACATAAGAAATGGGAGCAGGAGTCGGCCGTTCGGCCCTTCGGTCCGGCTCCACAGCAGCAACACAGCGAGGCTCGTCCAGTTTGCAGTTGTTTTTTTTCTTTTCATCTCAGCACTTGCCAAGACTGTAATGGAGAAGGACATGTCAAGAGAAGCTGAACTTCAACACTCGCCAATATATTTATCCAGGCCCTTAATTCTAACTGTCCACGGGAAGGGAAGCAATGTAGCCACTGAAAGATTGGGAAGCCCCTGACTGTTGGAAGTGAAGGTGAGAGGGACCAGCGAACACATTCTCACTATCTCCACAAGATACTACATGGGAGAGCACAGGAAAACGTGTCTGACAACAGATCCGCCTTTAATCTGACCTTAGCGGGGTGAAATTGGTTTGGGCGGTAGCGCAAAAAGGGTGCTAGCGAATTGGTTGCCTGTTTTACACCCCACCTGATTTTTTGGTTCCATGGAGAGGGCTGTGAAGTGGGCTGCCAATTGATTAGTGCCCGTTCTGCTCGACCAACAAAGGCCAATTTCCACCCATTATGTCCTGGCAAAGTGATCAGCTGATCTGCTATGACCATCATCCTGAAAGCACAGGTTGAGAAGGAAACACCTAAATGGGTCGGTTTCTAAAGCGATAACGGGGGCTTAAATCAAATCTTCATTTCCAGTTCAGATAAAAACAACTGAAGTGGATTATGCGACCTTTCTAGTTATTACAGATTATGCCAGCTTCCATCATCAACAACAACTTGCAGCTTTAACATCGTCACTTTCTGGCAGGAGCCAGTGGTGGGGAAGTTTGTTGGGCACCAGCTTGTATTGAAAGATTGCCCATAGATGGATTAAATCAATGTTCCCATTAATTTGCATATATCTAACAGATCTTAGTGATCTGATTGAGGCGTTAATAAGGCAACCGAGCTAATAACAGGGCTTTGCAAATCTACAGGCCCACAAAATCCAAACAGGACAAAGCCAGTGGGCAACGAGCTATCTAATGGAGTGACGGAACAGGCTCGAGGGGCTGAATGGCCTGCTCCTGTTTCTAAGTACAAGCAGAAATAGACTTGGACTCATCTCCAAGTCAATGGAAATGAAAATGGGGAGAGATGTATGACGGGCGGCTGATCCGATATCGCCTGTTCACACTGGCGCCGAAAGACAAGATAACTCCACCTTTGAAAATAAAGGAAAAGTAGAAGAACAAAATGCACATGGAGGTCAGAGAAGCTAAATTAGAAATAGAGAGGCATTCAAAAAAAGTGCTCAGCTTCAGTTTTCAGGATTTATTTTATTTCCTTTTTTTTTTCAGAGACTTTCCTGTCAGTCCAAGAGCTTGATCAAGGAGGAGTCACGGAGGGGAACCCAGTGTCCTCAACTCAGGGGCACATTCATCACCGCAATAACCTGAGCACTAACCACTAACAAGAGTTCAATGTAACATAGAAACAGGAGGAGGCCATTCAGCCCCTCGAGCCTGTTCCTCCATTCAATTATGATGTGGAGATGCCGGTGTTGGACTGGGGTGGACAAATGTGAGAAGTCGCACAACACCAGGTTATAGTCCAACAGCTTTATTTGAAATCACAAGCTTTCGGAGCGCTGCTCCTTCGTCAGGTGTAGTGAAGAGATGCATATAGGCACAGCTGACTATATATGCTGTGACTATATGTATCTCTTCACTTCACCTGATGAAGGAGCAGCGCTCCGAAAGCTTGTGATTTCAAATAAAGCTGTTGGACTATAACCTGGTGTTGTGCGACTTCTCACATTTGTCCAATTAGATCACCCCCATCTGTATCCTAACTCCATCCACCCGCCTTGGCTCCATAATCCTTAATACCCTTACCCAACAAAAACCTAGCAATCTCAGTATTGAGATCTACAATTGACCCCCAACCGCAACAGCTTTTTGGGGGAGAGAGTTCCAGATTTCCACTGCCCTTTGTGTGAAGATATGCTTCCTGACATCACCCCTGAATGACCCTAGCTCTCATTTTTAATGTGAACTACAATCAGCCAAGCTCTGACTTCTGTGTGTTCTGATGCACCACATCTTTTTCTGTAGGGCAAAGATGTCTGAACATTAAAGGGAAGGAAGAACTCTGGGTGCAAAATGAATTTTCAGGCTGTTGGAGCGAAGATTGTGGGCCCCAGGAGAATCGAACACAAGTTCTGAGATTACTAGAGGGGAAAAAAGCCCAGTTACTCCAGCACCATGGATACGTAGCTTGAGAACGCACTGGGGAAGTCGGAAGGTCTGTATTGAGAGGTAGCCGTGTTGGAACACAAACGAGAGAAAGACCAAACAGACAATTACCATTGACAGATGAGGTTAAAGTCGCAGTAAAGTTGAGGATTGAAAGGCCTGGAGTAGCCTAGTTTCCTCTGACTGCTGCCAATCCACGCCAAAGGAGACGTGTGATTGATTGACTGTACTGACATTTCATCAGCTAAAAGCTTTTTTTATTGAGCTTGGACTGAAGACATGCGGTCTGCTCCTCACCGTGAGCTAGCCAGTTTAACAAATAATATTAACCTGCGAGGATTTGATCAATCGTTAAAGAAATGGCCATTGCTTCCCAAAAGAACAAATACAAATTATTTTGGTTCGATAAAAACGCAAAGGAATGTGTCTATTTAATTTTATTTATAGCGTTTATTTCCTTTCTGAAAGCAAAGGTTAATACGGAGATCCCTTGTTGGTGGTTTTTTATACTGACTTAATGACATATCGATGATAGCTGTAAAAGTGTCCATGGATGGCTCACCGGCAATTTCTGACCTCAGTTAAACAAGGTGATAAAGCTTAAAGCCGATGGAATAAAAGCATCAAAGGTTGGGCGATGGAAGTGGCCGGGAGAGGCTGATGCATGTCCCAATTAACCTCGGCAATGAATGGATAGGTGGTCTATTCACCTGCAGCTATGCCACACTCCGACCACGACTTAACACCTCGCTGGTGGAGGGAAGTCAATGCAATGGAGTCAGAACGACGACAACAACTTGCATTTATACAACACCTTTAAGGTAGCGAAACATCCCAAGGCGCTTCACAGGAGCGTTCAAATCAAAGTTTGACACCGAGCCAAAGAAGGAGATATTAGGACAGATAAGAGGTCGGTTTTAAGAAGCGTCTTAAAGGAAGAGAGAGAGGTAGAGAGGTCGGAGAGGTTTAGGGAGGGAATTCCAGAGCTTAGGGCCTAGGCAGCTGAAGGCACGGCCGCCAATGGTGGAGCGATCAAAATCAGGGGATGCTCAAGAGGCCAGAATTGGAGGAGCGCAGAGATCTCGGAGGCTTGTAGGGATGCGTTGGTTAAAGTGAGTGTGCAACACCAATTAGGTTGGATGGATGAGGCATCCATACAGATGAGTGTTCATTCTGCTTGTCAACATTAAGAATGTAGGAACAGGAGGAGGCCATTCAGCCCCTCAAACCCATTCCGCCATTATATTAGATCACTGCTGATCTGTATCTTAACTCCATCTGCCCGCCTTAGTTCTATAACCCTTAATACTCTTGCCTTACAAAAATCTATCAATCTGAGTTTTGAAATTTTCAATTGACCCCCAGCCTCAACAGCTTTTTGGGGGGAGAGTTCCAGATTTTCACTACCCTTTGTGTGAGGAAGTGCTTTCTGACATCACCCCTGAACGGCCTGGCTCTAATTTTAACGTTATACCCGCTTGTTCTGGACTCCCCCACCAGAGGAAATAGTTTCTCTCTATCTAACCTATCAAATCCTTTAATCATCTTAAACACCTCAATTAGATCATCCCTTAATCTTCTATACTCCAGGGAATACAAACCTGGTCTATGCAACCTGTCCTCATAATTTAACCCTTTTAGCCCCCGGTATCATTCTGGTGAATCTACACTGCACCCCATCCAAGGCCAATATATCCTTCCTGAGTACATCGTGTAATTTAGTGCAGCACAGAAGGAGGTCATTAGGCCCATCATGCCTGTGCCAGCTCTTTCAAAGAGCTACTCAATTAGTCTCACTCTTTCTCCATAGCCCTGCAAGCTTTTCCTTTTCAAAGGATATCCCACATGGGCCTAGAACAGCAGCAGTGTTTAAGAAGATGAGGCTCTCCAACACTTGGAGAAGGCTTTAATTCTCAGGATGTGGGCGTCACTGGCCAGGCCGGCATTTATTGCCCTTCCCTAGTTGTCCTTGAAGGTAGTGGTGGGCTGCCTTCTTCTTCAACCGCCGCAGTCAGTTGGAGATGCCATCATTCCGAGGACCCATCTACCCGTTCAGGTGGATGTTTAAAATCCCACGGCACTCTTTGAAGAAAAGGTGGCAAATTCTTCCAGAATTCCTAAGCTCTGGAATTCCCTCCCTAAACCTCACCGCCTCTTCACCTCTCTCTCCTCCTTTAAGACGCACCTTAAAACCTACTTGACCAAGCCTATGGACACCTGTCCTAACATCTCCTGATGAGACTCGGTGTCAAATTTTGTTTGATAATAAAGAAAGAAAGACTTGCATTTATATAGCGCCTTTCACAAGCTCAGGACATCCCAAAGCGCTTTACAGCCAATGAAGTACTTTTTAAGTGTAGTCACTGTTGTGATGTAGGAAATAATCTCTCTTGTGAAGTGCCTTTGGACGTTTTTGGTGGAAAGAATAGAAAAACAGAATATTTTTTAAATGGTGAGAAACTATTAAATGTTGGTGCTCAGAGAGATTTAGGTGCCCTCATACAGGAAACACAGAGGGCTGGATTTTGATACGGGGCGGGTTGGGGTCGTGTCATCCACTTTTCGTGTTATCCACCCGACTGCATTTGGATGTGGGAGATTGATGCAATTTTCACTTAATTGGGTAATTGAGTTCCAGCATGTGGGAACCCATGAACCAATTAGTGGTTTCAGTCTGAAAGTCGCCTGTGATGATGTCATCATTGCTGCTGCATTGCAGGTCAGAGACTGCCTGGCCTTTGCTGTGAGAGGACCTGGATGCAAAATGAGCAGCATCTGAGAGAGAGAGAGAGAGAGAATTTTTTTTGCATCCAGGTCCTCTCACAGCAAAGGCCAGGCAGTCTCTGAAGACTTTCAATGCAGCAGCATCAGAGGCGACTTTCAGACCTAATACTACTACTACCTTCATCACATCTCCGTTGTAATAGTGGACCTGCAGCTGATAGTCAGCTATCCACTTGTGCTCCCACCAGGTTTCATTGGCGTGTTTCACATCAGGCGTGCTTCACGTGGGAAAAGGGTTAAACTAGCTAAAACGTTTCAAAATGGCATTACAGAGCCAATTTAGGGCTTGTTAAGGGCTTTAATGGCTTCACCCACCTCTTGGAGGCGGGACGGAGTCGGGAACACCGCGACCGATTTTATCAAAATTGCGTGGAGGCGGAATGGAGGTGGGATCGGGTCCGCCCGCCACTTTTTGCAATTTTAACCCCCCACACGCCTCCAAACCCGCCTCCACGGCCCTATGAAAATCCAGCCCAGAGACTTAGCCTGCAGGTACAGCAAGCAATTAGGAAGGCAAATGGCATGTTACATAGAAACATAGAAGATAGGAGCAGGAGTAGGCCATTCGGCCCCTCGAGCCTGTTCCGCCATTTAATGAGATCATGGCTGATCATCTAAATTCAGTACCCTGTCCCTGCTTTCTCCCCATATCCCTTGATCCCTTTAGCCTTAAGAAATATATCTAACTCCTTCTTGAATATATTTAATGAATTGGACTCAACTGCCTTCTGTGGTAGAGAATTCCACAGGTTCACCACTCTCTGGGTGAAGAAATTCCTCCTCATCTCAGTCCAAAATAGCTTACCCCTTATCCTTAGACTGTGACCCCTGGTTCTGGACTCCCCTGCCATCGGGAACATCCTTCCTGCATCTAGTCTGTCTAGTCCTGTTAGAATTTTATAAGTTTCAATGAGATCCCCTCTCATTCTTCTAAACTCTAGCGAATATAAGCCTAATCGACCCAATCTCTCTTCATACGTCATTCCTGCCATCCCAGGTATCAGTCTGGTGAATCTTCGCTGCACTCCCTCCATGGCAAGAACATCCTTCGTCAGATAAGGCGACCAAAACTGCACACAATACTCAAGGTGTGGTCTCACCAAGGCCCTGTACAACTGCAGCAAGACATCCTTGCTCCTGTACTCGAATCCTCTCGCTATGAAGGCCAACATACCATTTGCCTTCTTAACTGCCTGCTGCACCTGCATGCTTAACTTCAGCAACTGGTGCACAAGGACACCCAGGTCTCATTGCACTTCCCCTTTTCCCAATCTATTGCCGTTCAGATAATAATCTGTCTTCCTGTTTTTGCCACCAAAGTGGATAACCTCGCATTTATCCACATTATACTGCATCTGCCATGCATCTGCCCAATCACCCAACCTGTCCAAATCATATTGGAGTTTCTCTGCATCCTCCTCGCAGCACACACGCCCACCCAGCTTTGTGTCATCTGCAAACTTGGAGATATTACATCTAGTTCCCTCGTCTAGATCATTAATATATATTGTGAATAACTGGGGTCCTAGCACCGATCCCTGCGGTACCCCACTAGTCACTGCCTGCCACTCGGAAAAAGACCCGTTTATTCCAACTCTTTGCTTCCTGTCTGCCAACCAGTTCTCTATCCAAGTCAGTACCTTACCCCCAATCCCATGTGCTTTAACTTTGCATGCTAATCTCTTATGCGGGACCTTATCGAAAGCCTTCTGAAAATCCAAATACACCACATCCACTGGTTCTCCCTTATCTATTCTACCAGTTACATCCTCAAAAAATTCCAGTAGATTAGTCAAGCATGATTTACCTTTTGTAAATCCATGTTGACTTTGTCCGATCCTGTCACTGTTTTCCAAGTGCTCTGCTATTACATCTTTTATAATGGACTCTAGCATTTTCCCCACTGCCAATGTCAGGCTTACCGGTCTGTAATTCCCCATTTTCACTCTCCCACCTTTTTTAAGTAGTGGGGTTACATTAGCTACCCTCCAATCCATGGGAACTGTTCCAGAGTCTATAGAATTTTGGAAGATGACCAGCAATGCATCTACTATTTCTAGGGCCACTTCCTTAAGTACCCTAGGATGTAGATTATCAGGCCCTGGGGATTTATCGGCCTTCAATCCCGTCAATTTCCCTAACACCATTTCCCTACAAATACTGATTTCATTCAATTCCTCCCTCTCATTAGACCCTATGTTCCCCGACATCTCTGGGAGGTTATTTGTGTCCTCCTTTGTGAAGTATGTATTTAATTGGTCTGACATTTCTTTGTTCCCCATTATAAATTCCCCTGATTCTGACTGCAAGGGACCTACATTTGACTTCACCAATCTTTTTCTCTTCACATATCTATAGAAGCTTTTACAGTCAGTTTTTATGTTCCCTGCAAGCTTACTCTCATAATCTATTTCCCCCTCTTAATTAATCCCTTTGTCCTCCTTTGCTGAATCCTAAACTGCTCCCAATCCTCAGGTTTGCTGGTTTTTCTGGCCAATTTATATGTCCTCTCCTTGGATCCTATGCTACCCCTAATTTCCCTTGTTAGCCAATGTTGGCCTTTATTGCAAGGGGGTTGGAGTACAAAAGTAAGGAAGTCTTCCTACAATTGTACAGGGCTTTGGTGAGACCACACCTGGAGTACTGTGCACGGTTTTGGTCTCCTTATCTGAGAAAGGGCATACATGCCTTAGAGGAGGTGCAATGAACGTTCACTAGATTGATCCCTGGGAGGAGAGGGTTGTCCTATGAGGAGAGATTGAGTAGATTGGGCCTATACTCTCTGGAGTTTAGAAGATTAAGAGGTGATCTCATTGAAACATACAAGATTCTGAGGGGAATTGACAGGGTAGATGCTGAGAGGTTGTTTCCCCTGACTGGAGAGTCTAGAACCAGGGGTCACAGTCTCAGGATAAGGGGTCGGCCATTTAGGACTGAGATGAGGAGGAATTTCTTCACTCAAAGGGTGGTGAATTTTTGGAATTCTCTACCCCAGAGGGCTGTGGATGCTGAGTCTTTGAGTATATTCAAGACAGGGATAGATTTTTGGACTCCAGGGGAATCAAGGGATATGGGGATTGGGTGGGAAAGTGAAGTTGAGGTCAAAAATCAGCCATGATCTTATTGAATGGCGGAGCAGGCTCGAAGGGCCGAATGGCCGACTCCTGCTCCTAATTCTTATGTTCTTATGTTCTTTACGATGTTAAAGGCACTATATAAATGCAAGTTGTTGTTGTTGTTGCTTGGTCCATATTCTCCTATAATCAACAACACCAAAACAGGTTTCATGGCTCCTTCACCTCATTGCTGTTTGTGGGGCTTTGCAATGTGCAAAATGTCTGTCGTTGTTGAGCACATGTTCCCCTTCCTGTCTGGATCAGAATCCGGAGACTGGGATTTTCCCTTGTGGCCCTACCTACCGTGCGGCGATTGGGAAAACGCTTCCGTCCATCACCTCTGTCCTTGGGATGGGGTCATTCTGGGTTGCATTTGCAGTTCGATCTCTGTGGTGCAATCATCTTTCTGCTTCTGTCAAATGTGAAATTCCACCGGAATGATTTTGTTCCATATCTGTTGCCAGTTTCGGAACTGCTGCATCAAATGGAGTCAAGATGTGAAAAGTGAACACAGACAGAGCCCGGCTGAAGAATGTTCACTGAAGCTTGTTTCTCCCAGCTTCTGATTTTACGTAGTGCATCCTCTCTGATTGTACTCACGAAGGAGAGAGAGAGGATTGTCATGTTTTCTGTGGCAGCCTTTGTTTCTTTGTTTTTAAGTTGCAATATCGGAAAGTATCTGAAAAATACTGAGCCCTCGATTTGCTGCACGAGACATTAAAATAGAAACAACGTCATATTACAAGAACCATATGTTGGAATCCGCAGGTTAAATGGAATCGAACTTTTAACAGAGAAAGACTTGCAGTTCTATAGCGCCTTGAACGATCCCAGGGCATTCCAAATCGCTTTACAGCAAATGAAGTACTTTGGAAGTGTGGTCACTGTTGTAAATTAAGAAACCCGGTAGCCAATTTACGCATAGCAAGATCCCACAAACAGTAATGTGATAATGACCAGATAATCTGTTGGTTGAGGGATGATTATTGTCCAGGACACCGGGGAGAACTCCTATGTTCTTCTTCGAAATAGTGCCATGGGATCTTTTAATGGCTGCATGCACTCAGGCCCGCTAATAGCACTTTGATCACGGTCCCATTTTGGGGCAGTTTTACAGGATGGCTACAGTTACTCTGTGTATGTAGAAAGAGGAGAGAATTAAGTCCTCGTGTTGGATTATTGTAAATAGTCACATAAGCGTTTGATTGTGTGTCATTCATGCCTTTGTTACCTACAGATTCGACTAGTCCATCGCTCTCCTGGCCGGCCTCCCATCTTCCAGCCTGTGTGTAATCGAGCCCATCCAAAACTCTGCTGCTGGTATCCTAACTCGCACCAAGTCCCGTTCACCCCTGTGCTCGCTGACCGACACAAAAGGTGGTGGTGGGCCTTCTCCTTGAACTTTTGGCAGTTTGATACAGCTGAGTGAGTTGCTCGGCTACTTCAGAGGGCAGTTAAGAGTCAAGCCACGTTGGTGTGGGACTGGAGTCACCTGTAGGCCAGACTGGGTAAGGACGGCAGGTGTCCTTCCCTGAAGGACAATAGGGAACCAGTTTGTGACAATGTGACAGCTTCATGGTCACTTCCACCAGATTTTTCAAACATTCTCAAACTGCCGTGGTAGGATTTGAAATCACAGGCCCGAATGTTAATGCGTCCGTGCGTGCGGGATTGGAGGTGGGTCGGGCGACCTCATTTAAATCATTATTACCTTGTTGTCAGACCCTTAACCATGTTTCTAACTAGACCATTTGAATTTCACTGCATGACCAAGGGAATCACGCAGCTTGGGAACCACGTCTGTCAAGCTGAGGCGGAAGTTCAGTGCCCACTGATTGAGGTCAGTAATGCAGAGCATGGAGAGCACAATAAAAACTGACACCTGACACCTGCTTACTTTCCTAATGGAAATGCTGTTGCTGAGTGTATTTTCAGCACAGATTTAGGGGGAAAAAATTCAGTATCGCCCCGTTTGGGGCGCAATTATCGGCCGGGCGAAAAGATTAGCGCCTGGCGCTAATTATCGCCTCCGACTGCAAACTTGACTTTTATCGCCCCTGGAGCTGATTGGAGCGCTAAATCAGGCGCTACACATCTGTCTTAAGGCGCAAAGGCCGAGGAGCGAGGCGCTACCTCAGAGCGCTGGCGAAGCTCATGTGATGTCAGTCAGCAATGGAACACACACAGAATGGCACGGGCCAGTTCTTAAAGGGGATGGTCGATCTTGCTTTCCATCCACATCCTGCTCATTGCAGCCTTGAATCTCGGCCTGGAGAGACCTGTACGTCAAATCTGCTGGAAAGAACAATAGAGACAACCAGGGAAAGAGCTCAGAGTGCAGCCCCCATAGTCTCTTCTAAATCGATACAAGGAAGGCCAAATCAAAATGAACCTACAAAGTGCTGCTCAGTACCCAAAACTCCTTCACACAGCGTTGAATCTCTCCAGAAGTCCCTCTCTCTCTCTCTTTCAGAATGCGTGGTTCAAAAATGTCACCAACAAAAAAAAGCAGGAAGCGGTCGCCTTTAAATAGCGCTCCCCCAGTCCCTTCCTGACTGCAAAACGCTCCCCTCAACCTTTCGTTGCTAGCGGCAGGTGGTAAGGCAGGGGGCGCCACTCAATATCCGCAGCGGGGCGCTACCGGGGCGTTGCGCACTCGAATGATGTAACGATCTGCCGGTGCAGGAGATCGTGGCGGTAGTGTTTAGCGCCGCCGCAAAATGTCTAGTTAATTTCGCGAGCGGTGCAAACATCGCCGCGCCCAGGCGCTAGTTGCTTTGCTCCCCATTAGCGCCCTCTTAAGACGCTAACGGGATGCGCAACCAACTGAATTTTTCCCCCCTTAGTTCTCTAGAATTTGCAAGTCTTTTGTGCAAATTTGAAAACCACTCTCACCTACTTGCTACTACCTATCACACCATTGACAGATTGCTTCTCTGATCGCTACTTGATCTGCCATCTATTACATCAGCATGGGTGCGTTTATACTGTGTCACCTTGGTCCTCAGAATCGAACTATGATGAGCCCCAACACCAGCAGCACCAACAACAACAACTCCAACCTTCTCCTCAACCACCTGATGCTCCATAGGACAGAGGGCATCAGCGCAGGGCTGCACCACGCCGGAGGCGATACCCCTCACAAGCATATGCGGGGGGAGTCATCTGGGAACTTGGGTGCAGCCCTCTGTCTCTGTGAAGCCATGAGTGCGAGGCTGAGCAGTAAGCAGATGCTGAAATGTTCTGCCTGCACACTCCTAGATAAACCTTCAAATGCAATGTGGCCAAGGCTTCTTTAAATATCCCGGCTGGAAATGAGTTATTGGTGACGTCATCAGACCCGCACCATTTAATAGGGCCGGGTAACGCACAGGCCTGCCTTAATAGGCCTCATTAAGGGAAAGTCATTCTGAGGACTGCGATGAAAAGAATGGGGTCCCGACCCACACCAGATAAAGAAAATTCCGGCCACAATTTGTGTATTATCAGTCATGGTCTAGGATTACTGCTCAAGTAACATAACCACTACAATAGCTAACAGTCAACCCCTGCCCTTCTATGGTTCACAACAACACCTTTCGAGTAAGCATGAGATACTTTGTAGTGTAGTATATGGAAGAGCCTGTATTAATGACTGGCTTGAGTGATCAATTCAACCAGACAAGAGAGAACGGTTTCTGGCTTCAAGTTCTATCTTTCGAGCCCTCTGAAGAACTGTTGAAAACCAGGCTCTCTTATACACCATATTTCACCTACAACAAAGATACAGGTCATAGATAAGATTGCATGATGTATCTATTCCCAAATCCTTTGAAGACAGTTTATTCATGTAAACAGGTGTAGTTGGAGTCTCGCTTTTAAAATTCTCATCCTTGTTTTCAAATCCCTCCGTGGCCTCGTCCCTTCCCTATCTCTGTAATCTCCTCCAGCCCTACAACTCTCCGAGATATCAGCGCTCCTTCAACTCTGGCCTCTTGAGCATCCCCGATTTTAATCGCTCCACCATTGGCGGCCGTGCCTTCAACTGCCAAGGCCCCAAGCTTTGGAATTCCCTCCCTAAACCTCTCCGTCTCTCCTCCTTTAAGACGCTCCTTAAAACCTACCTCTTTGACCAAGCTTTTGGTCATCTGCCCTGATATCTCCTGAGGTGGCTCAGTGTCAAATTTTGTTTCATAACGCTACTGTGAAGCACCTTGGGATGTTTTACTACGTTAACTGTGCTATATAAATGCAAGTTGTTGTTGTTGTTCACTCCAAAGCTACTGATGTATTGTCCCCAACATCTGTGGAGAACAGGCTTTATCAACCGCCATCTTTCCATACTATGGCTAATGGATCCCTCTAGCTATGTTTATTACTCTAGCCCCTAAAGTTACACTTTAATCACTCCTGGCTGACATCATTACTGTCATATATTTCTTTGCACAAGCACTCTACACATCAGAAAACATTCCTCTCACAACACTTGAAAGCCACCCTGTTTATATTGTAAAGTCCATTGCTTCATGATATGAAGAGGTTGGCCTGTTAATCCTTTAACGCTCCATGATGGGCCTCGCACCACCGTACCCAGCAGACACAGGGGCTCCTTTAACTCCCACTCTATACTCACACTAACTTTTTTCATTAACATCAGTGAGCAGAGCAGAATATGCCACACTGTTTCACTTATAGCATGTCTTGTCTGTGTGAGCTCGTGATCAAGATTTCATCAATGGGTCATTAGTGCTTTGGTAGCAGAATTGATTACATGATTACAGATTTAATAAGAGAATAAATGACGTGGGGGGGAGGCTCCAATGGTCCTTGCGGTGATGCAGGCCCACATTACACACTGCGCACTGCTCCAATCTAACAGAAGCTGATGCTTGTAAGCAAACTAATTGCGATCTGATTTCAGCTCAGATCAGTTCTCAGAAGGCAGCCGACAGGAATCATTAGTAATTTGACGAAATCGATTTTGAGCTTGGGCCCAGCCTGGTGATAATATTACAATCCACAATGCAAGCTGTGGGATACATCAGTCAGCACCTTCCTGCACGCAACATCTCTGGATCGAGTCAAAAATAAGCCAAGCCTTTCGCCGGTCAAAAAACAAATCCTAATACCTTTTTATCAACTGGTGGTAGAATTGATGACATGATTACAGATTTAATAAGAGAATAAATTACACGAGGAGAGGCGAGAATGAGGTTTGCAGTGATGCAGGTGCCCTGGACAGCATTTATCACTCAACGAACATCCCAAAAAATAAAAACTATTTCTTTCATTGCAGTTTGTGAGATTTTGCTGTGTGCAACAGTGACGACACGTCAAAAGTACTTCATTGGCTGTGCAGTGCTTTGGGATGCCATGAAAGGCACGAGAAATACAAGATCTTTCTTTTTAAAATGCACAGTCCAATGTTATGTTACTCCCCGAAAGGTAGTGAGTCAGATCTGGATTCCAGCACAGGCAACAGCAGCTCATCTGA
>CM059442.1:12604528-12610587 GCA_030390025.1 Squalus acanthias | reverse complement strand
CACACATACCCACACACACTCACACACACTCACACCCCACACACACAAACGCACTCACACACACACACACCTCACTCACACACACACACGCACAGACACACACACACACACCACACACACACATACTCACACACACAAACATACTCACACACACAGACATACCTCACTCACACACACACTCACACACACACTCACACACACTCACACACACACTCACACACACACACACCCCACACACACACACTCACACACAGGCACACACACACTCATGCACACACACACCACACACACACACACACCACACATACACACACACACTCACACAGACTCACACTCGCACACACACACCCGTACACACACTCTCACACTCACAGACACACACCTCACTCACACACACACACACACACCCCACACACACGCACACACACTCAGACACACTCACACACACACACTCACTCTCACACTCACGCACACACACATAGAAACATAGAAACATAGAAGATAGGAGCAGGAGTAGGCCATTCGGCCCCTCGAGCCTGCTCCGCCATTCGATGAAATCATGGCTGATCATCCAAACTCAGTACCCTGTACCTGCCTTCTCCTCATATCCCTTGATACCTTTAGCTTTAAGAAATATATCTAACTCATTCTTGAATATATTCAATGACTTGGCCTCAACTACCTTCTGCGGTAGAGAATTCCACAGGTTCACCACTCTCTGGGTGAAGAAATTCCTCCTCATTTCTGTCCTAAAAGGCTTACCTGTTATCCTTAGATTATGACCCCTGGTTCTGGACTCTCCGACCATCGGGAACATTCTTCCTGCATCTAGTTTGTCCAGACCTGTCAGAATTTTATATGTTTCGATGAGATCCCCTCTCATTCTTCTATACTCCAGCGAGTATAAGCCCAATCGACCCAATCTCTCCTCATATGTCATTCCTGCCATCCCAGGTATCAGCCTTGTGAATCTTCGCTGAACTCCTTCCATGGCAAGAACATCCTTCCTCAGATAAGGCGACCAAAACTGCACACAGTACTCAAGGTGTGGTCTCACCAAGGCCCTGTACAACTGCAGCAGGACATCCCTGTTCCTAGACTCAAACCCTTTCGCTATGAAGGCCAACATACCATTTGCCTTCTTCACCGCCTGCTGCACCTGCATGCTTACTTTCAGCGACTGGTGCACAAGGACACCCAGGTCTCGTTGCACTTCCCTTTCTCCCAATCTATTGCCATTCAGATAATAGTCTGCCTTTCTGTTTTTGACACCAAAGTGGATAACCTCGCATTTATCCACGTTATATTGCATCTGCCACGCTTCTGCCCACTCACCCAACCTGTCCAAATCATCCTGGAGTTTCTCGCTATCCTCCTCGCAGCACACACTCCCACCCAGCTTTGTGTCATCTGCAAACTTGGAGATATTACATTTAGTTCCCTTATCTAGATCATTAATGTATGTTGTGAATAGCTGGGCTCAAAGGACCGATCCCTGCGGTACCCCACTAGTCACTGCTTGCCACTCGGAAAAAGACCCATTATTCCTACTCTCTGCTTTCTGTCCGCCAACCAGTTCTCTATCCAAGTCAATACCTTGCCCCCAATCCCATGTGCCTTAACTTTACACGCTAATCTCTTATGCGGGACCTTATCGAAAGCCTTTTGAAAGTCCAAATACACCACATCTACTGGTTCTCCCTTATCTATTTTCCCAGTTACATCCTCAAAAAATTCCAGTAGATTAGTCAAGCACAATTTACCTTTTGTAAATCCATGTTGACTTTGTCCGATCCTGTCACTGTTTTTCAAATGCTCAGCTATTACATCCTTTATAATGGACTCTAGCATTTTCCCCACTACCGATATCAGGCTTACCGGTCTGTAATTCCCTGCTTTCTCTCTACCACCCTTTTTGAATAGTGGGGTAACATTAGCTACCCTCCAATCCATGGGTACAGTTCCAGATTACATCGAATGTTGGAAGATGATCAGCAATGCATCTACTATTTCTAGGGCCACTTCCTTAAGTACCCTAGGATGTAGATTATCAGGCCCTGGGGATTTATCAGCCTTCAATCCCGTCAATTTCCCTAACACCATTTCCCTGCAAATACTGATTTCTTTCAGTTCCTCCCTTTCATCAGACCCTATGTTCTCCAACATCTCTGGGAGATTATTTGTGTCCTCCTTTGTGAAGACAGAACCAAAATATGCATTTAATTGGTCAGCCATTTCTTTGTTCCCCATTATAACTTCCCCCGCTTCTGACTGCAAGGGACCTACACTTGATTTCACTAATCTTTTTCTCTTCACATATCTATAAAAGCTCTTACAGTCAGTTTTTATGTTCCCAGCAAGCTTACTTTCATATTCTATTTTCCCCTTCTTAATTAATCCCTTTGTCCTCCTTTGTTGAATCCTAAACTGCTCCCAATCCTCAGGGCTACCGCTTTTTCTGGCCAATTTATATGCCCTCTCCTTGGATCTTATGCTATCCCTAATTTCCCTTGTTATCCACGGTTGAGTCACCCTTTTTGTTTTATTCTTATGCCACACTGGGATGAACAAATTCTGTCGTTCATCCATGCAGTCTTTGAATGTTTGCCATTGCCTATCCACCGTCAACCCCTTGAGTGACATTCCCCAATCAATCCTACCCAATTCGCGCCTCATATCATCATAGTTTCCTTTATTTAAATTCAGGACTCTAGTCTCTGATTCAACTACTTCACTCTCCATCCTAATGAAGAATTCTATCATATTATGATCACTCTGACCCAAGGGGCCTCGTACAACAAGATTGCTAATTAATCCTTTCTCGTTACATAATACCCAGTCTAAGATGGCCTGATCTCTGGTTGGTTCCTCGACTTATTGTTCCAGAAAACCATCTCGTAAACATTCTAGGAATTCCTCCTCCACAGTATTTTTACTAATTTGGTTAGCCCAATCTATATGTAAATTAAAGTCACCCATGATGACTGCTGTGCCCTTACTGCATGCTTCTCTAATTTCCCTTTTAATGCCGTCCCCAACCTCCGTATTACTGTTTGGAGGTCTATATACCACTCCCACTAATGTTTTCTGCCCCTTGTTATTTCTCAGTTCTACCCATACAGATTCCGCATCATCAGAGATAATACCCTTCCTTTCAATTGTGTTAATCCCCTCTTTGACCAGCAATGCTACCCCACCTCCCTTTCTTTTTTGCCTATCTTTCCTAAATATTGAATAACCCTGGATGTTGAGTTCCCAGCCTTGGCCACCCTGGAGCCATGTTTCTGTAATCCCAATCAAATCGTATTAATTTACCTCTATTTGCGCAGCTAATTCATCCACCTTGTTCCGAATGCTCCTTGCATTAAGACACAAAGCCTTCAGGCTTGTTTTTTTAACGCTCTCAGACCTATATGAATTATTATTTACTGTGACCATGTTTGATTTAAACCGTTGAGTTCTTTGCCTTCTACTTTTGTTGTACTCCTTCCTGTCTTTAGCTTTTATCCTTGTTTCCCTTTCCTCTGTCTCCCTGCTCAGGTTCCCAACCCCCTGCCACTTTAGTTTAAACCCTCCCCAACAGCACTAGCAAACACTCCCCCTAGGACATCGGTCCCGGCCCTGCCCAGGTGCAGACCGTCCCGTTTGTACTGGTCCCACCTCCCCCAGAACCGGTTCCAATGTCCAAGGAATTTGAATCCCTCCCCCTTGCACCATTCCTCTAGCCACGTATTCATTTGAAATATCCTCCTATTTCTACTCTGACTAGCACGTGGCACTGGTAGCAATCCTGAGATTACTACCTTTGAGGTCCTATTTTTTAATTTACCTCCTAACTCCCTATATTCAGCTTTTAGGACCTCATCCCATTTTTTACCTATATCGTTGATGCCTATGTGCACCACGACAACTGGCTGTTCGCCCTCCCCCTCCAAAATGTTCTGTAGCCACTCCGAGACGTCCTTGACCCTTGCGCCAGGGAGGCAACACACCATCCTGGAGTCTCATTTGCGGCCGCAGAAACGCCTATCTATTCCCCTTACAATTGAATCCCCTATCACTATAGCTCTTCCACACTGTTTCCTCCCAGCCTGTGCAGCAGAGCCACCCATGGTGCCAGGAAGTTGGCTGCTGCCGCCTTCCCCTGATAAGTCATCCCCCCCAACAGCATCCAAAGTGGTATATCTGTTTGAGAGGGGGATGGCCACAGGGGACCCTTGCACTACCTGCCTGCACCTCTTACTCTGCCTGGTGGTCACCCATTCACTTCCTGCCTGTACACCCTTTACCTGCGGTGTGACCAACTCGCTAAACGTGTTATCCACGACGTTCTCAGCGTCGCGAATGCTCCAATATGCATCTATCCGCAGCTCCAGCGCCGCAATGCGGTCCGTCAGGAGCTGCAGCTGGATGCATTTCCCACACACATGGTCGTCAGGGACACAGGAAGCATCCCTGATTTCCCACATATAGCAGGAGGAGCATATCACGGGGCGGAGCTCTCTTGCCATGACTTACCCTTTAATTAATGAATTAAAATTAAACTAATTGAATCCCACCAATTTTAATTCAATTAAATGATATACTCAAGGGCCCTTGCTTAACAGCCGTCCCCGCTACACCACAGAGACTCTAGAATCTATAAACCACAGAATTTAAGTGTGGAAAAAAGGAGAAAAAGAGAAATACTCACCAACCAATCACTTACCTGCTTTCTGGTGACGTCACACTCACACACACTCACACGCACACACACTCACACACACTCACTCACACACTCACACACGCACACAGTCACACACACACACTCGCACATACACACACACTCACAGACACACTCACACGCACACACACATCACAAACACAAACACACACACCCCACACACACTCACACACATACTCAGACACACTCAGACACACACACTCACACACACACACATTCACATGCACTCACACACACCCCACACTCTCACACACAGAGAGACCACACACTCACACACACACCACACACACACACACTCACACTCGCACACACACTCACACACACACGCATTCACACGCACTCACACACACACTCACACGCACACACTCACACACACCCCACACTCCCATACACAGACACCCCACACTCACGCACACACGCACACCCCACACTCACACACACTCACACACACACCCCACACACATTCGCTCAGACTCACGCACACACACACACACCCCACTCACACACACTCACACACACTCACACTCACACACACTCACACTTACACACACACTCACACACAGAGACACCACACACACACACGCACTCACACACACACACTCTCACGCACTCACACACCCACACTTATACTCACATCCACACACACACACTCACACACACACTCACACTCACTCACATGCACAAACACACACCACACACTCACACACACGCACACCCACTCACCCCCTCACACACACTCACACACACATACACACACACTCACACACAGTCACACACACACTCACACTGTCACACAAATACACACACACTCACCCCCCACACACACACACACATACACTCACACACACACACCACACACACACACTATCACACACACACACACACACACACACTCACACACACACACCCCACTCACACACACACTCACACACACACACTCACACACACACACACACACACACTATCACACACACACTCACACACACACTCACACACACACACCACACACACACACACACACGCCCCACACACACACACACACTCACACTCACACACACGCACTCACACACACACCCCACACACTCACACACACTCACACACACACCTCACTCACAATCACATACACACTCACACACACTCACTCACTCACACTCCAACACTCACACACACTCACACACACACCCTCACTCACAAACACACACACTCTCACACATGCACACACTCATACTCACATTCACACACACTCACACACACACACTCACACACACTCACTCACACACTCACACACGCACACAGTCACACACACACACTCACACATACACACACACTCACAGAC
>CM059442.1:12597028-12602028 GCA_030390025.1 Squalus acanthias | reverse complement strand
CCATTGTTCTTTCCAGCACATTTGATGTGCAAGTCTCTCCAGGCCGAGATTCAAGGCAGCAATGAACAGGATGTGGATGGAAAGCAAGATTAACCATCCCCTTTAAGAACTGGCCCGTGCCATTGTGTATGTGTTCCATTGCTGACTGACATTACATGAGCTTCGCCAGCGCTCCGAGTTAGCGCCTCACTGCTCGGCCTTTGCGCCTTAAGAGAGGTGTGCAGCGCCTGCTTTAGCGCTCCACTCACCTCCCGGGGCGGTAAAAGTGAAGTTTCCCGTCAGTGCCGATAATTAGCGCCAGGCGCTAATATTTGCGTCCGGACGATATTTGCGCCCCAAAGGGGCGCGACCTAATTTCTACCCCATAGAGTCATAGGGGGAAAAATTCACTTGGTTGCGCCTCCCGTTAGCGCCTTAAGAGGGCGCTAATGGGGCGTTAAGCCGCTAACGCCCGGGCGCAGCGCTGTTTGCGCCGCTCGAGAACTTAACTTGAGATTGTGCGGCGGCGCTAAAACTTACCGCTGCGACCACCTGCGCGCGCAGATTGTGACGTCATTCCATGGTGCAACGCCCTTGGGGCGCCCCGGAGCGGAAATTGAGTGGCGCCCCCTGCCTTACCGCCTGGCGCTTCCAACGACTGGAAGACTGGAACGTTATCAATCGGTGTGGGGCTGGGGGGGGGGCGCTATTTAAAGGGGGCCTCTTCCTGTCTTTTTCTGTGGTCGACATTTATGCACCACTCGTTCTGAGAGAGAGAGAGAGATTCGGAGAGAGAGAGAGAGAGACTTCTACATTGACTCAACGCTTTGTGAGGTAGTTTTGCCTAGTTCATCCTAACTTTGCTGCTACTTTAGTTGCTGTACCTCATTACTTTTCTGGCAAAGAGAATATGGGGGCTGCAATGATTGGGGGCGTCGTCCTGCTCCAGCTGAATCGGAGGATAGTGAGACGCAGACAGAGAGTGGCAATGATGGCCAGACGGAGGAGGGCCATCAGGCGCATGTACAGGAGAGCTTACCCTCCCAGGGTATATCGTGAACAGCTCTCCTACATCCATATGTCCGAGGAGCTGTGTTTGCGAAGGCTGCGATTCAGCAAGGAGGTGGTCACTGAGCTCTGCCACCTGCTGCAGCCAGATCTGCAGCCTCAGCTGAGGTCCAGGACGTCTCTGTCGGTGGCAGTGAAGGTCACAGTGGCTTTGAACTTCTACGCCACTGGCTCATTCCAAGCTGCTGTTGGGGACCTCGCCAATATCTCCCAGTTTGCGGTGCATCGCTGCATCCGGCAGGTCACCAATGCCCTCTTCAGAAGGAGACGAGACTTCATCTCTTTCCCTATGACCCCAGACAAGCAGCGTGACCGTGCTCTGGGCTTTGCGAGGGTAGCGGGCTTCCCCATGGTGCAGGGCGCCATTGACTGCACGCATGTGGCTTTGCGTGCTCCGCGAGAGAATGCAGAGGAATTCAGGAACAGAAAGGGGTTCCATTCCTTGAATGTGCAGTTGGTCTGTGACCACAGACAGGTGATACTCGCTGTCAATGCCCACTATCCGGGCAGCTGCCACGATGCTTTCATCCTGCGCCAGACTACTGTGGCAGAAGTTTTCGAGGCACCGCATCAGCCAGTTGGTTGGCTTCTGGGGGACAAGGGGTACGCATTGAGCACCTGGCTGATGACACCGCTCCGTACGCCAAACACCCCTGCTGAGCTGCGGTACAATGAAAGCCATCAAGCAACCAGGAACATTATTGAGCGCACAATCGGCGTGCTGAAACAACGGTTCCGCTGTCTGGACCATTCCGGAGGAGCCCTGCAGTACTCGCCTGAGCGAGTATCGAACTTCGTAGTCGTGTGCTGCATGTTGCATAACATGGCAATCGTCAGGACCCAGCCAATGCCACCAGGCCTTGTAGCACCACCAGAGGAGGAGGAGGAAGAGGAGGAAGAGGACGAGGACGATGATCATCAGCAGCACCAAGGCAGGAGGGCGGCCCACAATGGTCAAACTGCAATGGCCGTCCGTCAACGACTAATAGCAAGCCGCTTCTAGGGCCCCTGCCATTGCTACAAACACTAATCAACCCAGCACGCAACCCCTAAGCCGGCCAAGGCACCAATAATTCCAACCACCAGCCATGTATATTTTGAATACAGAAACTTATTTATTTTACAAACTCTGTGTGTGTCAATTCCTCATGACAAACTCATAGAAATAAACACAAAAAAACAGTCAATAACATAACTGGTTCTCACAACCTGGAGATAATGTCCAAAACACTAAACAAAAGTTGGACCATGAACCTCGGCCTTTAATAAAAAAATGACCAGCATTTTGTCACACCTCCTACTTTTTGCCCTTCGAGGGTGATCTCCTTCCCTTGCGCACTTCCCCCCTTCTAACCCTACTGCTCCTCCGTAATGGGACCTCAGTGGCTGCAGCAAGGCTGGTGGAAGGCTGCTGCTCGTCAGACCCTGACACTGCAGATGCCCCTGAAGGACGGCCTCGACCACTTCTGGGCCTGGAGGGCCCGGCTGCAGACTGCACCAACTCTGCATGGGCGGCAGCAGTCTGTCCTACAGACGGTGGCAAGTGCAGTGGAGAAGTGACAGTGTTGGCAGCAGGAATGCTGTCATCGTGAGAGAGGCCAGCAACTCCCTGCTCGCCCGACACACTGGCACTCCCACGGGGCAGCACTTCAGCATCCGGAGCAATTTGCCGGAGAACAGATTGCTGGCCTGCTGCGGCGCGGTGACAGCCCCGGGGACATGTGCACGAACCATCGAGGATGGCAGCAGTCAGTGCTCGCATGGCCTCAATCTGAGTCTGCATGAGAGCAGTCTCAGATGGGTTCCTGGCAGCCAGTGACTGAATTGCAGCACTAAGCTTTAGTGTGGCATCCGCCTGTGCTACAGCGAAGTGCTCCACACTCCTTGCCAGTGATTCAATGCATTCAGGCACCCTTCCCACTGCACCCATGAGCTCAGTGTGCATGCCCACCGCCTGGCTGTTCATTTCTGCAATCAGCCGCTCCTCCTCTGCGTCCATTGCAGTAGGAGTGTCTGGCATACTCTCCCTCTGGGGAGAAGGCCCCCGTTCTTCCCTACCCCCCCCATGGCATTGCTGCAGCCCGCTGGGTCCTGGAGCTTCACCATCATCAGCCCCTTCCCCCCTGCTCCCCTCCGGGGAAGGCGTGTTCCCAGTGTGGGCATGGGCTTCCTCGGGAGAGGGTGGCACTGATGCTCCGGCTTCCTCTTCCTCCTCAGCTGCAGCATCACTCCCAGTGGCAGCTTCAGGGCCCGTCTCCTCAGCTGGTGAATCACCATCTGAAAGCAGGGAGGTACAAGAGTGGCTTTAGCGTGAGGACAGGGTGGCAGTAAGGGAGGAATAAGTGCAGCGAGTTAGCAAGTTGGATTGAAAGTGTCAAAGGCTGGTATTGTGAGGGACAAGTGGAAGGACAGAGGACAAAAAGGTGATGACCTTACCATTGCTGTCCACAACGGGGTCGGCGTCTCCAGTGGCGACGGGACCGATCACCCGGCTTGCCACAATCCTGTGGACGCGCTCCTCCAGATCGCTGAGGGGTTGCAGCTGAAGCCGCCCTCCACCCGTCCGTTGCTGCTGTCTCCGATTATGAGCCAGCTTAGCCTGCAAGAAAAAGGACAGCATCTGAGTAAATATACAGCCATGGTCTTGCCTGATGTGCCTCCCATAGGTGAATAGCCCTTACAATATACAGCCATGGTCTTGCCTGATGTGCCTCCCATAGGTGAATAGCCCTTACAGTATGCAGCCATGGTCTTGCCTGATGTGCCTCCCATAGGTGAATAGCCCTTACTGTATGCAGCCATGGTCTTGCCTGATGTGCCTCCCATAGGTGAATAGCCCTTACTGTATGCAGCCATGGTCTTGCCTGATGTGCCTCCCATAGGTGAATAGCCCTTACTGTATGCAAAGTGTGGAATGTGTGTGTGTGTTTGATGAAAGGGCCATAGGTGTTGGATGAGTGTTGTGCATTGGGGTTTTAAGACCCTCTGGCCATAGAGTGAGGTTGAGATGGAGGGATGGAGAGGTATTGAGAAAAAGCCACTCACCCTGACGACCCGAGTGAGGTCGTTGAACTTTTTGCGGCATTGAACATGGGTCCTGGGCACCATGCTCCTGGAGGAGACGCTCTGAGCCACCTCCCTCCACACTCTTCTGAACTCGCGTGGCAAAGGCCTCCTGCCACTCTCCGGGAACAGCATGCATCGTCTGCGCTCCACTGCGTCAACCAGAGCATCCAAGGCCCGCTCGGTGAAGCGATGAGCGCGTTCTCTCACCCTCTCCATGCTTGGCAGCAAAATGGATTACAGGTCTCTCCAGGCTGAGATTCAAGGCTGCAATGAGCAGGGTGTGGCTGGGGAGCAAGTGGCCCCCCCCGCTTTAAGAAGTGTCCGGCGCCATTGTGTCTGTGTTCCCTCGCTAACTGGCAGCAGCTGCGCTGCGCTCGTGCGCTGAGTTAGCGCCTCACTCCTTGGCCTTTGCGCCTTAAGAGAGGTGTGCAGCGCCTAATTTAGCGCTCCACTCAGCTCCCGGGGCGGTAAAAGTGAAGTTTCCTGTCAGTGCCGATAATTAGCGCCAGGCGCTAATATTTGCGTCCGGACGATATTTGCGCCCCAAATGGGGCGCGACCTAATTTCTACCCCATAGAGTTATACAGCACAGAAAGAGACCCTTCGGCCCATCGTGTCTGCGCCGGCCATCAAGCCCTGTCTATTTTAATCCCATTTTCCAGCACTTGGTCCGTAGCCTTGTATGCTATGGCGTTTCAAGTGCTCATCTAAATGCTTCTTGAATGTTGTGAGGGTTCCTGCCTCTACCACCCTTTCAGGCAGTGAGTTCCAGATTCCAACCACCCTCTGGGTGAAAAAGTTTTTCCTCAAATCCCCTCTAAACCTCCTGCCCCTTCCCTTGAAACTATGCCCCCTGGCTATTGACCCCACTACTAAGGGGAAAAGTT
>CM059442.1:12569528-12592028 GCA_030390025.1 Squalus acanthias | reverse complement strand
CTTTTCATTGCAAACTACAAAAGAACACAAATATGTGCGTTATATCAAGGATACTTTATGGTGAATGAGACTGAGAGAATATATATTTATGTACACACCATGTAAAGCTTCCAATCCGTCATCTTTCATAATCCATTGTCAAAGCTATTTTAAGAATACATTTACCATCTCAGCTTTCTCATTCTGTCCTTAGAAGGGGTAAATTTGTCAAAACTAACAGTATTTGGGAAAAAATATTTACACCAGGAGTACATCTTGCTTTGGAAAGGCCTTGAGGGAACTGTCAGAGGGCAATAGATTCTTTTTTTGGAAATATCAAACAGTTTGATAAAAATGTTTTTCAAAACTACCAAAAGTCTAAATATATATGTCTCCTAAAGCCCACAATTCCCTCACTGTCCCTCCAGGCTCACGGAAGTTGCCCATTAAAGGTCCCTCAAGTCTAAGCTCTTCACTTCATTTCAGCTGCTCTGGGTGTGGAACTTTTACTTTGGGGGAGAAATTCGATTGATTAGCGCCTCCCGTTAGCGCTGGGGGGGGGGCGGTGAGGGGAGTGCTAACAGGGCGCTAATGGGTTAGCGCAAACCAACCGAATGCAGCGACGCCCGCCAAATTCATCTCCAGTTTAGCGCTGTCGCTAACTCTTACCGCCTGGGGCTCGAGCACATCGCAGATCGTGACGTCATCAAGTGCGCAGTGCCCCGTTGCCGCCCCGGACGTGACATTGGCTCCCGCCCCTTGCTGTGTCGCCGGCCTTAACAGCAGCAGGAGGAGGAGGCGTTGTCCACTCGGCTGGCCGCTTGGGGAGCGCTATTTAAAGGGAAGGGTTTCCAGGTAGGCCAGCCTTTAATATTTCCACCAGTCTGGTTCCTGCTGAAAATTTTTGGTCGCTTCATTGCTACAAGATGTCCAAGCCCTGCACTTTGTGAGAGTGTTCGGGGCGGTAATGGCAGTCGCGCAGGTCACCTGGCAACGCAGACCTGCCGACAAATGGGTTGTGCACCATCACTGGCCTTTCCCTTCAAGCGGGGGAAGCAGCCTCTGATGCCGTTAGCGATGCGCTTCAAATCGTTCAGCGCTCTGCCGCTCCTGCCCCACTCCCGGACTTTAGCGCCCCAGGAGAAGTGGTTAGCACTTGATTTAACGCTCCACTTCCCTCTTGGAGCGCTAAAGCTGAATTTCCCACCAGGAGGGAATGATTAGCGCTGGGCGCGACCTTTCCTACTTTTCTACAGTTAGTGCCCCAGCCGGGCCGATACCCAATTTCTAACCCTTGAGGACGAAGCTGATGGAGGCTGCTCCGCCCATCTAGCCCACTCCAGGTATAAATCGCTCTTTGCGTGACGGAGTCCTCCCTGAACCTGCCCTTTGCCAGCTGGCACCTGTGTCCTCTTGCCCTGTAGTCACGGTATTGGTTAAAGCATGGACCAGTTGGGCCGAATGGCCTGTTTCTGCGCCGTGCACACTATATGTAAGTAGAGCTCATGATACCGCAAAGCCTTGCAGTGTGGACAAGGCCTCACTGGCATTAGAGCTCATTTATCAATTAGCCAGCATTTACAGCACAACAAATGGTGTCATATTATGGGATAGGAAAGAGATTCTGCTTCACTGTTTGCATATTACAGAGACTGAGCTATTGATTCATTCCCCTGGTCCTTACTAGTATTTACTTTGGTGTAAACTTTATCCCTCGACTCCCGACGATGATGTACAACTGCTTGTGCAAATGGAACTTTCTAGGGGCACTTTTAGTGCTCACTAATGGGAATATTGTCCATGTTGGTAACCAGAACATTTGCCACTCAGTATCAGCATCAAGTGCTCCCAGGTCATGATCTGATGGAATGCAAAGTTTTCAACAATGTGTCTAATCAATGACCTCAGACAAGGGTCCTCCGGCTACACCAGCGAGCATATCTTTCCACTCCAGTCAACCTTCTAGGCTCTCTCCGTTGAAGATTCCTCAGGGTAGTGTCCTGGGCCCAACCATCTTCAGCTGCTTCATCAATGACCTTCCCTCCATCATAAGGTCAGAAGCAGGGATGTTCGCTAATGACTGCACAGTGTTCGGTGCCATTCACAACTCCTCAGACAATGAAGCAGTCCATGCCCGCATGCAGTAAGACCTGGACGACATTCAGGCTTGGGCTGATAAGTGGCAGGTAACATTCGCGCCACACAAGTGCCAGGCAATGACTATCTCCAACAAGCGAGCGTCTAACCACCGCCCCTTGACATTCAACGGTAATATACTAGCATGTATTGAGAATTGGTTAACAGACAGAAAACAAAGAGTAGGGATAAACAGGTCTTTTTCAGGATGGCAGGCTGTGACTAGTGGGGTACCGCAAGGATTGGTGCTTGGGCCCCAGCTATTCACAATCTATATCAATGATTTGGATGAGGGGACTAATTGTAACATTTCCAAATTTGCTGATGATACAAAGCTAGGTAGCAGAGTCAGTTGCGAAGAGGATGTGAAGAGGCTTCAAGGGGATCTCGACAGGCTCAGTGAGTGGGCGAGAACATGGCAGATGGAATATAATGTGGATAAATGTGAAGTTATCCACTTTGGTAGAAAAAACAGAAAGGCAGAGTATTTCCTAAATGGTGAAAGATTGGGGAATGCAGATGCTCAAAGGGACCTGGGTGTCCTTGTACATGAGTCACTGAAAGTGAATGTGCAGGTGCAGCAAGCCATTAGGAAGGCAAATGGTATGCTGGCCTTCATTACAAGAGGATTTGAGTACAGGAGTAAAGAAGTCTTACTCCAGTTATATAGGGCCTTGGTGAGACCACACCTGGAGTTCTGTGTACAATTTTGGTCTCCTTACCTAAGGAAGGATATACTTGCCATAGAGGGAGTGCAACGAAGGTTCATGAGATTGATTCCTGGGATGGCGGGACTGTCGTATGAGAAGAGATTGAGTAAACTAGGCCTGTATTCTCTTGAATTCAGAAGAATGAGAGGGGATCTCATTGAAGCATACAAAATTATTACAGGGTTTGATTGGGTGGATGCTGGGAGAATGTTTCCCTTAGCTGGGGAGTCTAGAACCAGGGGCCACAGCCTCAGGATAAAGGGTAGGCCATTCAGGACTGAGATGAGAAGAAATTTCTTCACACAGAGGGTGGTGAATCTTTGGAATTCTCTACCCCAGAGGGCTGTGGAGGCTCAGTCATTGGGTATATTCAAAACAGAAGTCGATAGATTTCTGATTAGTAAGGGCATCAAGGGATTTGGCGATAGGGCCGGTGAATGGAGTTCAGGCAGAAGATCAGCCATGATCTCATTGAATGGCAGAGCAGGCTCAAAGGGCCGAATGGCCTACTCCTGCTCCTATTTCTTATGTTCTTATGTTCTTATTACCATCGCCAAATCCCCCACTATCAACATCCTGGGGGTCACCATTGACTAGAAACTTAACTGGACCAGCCACATAAATACTGTGGCAACAAGAGCAGGTCAGAGGCTGAGTATTCTGCGGCGAGTGTCTCACCTCCTGACTTCCCAAATCCTTTCCACCATCTACAAGGCACAAGTCAGGAGTGTGATGGAATACTCTCCACTTGCCTGGATGAGTGCAGCTCCAACAACACTCATGAAGCTCGACACCATCCAGGACAAAGCAGCCACTTGATTGGCACCCCATCCACCACCTTAAACATTCACTCGCTCCACCACCGGCGTACCGTGGCTGCAGTGTGTACCATCTACAAGATGCACTGCAGCAACTCGCCAAGGCTTCTTCGGCAGCACCTCCCAAACCCATGACCTCTTCCAGCTAGAAGGACAAGGGCAGCAGGCGCATGGGAACACCACCACCTCCAAGTTCCCCTCCAAGTCACACACCATCCTGACTTGGAAGTATATCGCCGATCCTTCATCGTCGCTGGGTCAAAATCCTGGAAATCCCTCCCTAACAGCACTGTGGGAGTACCTTCACCACACGGACTGCAGCGGTTCAAGAAGGCAGCTCACCACCGCCTTCTCGAGGGCAATTAAGGATGGGCAATAAATGCTGGCCTTGCCAGCGATGCCCACATCCCATAAACAAATTTTAAAAATTGCCAATTTCGCACCAAATCACGGTCAGTTTTGTGCCACATGTCTACAGTGTCCAGGAGCTGAGTGGAAGCTCAAGTAGGACACGTTCAACCATCGGAGAGTGAGAATGCACCCTCACTGTGGACTCCATTCAAACCTGTGCTCCAGAGGTGAAAAGGCAACTTGCTAACCAACCACGTCACCTAGTCTCCTTAAACAGATAAAACACTTCTGTGGTTTTTACTCAATTGATACACCCAGGACAGCAAGCTATGAGTCAGTCAGACGGGACGGATTTCCCACTTGCTAGCATGACTAAGACTCAAGAACTGGTTAAATTAATGCAGAAACAACAATACCTTTCAAGTAAATCTGGAAAACTGTTAGGAAGTTCAAACAACTGTTTTTTATCAATGATTCCATCCCACGCAGTTTGGCACGACATAAAATGCAGCGGTAAATACCAGTAATCCCCCCACGACAGCTGAGCCAGGAGTTCCCGCTCACTGTAGCAATACATCATCTAGACGTGACTGAGCCCGCGACTGAACGGTGACTCAGTGGCTCGGTTTGGTTTACGAGCAAATCCAAAAAGGGTTCCGGTAAGGGATGTGGAAGTGATACGGCCTTGAAATTCGCCGTACTTTTGTCAAAGCAAGAATTGCGCCAGCTCCTATTGATTCTGTACTGCAAACTCATCGCACCGTTGCTCAGACACAAAGTGAGGCTCAGCCATGCAAGGGTCCCAGCATAACGTGTATCACTTTAATATAAGCAAACAGTTTAGATTGACACTCCAGTGCAGTGCTGAGGGAGCGCTGCACTGTCGGAGGGGCAGTACTGAGGGAGTGCTGCACTGTCTGAGGGGCAGTACTGAGGGAGCGCTGCACTGTCGGAGGGGCAGTACTGAGGGAGTGCTGCACTGTCGGAGGGGCAGTACTGAGGGAGCGCTGCACTGTCACTGGGGCAGTACTGAGGGAGCGCTGCACTGTCGGAGGGGCAGTACTGAGGGAGTGCTGCACTGTCGGAGGGGCAGTGCTGAGGCAGCGCTGCACTGTCGGAGGGGCAGTACTGAGGGAGCGCCGCACTGTTGGAGGGGCAGTACTGAGGGAGCGCTGCACTGTCGGAGGGGCAGTACTGAGGGAGCGCTGCACTGTCGCTGGGGCAGTACTGAGGGAGCGCTGCACTGTCGGAGGGGCAGTACTGAGGGAGCGCTGCACTGTCGGAGGGGCAGTACTGAGGGAGCGCTGCACTGTCGGAGAGGCAGTGCTGAGGGAGCGCTGCACTGTTGGAGGTGCCGTCTTTCAGATGAGACGTTAAACCGAGGCCCCGTCTGTCCTCTCAGGTGGATGCAAAAGATCCCACGGCCACTATTTCGAAGAAGAGCAGGGGAGTTCTCCCTGGTGTCCTGGGACAATATTTATCCCTCAACCAACATCACTAAAACAGATGATCTGGTCATTATCTCATTGCTGTTTGTGGGAGCTTGCTGTGCACAAATTGGCTGCCGCGTTTCCTACATTACAACAGTGACTGCCCTTCAAAAGTACTTCATTGGCTGCAAAGCGCTTTGGGATGTCCTGAGGTGGTGAAAGGCGCTGGGGAAATGCAAGTCTCTCTTTTCTCTTAAAACCCCTTAAAAATAAAATTCAAGGAACAAACATTACAAATGGTACAGAGTTACAATTTCCACTATAGTTTGAAGTATATGAAAATAATGAGGTGGTTTGGATCGAATGCGGAGCCCAGGAACAGTGACCAGAATCAAACTGCTTCAAACTGGGGCTGAAGGAGATGAGAAACATTTCGCAGCATCTGGAGGATGACAATGCGGAATTTCCACTGGGTGGTGGAAATGTCACGATACTCTGTCATTCAGCAGTAATCTGACAGCCTGACACAAACAGAATACCACTCGCTCCGATTTTATTACAAAATCTGACAGGCAGCATCACTTCTGGTTTCACAACATGGAGTCATCAAATCTTACAGCACAGGAGGAGGCCATTGGGCCCATCGTGCCTGTGCCGGCTCTGTGAAAGAGCTCTCCGATTAGTTCCACGCCCCCGCTCTTTCCCCATAGCCCTGCAAATTTTTCCTTTTCAAGTCTTTATCCAATTCCCTTTTGAAAGTCACTATTGAATCTGCTTCCACCGCCCTTTCAGGCAGCGCGTTCCAGATCGTCGTTGGCTTGTTCTCTCTGCACAGATGCAGCCGGACCTGCTGTGATTTCCAGCAAAATAAGTTTTTTGTTTTCCATACAGACCCCAGCATCTGCCACATTTGACCCCTTGTGACCCCACCTCATTGTCTTTGATGTAATGTTTTCCTGACTGACCTGTTTGGACACCATCCACACCTTTGATTGCCGTGATTATCTCTCTGCCGAGGTGTGATAAAGGGCAGTTAGAAAGATTAACTGTAGTCATCTGGCAGTGTTCTCTGACTATATATGCTGTGCCTATATGCATCTCTTCACTTCACCTGACGAAGGAGCAGCCGCTCCGAAAGCTTGTGATTTCAAATAAAGCTGTTGGACTATAACCTGGTGTTGTGTGACTTCTCACATAGATCATAACAACACTGCAAGCTCCCACAAACAGCAATGTGATAATAACCAGATAATCTATTTTTTAGTGATGTTGGTTGAGGGATAAATATTGGCCCAGGACACTGAGGAGATCTCCCCTGCTCTTCTTCGAAATAGGGCCATGGGATCTTTTACGTCCACCTGAGAGGGACGATGGGGCCTCGGTTTAACGTCTCATCTGACAGTGCAGCACCCCCTCTAGTACTGCACTGGGAGTCTCAGTCTGGATTATGTGCTGAAGTCTCTTCAGAGTGGGGCTTGAACCCACAACCTTTGACCCAGAGGCGAGAGGTGCTGCCCACTGAGCCCCGGCTGACACGAGAGAGTGCGGTGCCGGTGGAAGCTGTTTTTAATTGCAGCCTAATTTCCATACTAAGACTTACTATATGGAGAATATAGATCATTTGTCCCCTGACTTCCAGAATAAAACATTGCATTTTATTTACACAAGCATATCTTCTAGTCCCATAATGCATTGTGGCTTCGGCCCTCCCTATCTCTGTAACCTCCCCCAGCCCCACAACCCAACCCCCCCCGAGATCTCTGCGCTCCTCCAATTCTGCCCTCTTGAGCTTCCCTGATTTTCATCGCTCCACCATTGGCGGCCGTGCCTTCTGTTGCCTAGGCCCTAAGCTCTAGAATTCCTTCCCTAAACCTCTCCGCCTCTCGACCTCTCTCTCTCTCCTCCTTTAAGACGCTCCTTAAAACCCACCTTTGGCCAAGCTTTTGGTCACCTGCCCTAATTTATCCTTATGTGGCTCAGGGTCAAATTGTATTTGATAATGCTCCTGTGCAGCGCCTTGTAGAAACATAAAACATAGAAAAATAGGAGCAGGAGTAGGCCATTCGGCCCTTCGAGCCTTTTTACTACGTTTTACTACATTAAAGGCGCTATATAAATGCAAGTTGTTCTTGATGGTTGCTCCAGAAGGGAACATCTGCAAATGGCTATGCAGAATGTCAAGCCTTTTAAAAAATAGGCTCAATTATTCCGCTAACAACTTATACGCTGAAATTATTCACAGTCTTTGGTTTATTTACATGGAGTTTAATGCATTTACCAGCTGAAAACTATCAGCTGGACCTGAGGCAAGTGATTCACTGTGAGGCTGATACATTACGCTGCGGAGCACTGAAGGAACATTCAACAAGGAAGCAGCATTTGACTTTGATTTATTATATCCCAATCTTCAATAAACCATGTTGCTAATGTGCTACTGGAGTGAAATGATTAGCATCATTGAAGTGTTTACTCATTTCTCCCAAAGGATGAATTGAGCCCGGGGCTAAAAGGGTTAAATTATGAGGCCAAGTTGTACAGACTAGGCTTGTGTTTCCTGGAGTAGTGAAGATTGAGGGGGTGATCCAATCGAGGTGTTTCAGATGATTGTAGGAGTTGATCGGGTAGATCGAGAGAGACTATTGCCTCTGGTGGGGGGAGTCCAGGACAAGGGGGCACTCACAATAGCAAAATACTGCGGATGCTGGAAATCCGAAATAACAACAGAAAACGCTGGAAAAACTCAGCAGGCCAGACAGCATCCGTGGAGAGAGAAACAGAGTTAACGTTTCAGGGCAAAGACCTTTCGTCAGAACTGGAAAAAAGCAGGAAATGAAATAGATTTAAAGCAAGTATAATGCTGGGAAAAGGGGGAGGGGATGAAAGAACAAAAGGGAAGGTCAGTGGTGGGATAGAAAGCAGGAGAGATTAAGAGACATTAAGAGATAATAGTCTTGGCAGATACCTGATCAAACATGAGAAGGGGACACTCACCATGTTGCAGTGCAGCACAGTAAACTGAAGCCATTTACACCATCAAGTTTCAAGACCAGCGGCTGCCATGTATAAAACCAGCGACAATGAACGAACGACGATATATGTCGACATCAGGAAGATGTAGGATTTAAGAGGGAAAGCGTGCACAGATTATCTTTTCATAGAATGATAGAATGACACAGCCCAGGAGGAGGCCATTCGGCCCATCGTGCCTGTGACGGCCTTTAGATAGAGCTGTCCAGTTAGTCCCACTCCCCCCTGCTCTTTCCCCAGAGCCCTACACAGTTTTCCACTTCAAGTATTTATCCAATTCCCTTTTCAAAGTTATTACTAAATCTGCTTCCACCGCCCTTTCAGGCAGTGCATTCCAGATCACAACAACTCGCTGCGTAAAAAAATTCTCCTCACCTCCCCTCTGGTTCTTTTGCCAATGATCTTAAATCTGTCTCCTCTGGTTACCGACCCTTTTACTGTTGTTTTTTTTTATTTTTGCTCCACACTCGGGCTCTTCTCAATGGGCAATCCGAACATATGGGTAATAATATGCTTTATTAATTGTTTCAATAATTGAGTGACTATTTGATTACCAAAATAATCTGTTGGAAATTCCCCCCAGTGGAGATTTCAATGACACTGCCCATTGAAAGGGTGTTGTCAATCTGTGTCTGAGCGGTTAAACAGCGGGACGGCCAAACAGCTAACGACACACAGCCCTGTACAGAAAAAAATGAAGTTAACGGGGTTTGTACAACACTGGCACACTCCCAGCACAGGGATATTAATTCAATCCTCTTGCCTCTGTACTTCCCCTTTGCTAATTTGTTTTCATCATAATCCTTGCAAGGCTCAAAACAATGAAATGTGATAATCCCTCAATAATAAGATGTAATAGCTTGCAACAGCTTAAGTTGCAGAATCTTCCAAAGCCACTTGTAAGTTTGCTGAACCTGACTGACAATGAAGTGCATCTCACATAATCAGTTTTTTTAATGACTAAAATCATTATTTCTTTCTCTGGATTGAACCACAGAGAAGCAGTTAACTCTACGAGTTGGTGTCCAAACTGAGTCTACAAGCTTTTTTTAATTCATTCACGGGATGTGGGGGCCGCTGGCAAGGCCAACATTTATTGCCCAGCCCTAATTGCCCTTGAGATGAGCCGCCTTCTTGACAACTGAGTGCCTCGCTCGGCCATTTCAGAGGGCAGTTAAGAGTCAACCACATTGCTGTGGGTCTGGAGTCACATATCGGCCAGACCGGGTAAGGGCGGCAGATTTCCTTCCCTAAAGGGCATTAGTGAACCAGATGGTGGATGATGACGGCCTTCTCGGGGCCCACCCTGTTATGTGATCTTAGATCACAAATAATGTTGTCTCAAAGGACACCAAACCTGTTAAATCGACCTCCCGGTGACAGGACCAAAGAAAACTACATGTAGGCCCAGCCATCCGAATATACCAACTTAACATCAAAGGCATCTCTCGTTCAAAATGCGAATACCTCGAAAGGTTACTGAAGAAACACAGCGTTGATGTTCTGGTGCTTGAAGAAACACACATCGAACACATCCACCAGCTCGACACAAGAGGACGTATCACAGGTTTTGACCGAGTCGCTTTCTGAGGATTCTGAGGACCAAGGTGAGATATTTTCAAGGGCAGCAATGCTGCTGGAATAGATGGCAGGTGAGGTTGAGATGACAGAAGTGATCTGTCAATGGCGAGAGAGGTTGTTCCAATGAGGTGACACTGGATCGAGAGATTACTCCAAACACTTCAAAAGTGCATAAAGCTCAAAAGTGGGTTCCAAATTATTAATGCTCCAGCTTCTAAGATTGGGAAGTGAACAGATGTGAAATGGTAGGTCTTAGATCACTTTTGAAGCTTTCACCTATTCACAGTAATCCACAGTCACTGAGAACCCGACACACTTACCTGACGTAATGCCCGCTCTCCGGGAACCTCGTTAAAAACCTGGTAAAATGGTTCTGAACTAACTTTTAATAAGCTTTTAACTATCTGAATTGGCTGACCCGCCGCTTGGTGTCGGGTCTGTTCAACGATGACAGACCCGACAATTGGGAAACTGACAAGGAGGCGGGATACTGACCCGCCATCAATCTTTGTGATTTTGACAGCGGACCGGCCTCGAAACCCACACTCTGAGCGCTGGTAAAATTCAGCCCTATGTCTCCGGACATATTCATCCAGGCCTCTGGATTACTAGTCCAGTAACATAACCACTACACTCCCGTTCTCTAAAGCTTGTGTCCAGACTGACTCTACGAGCTGGTGTCTAGACTGACTCTACGAGCTGGTGTCCAGACTACGAGCTGGTGTCCAGACTGACTCTACGAGGAGGTGCCCAGACTGACTCTACGAGCTGGTGTCTAGGCTGACTCTACGAGCTGGTGTCCAAACTGACTCTACGAGGAGGTGTCCAGACTGACTCTACAAGCTGGTGTCCAGACTGACTCTACGAACTGGTGTCCAGACTGACTCTACGAGCTGGTGTCTAGACTGACTCTACGAGCTGGTGTCCAGACTGACTCTACGAGCTGGTGTCCAGACTGACTCTACGAGCTGGTGTCTAGACTGACTCTACGAGCTGGTGTCTAGACTGACTCTATGAGCTGGTGTCTAGACTGACTCTACGAGCTGGTGTCTAGACTGACTCTATGAGCTGGTGTCTAGACTGACTCTACGAGCTGGTGTCCAGACTAACTCTACGAGCTGGTGTCTAGACTGACTCTATGAGCTGGTGTCTAGACTGACTCTACGAGCTGGTGTCCAGACTGACTCTACGAGCTGGTGTCCAGACTGACTCTACGAGCTGGTGTCCAGACTGACTCTACGAGGCTGGTGTCCAGACTGACTCTACGAGCTGGTGTCTAGACTGACTCTACGAGCTGGCGTCTAGAATGACTCTACGAGATGGTATCTAGACTGATGCTACGAGCTGGTGTCTAGACTGACACTATGATCTGGAGTCTAGACTGACACTATGAGCTGGCGTCTAGACTGACTCTACGAGCTGGTATCTAGACTGACTCTACGAGCTGGTGTCTAGACTGACACTACGAGCTGGCGTCTAGAATGACTCTACGAGCTGGTATCTAGACTGACTCTACGAGCTGGTATCTAGACTGACTCTAGGAGCTGGTGTCTAGACTGACTCTACGAGCTGGTGTCCAGACTGACTCTACGAGCTGGTATCTAGACTGACTCTAGGAGCTGGTGTCTAGACTGACTCTACGAGCTGGTGTCCAGACTGACTCTACGAGCTGGTGTCTAGACTGACTCTACGAGCTGGTGTCCAGTCTGACTCTACGAGCTGGTGTCTAGACTGACTCTACGAACTGGTGTCTAGACTGACTCTACGAGCTGGTGTCCAGTCTGACTCTATGAGCTGGTGTCTAGACTGACTCTATGAGCTGGTGTCTAGACTGACTCTACGAGCTGGTGTCTAGACTGACTCTATGAGCTGGTGTCTAGACTGACTCTACGAGCTGGTGTCCAAACTGACTCTACGAGCTGGTGTCTAGACTGACTCTACGAGCTGGTGTCTAGACTGACTCTACAAACTGGTATCTAGACTGACTCTACGAGCTGGTGTCTAGACTGACTCTACGAGCTGGTGTCCAGACTTACTATATGTGCTGGTGTCTAGACTGACTCTACGAGCTGGTGTCCAGACTGACTCTACGAGCTGGTGTCCAGACTACGAGCTGATGTCTAGACTGACTCTATGAGCTGGTGTCTAGACTGACTCTACGAGCTGGTGTCTAGACTGACTCTACGAGCTGGTGTCCAGTCTGACTCTACGAACTGGTGTCCAGACTGACTCTACGAGCTGGTGTCTAGACTGACTCTACGAGCTGGTGTCTAGACTGACTCTACGAGCTGGTGTCCAGACTGACTCTACGAGCTGGTGTCTAGACTGACTCTACGAGCTGGTGTCTAGACTGACTCTACGAGCTGGTGTCCAGACTGACTCTACGAGCTGGTGTCTAGACTGACTCTACGAGCTGGTGTCCAGACTGACTCTATGAGCTGGTGTCCAGACTGACTCTACGAGCTGGTGTCCAGACTGACTCTACGAACTGGTGTCTAGACTGACTCTACAACCTGGTGTCTAGACTGACTCTACGAGCTGGTGTCCAGACTGACTCTACGAGCTGGTGTCCAGACTGACTCTACGAGCTGGTGTCCAGACTGACTCTACGAGCTGGTGTCCAGACTGACTCTACGAGCTGGTGTCCAGACTGACTCTACGAGCTGGTGTCTAGACTGACTCTACGAGCTGGTGTCCAGACTGACTCTACGAGCTGGTGTCCAGACTGACTCTACGAGCTGGTGTCCAGTCTACGAGCTGGTGTCTAGACTGACTCTATGAGCTGGTGTCTAGACTGACTCTACGAGCTGGCGTCTAGACTGACTCTACGAGCTGGTATCTAGACTGACACTACGAGCTGGCGTCTAGAATGACACTATGAGCTGGTGTCTAGACTGACACTATGAGCTGGCGTCTAGACTGACTCTATGAGCTGGTATCTAGACTGACTCTACGAGCTGGTGTCTAGACTGACACTATGAGCTGGCGTCTAGAATGACTCTACGAGCTGGTATCTAGACTGACTCTACGAGCTGGTATCTAGACTGACTCTAGGAGCTGGTGTCTAGACTGACTCTACGAGCTGGTGTCCAGACTGACTCTACGAGCTGGTGTCCAGACTGACTCTACGAGCTGGTGTATAGACTGACTCTATGAGCTGGTGTCCAGACTGACTCTATGAGCTGGTGTCCAGTCTGACTCTACGAGCTGGTGTCTAGACTGACTCTACGAGCTGGTGTCTAGACTGACTCTACGAGCTGGTGTCCAGTCTGACTCTACGAGCTGGTGTCTAGACTGACTCTACGAACTGGTGTCTAGACTGACTCTACGATCTGGTGTCCAGTCTGACTCTATGAGCTGGTGTCTAGACTGACTCTATGAGCTGGTGTCTAGACTGACTCTACGAGCTGGTGTCTAGACTGACTCTATGAGCTGGTGTCTAGACTGACTCTACGAGCTGGTGTCCAAACTGACTCTACGAGCTGGTGTCTAGACTGACTCTACGAGCTGGTGTCTAGACTGACTCTACACACTGGTATCTAGACTGACTCTACGAGCTGGTGTCTAGACTGACTCTACGAGCTGGTGTCCAGACTTACTATATGTGCTGGTGTCTAGACTGACTCTATGAGCTGGTGTCCAGACTGACTCTACGAGCTGGTGTCCAGACTACGAGCTGATGTCTAGACTGACTCTACGAGCTGGTGTCTAGACTGACTCTACGAGCTGGTGTCTAGACTGACTCTACGAGCTGGTGTCAAGACTGACTCTACGAGCTGGTGTCCAGACTGACTCTACGAGCTGGTGTCTAGACTGACTCTACGAGCTGGTGTCCAGACTGACTCTACGAGCTGGTGTCTAGACTGACTCTACGAGCTGGTGTCTAGACTGACTCTACGAGCTGGTGTCAGACTGACTCTATGAGCTGGTGTCTAGACTGACTCTACGAGCTGGTGTCTAGACTGACTCTATGAGCTGGTGTCTAGACTGACTCTACGAGCTGGTGTCTAGACTGACTCTACGAGCTGGTGTCAGACTGACTCTACGAGCTGGTGTCTAGACTGACTCTACGAGCTGGTGTCTAGACTGACTCTACGAGCTGGTGTCTAGACTGACTCTACGAGCTGGTGTCTAGACTGACTCTACGAGCAGGTGTCCAGACTGACTCTACGAGCTGGTGTCCAGACTGACTCTACGAGCTGGTGTCCAGACTGACTCTACGAGCTGGTGTCCAGACTGACTCTACGAGCTGGTGTCCAGACTGACTCTACGAGCTGGTGTCCAGATCTGACTCTACGAGCTGGTATCTAGACTGACTCTACGAGGCTGGTGTCTAGACTGACTCATCGAGCTGGTTCTAGACTGACTCTATGAGCTGGTGTCTAGACTGACTCTACGAGCTGGTAGTCTAGACTGACTCTACGAGCTGGTGTCTAGACTGACTCTACGAGCTGGTATCTAGACTGACTCTACGAGCTGGTGTCTTGACTGACTCTACGAGCTGGGTTCTAGACTGACTCTAGGAGCTGGTATCTAGACTGACTCTACGAGCTGGTGTCTAGACTGACTCTTACGAGCTGGTGTCTAGACTGACTCTAGAGCTGGTGTCTAGACTGACTCTACGAGCTGGTGTCTAGACTGACTCTAGGAGCTGGTGTCTAGACTGACTCTACGAGCTGGTGTCCAGACTGACTCTATCGAGCTGGTTGTCGAGACTGACTCTACGAGCTGGTGGTCCAGACTGACTCTACGAGCTGGTGTCTAGACTGACTCTATGAGCTGGTGTCTAGACTGACTCTACGAGCTGGCGTCTAGACTGACTCTACGAGCTGGTGTCCAGTCTGACTCTACGAGCTGGTGTCTAGACTGACTCTACGAGCTGGTGTCCAGTCTGACTCTACGAGCTGGTGTCTAGACTGACTCTACGAGCTGGTGTCTAGACTGACTCTACGAGCTGGTGTCCAGTCTGACTCTATGAGCTGGTGTCTAGACTGACTCTATGAGCTGGTGTCTAGACTGACTCTACGAGCTGGTGTCCAGACTTACTATATGTGCTGGTGTCTAGACTGACTCTACGAGCTGGTGTCCAGACTGACTCTACGAGCTGGTGTCCAGACTACGAGCTGATGTCTAGACTGACTCTATGAGCTGGTGTCTAGACTGACTCTACGAGCTGGTGTCTAGACTGACTCTACGAGCTGGTGTCCAGTCTGACTCTACGAACTGGTGTCCAGACTGACTCTACGAGCTGGTGTCTAGACTGACTCTACGAGCTGGTGTCCAGACTGACTCTACGAGCTGGTGTCTAGACTGACTCTACGAGCTAGTGTCTAGACTAACTCTACGAGCTGGTGTCTAGACTGACTCTACGAGCTGGTGTCTAGACTGACTCTACGAGCTGGTGTCCAGACTGACTCTACGAGCTGGTGTCCAGACTGACTCTACGAACTGGTGTCTAGACTGACTCTACAAGCTGGTGTCTAGACTGACTCTATGAGCTGGTGTCTAGACTGACTCTACGAGCTGGTGTCTAGACTGACTCTATGAGCTGGTGTCTAGACTGACTCTACGAGCTGGTGTCCAGACTAACTCTACGAGCTGGTGTCCAGACTGACTCTATGAGCTGGTGTCTAGACTGACTCTACGAGCTGGTGTCCAGACTGACTCTACGAGCTGGTGTCCAGACTGACTCTACGAGCTGGTGTCCAGTCTACGAGCTGGTGTCTAGACTGACTCTATGAGCTGGTGTCTAGACTGACTCTACGAGCTGGCGTCTAGACTGACTCTACGAGCTGGTATCTAGACTGACTCTACGAGCTGGTGTCTAGACTGACCCTATGAGCTGGTGTCTAGACTGACTCTACGAGCTGGTGTCTAGACTGACTCTATGAGCTGGTGTCTAGACTGACTCTACGAGCTGGTGTCCAGACTGACTCTACGAGCTGGTGTCTAGACTGACTCTACGAGCTGGTGTCTAGACTGACTCTACGAGCTGGTGTCTAGACTGACTCTACGAGCTGGTGTCCAGACTGACTCTATGAGCTGGTGTCCAGACTGACTCTACGAGCTGGTGTCCAGACTGACTCTACGAGCTGGTGTCCAGACTGACTCTACGAGCTGGTGTCCAGACTGACTCTACGAGCTGGTGTCTAGACTGACTCTACGAGCTGGTGTCTAGACTGACTCTACGAGCTGGTGTCCAGACTGACTCTACGAGCTGGTGTCTAGACTGACTCTAGAGCTGGTGTCTAGACTGACTCTACGAGCTGGTGTCTAGACTGACTCTACGAGCTGGTGTCTAGACTGACTCTACGAGCTGGGTCTAGACTGACTCTACGAGCTGGTATCTAGACTGACTCTACGAGCTGGTATCTAGACTGACTCTAGGAGCTGGTGTCTAGACTGACTCTACGAGCTGGTGTCCAGACTGACTCTACGAGCTGGTATCTAGACTGACTCTAGGAGCTGGTGTCTAGACTGACTCTACGAGCTGGTGTCCAGACTGACTCTACGAGCTGGTGTCCAGACTGACTCTACGAGCTGGTGTCTAGACTGACTCTACGAGCTGGTGTCTAGACTGACTCTATGAGCTGGTGTCCAGTCTGACTCTACGAGCTGGTGTCTAGACTGACTCTACGAGCTGGTGTCTAGACTGACTCTACGAGCTGGTGTCCAGTCTGACTCTACGAGCTGGTGTCTAGACTGACTCTACGAGCTGGTGTCCAGTCTGACTCTACGAGCTGGTGTCTAGACTGACTCTACGAACTGGTGTCTAGACTGACTCTACGAGCTGGTGTCCAGTCTGACTCTATGAGCTGGTGTCTAGACTGACTCTATGAGCTGGTGTCTAGACTGACTCTACGAGCTGGTGTCCAAACTGACTCTACGAGCTGGTGTCTAGACTGACTCTACGAGCTGGTGTCTAGACTGACTCTACAAACTGATATCTAGACTGACTCTACGAGCTGGTGTCTAGACTGACTCTACGAGCTGGTGTCCAGACTTACTATATGTGCTGGTGTCTAGACTGACTCTACGAGCTGGTGTCCAGACTGACTCTACGAGCTGGTGTCAGACTACGAGCTGATGTCTAGACTGACTCTATGAGCTGGTGTCTAGACTGACTCTACGAGCTGGTGTCTAGACTGACTCTACGAGCTGGTGTCCAGACTGACTCTACGAGCTGGTGTCTAGACTGACTCTACGAGCTGGTGTCTAGACTGACTCTACGAGCTGGTGTCTAGACTGACTCTACGAGCTGGTGTCTAGACTGACTCTACGAGCTGGTGTCTAGACTGACTCTACGAGCTGGTGTCTAGACTGACTCTATGAGCTGGTGTCTAGACTGACTCTACGAGCTGGTGTCCAGACTGACTCTATGAGCTGGTGTCTAGACTGACTCTACGAGCTGGTGTCCAGACTGACTCTACGAGCTGGTGTCCAGACTGACTCTACGAGCTGGTGTCTAGACTGACTCTATGAGCTGGTGTCTAGACTGACTCTACGAGCTGGTGTCTAGACTGACTCTACGAGCTGGTGTCCAGACTGACTCTACGAGCTGGTGTCCAGACTGACTCTACGAGCTGGTGTCCAGACTGACTCTACGAGCTGGTGTCTAGACTGACTCTACGAGCTGGTGTCCAGACTGACTCTACGAGCTGGTGTCTAGACTGACTCTACGAGCTGGTGTCTAGACTGACTCTACGAGCTGGTGTCTAGACTGACTCTACGAGCTGGTGTCTAGACTGACTCTACGAGCTGGTGTCTAGACTGACTCTACGAGCTGGTGTCTAGACTGACTCTACGAGCTGGTGTCAGACTGACTCTACGAGCTGGTGTCTAGACTGACTCTACGAGCTGGTGTCTAGACTGACTCTACGAGCTGGTGTCTAGACTGACTCTACGAGCTGGTGTCCAGACTGACTCTACGAGCTGGTGTCTAGACTGACTCTACGAGCTGGTGTCCAGACTGACTCTACGAGCTGGTGTCTAGACTGACTCTACGAGCTGTGTCTAGACTGACTCTACGAGCTGGTGTCTAGACTGACTCTACGAGCTGGTGTCAGACTGACTCTACGAGCTGGTGTCCAGACTGACTCTACGAGCTAGGTGTCCAGACTGACTCTACGAGCTGGTGTCCAACTGACTCTACGAGCTGGTGTCCAGACTGACTCTACGAGAGGTGTCCAGACTGACTCTACGAGCTGGTGTCAGACTGACTCTACGAGCTGGTGTCTAGACTGACTCTACGAGCTGGGTCTAGACTGACTCTACGAGCTGGTTTCTAGACTGACTCTACGAGCTGGTGTCTAGACTGACACTATGAGCTGGTGTCTAGACTGACACTATGAGCTGGTGTCTAGACTGACTCTACGAGCTGGTATCTAGACTGACTCTACGAGCTGGTGTCTAGACTGACACTACGAGCTGGTGTCTAGACTGACTCTACGAGCTGGTATCTAGACTGACTCTACGAGCTGGTATCTAGACTGACTCTAGGAGCTGGTGTCTAGACTGACTCTACGAGCTGGTGTCCAGACTGACTCTACGAGCTGGTGTCTAGACTGACTCTAGAGCTGGTGTCTAGACTGACTCTACGAGCTGGTGTCCAGACTGACTCTACGAGCTGGTGTCCAGACTGACTCTACGAGCTGGTGTCTAGACTGACTCTACGAGCTGGTGTCTAGACTGACTCTACGAGCTGGTGTCCAGTCTGAATCTACGAGCTGGTGTCTAGACTGACTCTACGAGCTGGTGTCTAGACTGACTCTACGAGCTGGTGTCTAGACTGACTCTACGAGCTGGTGTCCAGTCTGACTCTACGAGCTGGTGTCTAGACTGACTCTACGAGCTGGTGTCTAGACTGACTCTACGAGCTGGTGTCTAGACTGACTCTACGAGCTGGTGTCCAGACTGACTCTACGAGCTGGTGTCTAGACTGACTCTACGAGCTGGTGTCTAGACTGACTCTACGAACTGGTATCTAGACTGACTCTACGAGCTGGTGTCTAGACTGACTCTACGAGCTGGTGTCCAGACTTACTATATGTGCTGGTGTCTAGACTGACTCTACGAGCTGGTGTCCAGACTGACTCTACGAGCTGGTGTCCAGACTACGAGCTGATGTCTAGACTGACTCTATGAGCTGGTGTCTAGACTGACTCTACGAGCTGGTGTCTAGACTGACTCTACGAGCTGGTGTCTAGACTGACTCTACGAGCTGGTGTCTAGACTGACTCTACGAGCTGGTGTCTAGACTGACTCTACGAGCTGGTGTCCAGACTGACTCTACGAGCTGGTGTCTAGACTGACTCTACGAGCTGGTGTCTAGACTGACTCTACGAGCTGGTGTCTAGTCTGACTCTACGAGCTGGTGTCTAGACTGACTCTACGAGCTGGTGTCCAGACTGACTCTATGAGCTGGTGTCCAGACTGACTCTACGAGCTGGTGTCTAGACTGACTCTACGAGCTGGTGTCCAGACTGACTCTACGAGCTGGTGTCTAGACTGACTCTACGAGCTGGTGTCTAGACTGACTCTACGAGCTGGTGTCAGACTGACTCTACGAGCTGGTGTCTAGACTGACTCTACGAGCTGGTGTCTAGACTGACTCTACGAGCTGGTGTCTAGACTGACTCTACGAGCTGGTGTCTAGACTGACTCTACGAGCTGGTGTCCAGACTGACTCTACGAGCTGGTGTCTAGACTGACTCTACGAGCTGGTGTCCAGACTGACTCTACGAGCTGGTGTCCAGACTGACTCTACGAGCTGGTGTCTAGACTGACTCTACGAGCTGGTGTCTAGACTGACTCTACGAGCTGGTGTCTAGACTGACTCTACGAGCTGGTGTCCAGACTGACTCTACGAGCTGGTGTCTAGACTGATCTACGAGCTGGTGTCTAGACTGACTCTATGAGCTGGTGTCTAGACTGACTCTACGAGCTGGTGTCTAGACTGACTCTACGAGCTGTTTCTAGACTGACTCTACGAGCTGGTGTCTAGACTGACTCTATGAGCTGGTGTCTAGACTGACTCTACGAGCTGGTGTCTAGACTGACTCTACGAGCTGGTGTCTAGACTTCTTACGAGCTGGTGTCTAGACTGACTCTATGAGCTGGTGTCTAGACTGACTCTACGAGCTGGTGTCTAGACTGACTCTACGAGCTGGTGTCCTAGACTGACTCTAGGAGCTGGTGTCTAGACTGACTCTACGAGCTGGTGTCCAGACTGACTCTATGAGCTGGTGTCTAGACTGACTCCTACGAGTGTGTGGGTCTGGTGTCTAGACTGACTCTATGAGCTGGTGTCTAGTCTGACTATACGAGCTGGTGTCTAGACTGACTCTACGAGCTGGTGTCTAGACTGACTCTACGAGCTGGTGTCCAGACTGACTCTACGAGCTGGTGTCTAGACTGACACTACGAGCTGGTGTCCAGACTGACTCTACGAGCTGGTGTCTAGACTGACTCTACGAGCTGGTGTCTAGACTGACTCTACGAGCTGGTGTCTAGACTGACTCTACGAGCTGGTGTCTAGACTGACTCTACGAGCTGGTGTCTAGACTGACTCTACGAGCTGGTGTCCAGACTGACTCTACGAGCTGGTGTCTAGACTGACTCTACGAGCTGGTGTCTAGACTGACTCTACGAGCTGGTGTCTAGACTGACTCTACGAGCTGGTGTCTAGACTGACTCTACGAGCTGGTGTCTAGACTGACTCTACGAGCTGGTGTCTAGACTGACTCTACGAGCTGGTGTCTAGACTGACTCTACGAGCTGGTGTCTAGACTGACTCTACGAGCTGGTGTCTAGACTGACTCTACGAGCTGGTGTCTAGACTGACTCTACGAGCTGGTGTCTAGACTGACTCTACGAGCTGGTGTCTAGACTGACTCTACGAGCTGGTGTCCAGACTGACTCTACGAGCTGGTGTCTAGACTGACTCTACGAGCTGGTGTCTAGACTGACTCTACGAGCTGGTGTCCAGACTGACTCTATGAGCTGGTGTCTAGACTGACTCTATGAGCTGGTGTCTAGACTGACTCTACGAGCTGGTGTCTAGACTGACTCTACGAGCTGGTGTCTAGACTGACTCTACGAGCTGGTGTCCAGACTGACTCTACGAGCTGGTGTCTAGACTGACTCTACGAGCTGGTGTCCAGACTGACTCTACGAGCTGGTGTCTAGACTGACTCTACGAGCTGGTGTCTAGACTGACTCTACGAGCTGGTGTCTAGACTGACTCTACGAGCTGGTGTCCAGACTGACTCTACGAGCTGGTGTCCAGACTGACTCTACGAGCTGGTGTCTAGACTGACTCTACGAGCTGGTGTCTAGACTGACTCTACGAGCTGGTGTCCTAGACTGACTCTACGAGCTGGTGTCTAGACTGACTCTACGAGCTGGTGTCCAGACTGACTCTACGAGCTGGTGTCTAGACTGACTCTACGAGCTGGTGTCTAGACTGACTCTACGAGCTGGTGTCTAGACTGACTCTACGAGCTGGTGTCTAGACTGACTCTACGAGCTGGTGTCTAGACTGACTCTACGAGCTGGTGTCCAGACTGACTCTACGAGCTGGTGTCTAGACTGACTCTACGAGCTGGTGTCCAGACTGACTCTACGAGCTGGTGTCCAGACTGACTCTACGAGGAGGTGCCCAGACTGACTCTACGAGCTGGTGTCCAGACTGACTCTACGAGCTGGTGTCCAGTCTACGAGCTGGTGTCTAGACTGACTCTACGAGCTGGCGTCTAGAATGACTCTACGAGATGGTATCTAGACTGATGCTACGAGCTGGTGTCTAGACTGACACTATGATCTGGAGTCTAGACTGACACTATGAGCTGGCGTCTAGACTGACTCTACGAGCTGGTATCTAGACTGACTCTACGAGCTGGTGTCTAGACTGACACTACGAGCTGGCGTCTAGAATGACTCTACGAGCTGGTATCTAGACTGACTCTACGAGCTGGTATCTAGACTGACTCTAGGAGCTGGTGTCTAGACTGACTCTACGAGCTGGTGTCCAGACTGACTCTACGAGCTGGTGTCCAGACTGACTCTACGAGCTGGTGTCTAGACTGACTCTACGAGCTGGTGTCCAGACTGACTCTATGAGCTGGTGTCTAGACTGACTCTACGAGCTGGTGTCTAGACTGACTCTACGAGCTGGTGTCTAGACTGACTCTACGAGCTGGTGTCCAGTCTGACTCTACGAGCTGGTGTCTAGACTGACTCTACGAACTGGTGTCTAGACTGACTCTACGAGCTGGTGTCCAGTCTGACTCTACGAGCTGGTGTCTAGACTGACTCTATGAGCTGGTGTCTAGACTGACTCTACGAGCTGGTGTCTAGACTGACTCTATGAGCTGGTGTCTAGACTGACTCTACGAGCTGGTGTCCAAACTGACTCTACGAGCTGGTGTCTAGACTGACTCTACGAGCTGGTGTCTAGACTGACTCTAC
>CM059442.1:12409528-12564528 GCA_030390025.1 Squalus acanthias | reverse complement strand
GCTGGGGTCCCAGCACCGAACCCTGCGGTACCCCGCTGGTCACTGCCTGCCATTCTGAAAAGTACCCATTTACTCCTACTCTTTGTTTCCTGTGTGCCAACCAGTTCTCAATCCACGTCAACACATTACCCCCAATCCCATGTGCTTTAACTTTGCTCACCAATCTCTTGTGTGGAACCTTGTCGAAGGCCTTCTGAAAGTCCAAATACACCACATCTACTGGTTCCCCCCTGTCCACCCTATTGGAAACATCCTCAAAAAATTCCAGAAGATTTGTCAAGCATGATTTCCCTTTCACAAATCCATGCTGACTTGGACCTATCATGTCGCCACTTTCCAAATGGTCTGTTATGACATCTTTAATAATTGCTTCCATCATTTTACCCACAACCGATGTCAGGCTGACCGGTCTATAATTCCCTGCTTTCTCCCTCCCTCCTTTTTTAAAAAGAGGGGTTACATTGGCCACCCTCCACTCCATCGGAACTGATCCAGAGTCTAAGGAATGTTGGAAAATGATCGTCAATGCATCCACTATTTCCAAGGCCACCTCCTTAAGTACTCTGGGATGCAGACCATCAGGCCCCGGGGATTTTTCAGCCTTCAGTCCCATCAATTTTCCCAATACCTTTTCCCGACTAATAAGGATTTCCCTCAGCTCCTCCCTCTTACCAGATCCTCTGACCCCTTTTATTTCCGGCAGGTTGTGTGTGTCCTCCACAGTAAACACCGAACCAAAGTACTTGTTCAATTGATCTGCCATTTCTTTGTTCCCCATTACGACTTCCCCTGTTTCCGACTGCAGGGGACCTACGTTTGTTTTTACTAACCTCTTTCTTTTTACATATTTATAGAGGCTTTTGCTGTCCATTTTAATGTTCTCTGCAAGCTTCCTTTCATATTTTATTTTCCCTGCCCTAATCAAACCCTTCGTCCTCCTCTGCTGAGTTTTGAAGTTCTCCCAGTCCCCGGGTTTGCTGCTACTTCTGGCCAATTTGTATGCAACTTCCTTGGTTTTAATACTATCCCTGATTTCCCTTGTTAGCCATGGTTGAGCCACCTTCCCTTTTTTATTTTTACGCCAGACCGGGATGTACAATTGTTGTAGTTCATCCATGCGATCTCTAAATGTCTGCCATTGCCCTTCCACTGATAGCCCCTTAAATATCGCTTGCCAATTTAACCTCGCCAATTCACACCTCATACCCTCAAAGTTGCCCTTATTTAAGTTCTGGACCATGGTCTCTGACTTAACTGTTTCCTTCTCCATCCTAATGTAGAACTCCACCATACTATGGTCACTCTTCCCCAGGGGGCCTCGTACCACAAGATTGCTGATTAGTCCTTCCTCATTACACAACACCCAGTCCAGGATGGCCTCCCCTCGAGTTGGTTCCTCAACATATTGGTTTAGGAAACCATCCCTTAAACACTCCAGGAAATCCTCCTCCACCGTATTGCTTCCAGTTTGAGTAGCCCAATCTATATGCATATTAAAGTCACCCATGATAACTGCCGTGCCTTTTTTGCACGCACCTCTGATTTCCTGTTTCATACCCTCCCCCACCTCACTACTGCTGTTTGGAGGTCTGTACACAACTCCCACTAACGTTTTCTGCCCTTTGGTGTTCTGCAGCTCTCACACTCACACACCCACACACCCACACACACCCACACACACACACCCCACACACACCCTACACACACCCACACACACACACCCACACACACCCACACACACACACCCCACACACACCTACACACAACCCACAAACACCCCCCACACACCCCACACACTTACACAAACCCACACACACCCTACACATACCCACTCACACACACACACCCTCCCACACACCCACACACACACACACACCCCACTAACACACCCACACACACCAACACCCACCCACACACACTCACTCACACACACTCACACACTCACACACTCACTCACACACTCACACACTCTCACACTCTCACTCACACTCACACACTGACACACTCTCGCTCACTCACATTCTCTCACACACACTCTCACTCTCACTCACACACTCTCTCTCACACACTCTCACTCTCACTCACACTCACACACACACAAACTCTCACTCACACTCACACACACTCACACACTCACCCACTCTCACTCACTCACAAACTCTCACTCACACTCACACACACTCACACACTCTCACTCACTCTCACTCTTACTCACACACACACAAACTCTCACTCACACTCACACACACTCACACACTCACCCACTCTCACTCACACACTCACACACACACTCACACTCTCACTCACACACTCTCTCACGCTCACACTCTCACTCACACTCTCACTCACACTCACTCACACTCACACACTCACCCACTCTCACTCACTCACACACTCATACTCTCTCACACACTCTCACTCACACACACACAAACTCTCACTAACACTCACACACACTCACACACTCACCCACTCTCACTCACACCCTCACACTCACACTCTCACACTCACACTCTCACACTCACACACTCTCACTCACACACACACAAACTCTCACTCACACTCACACACACACTCACCCACTCTCACTCACACACTCTCACTCACTCTCACTCTCACTCACACACACACAAACTCTCACTCACACTCACACACACTCACCCACTCTCACTCACACTCACACTCACACTCTCACACTCACACTCACACTCTCACTCACACACTCTCTCACACTCACTCTCACTCACACTCACACAAACTCTCACTCACACACACTCACCCACTCTCACTCACACACTCACACTCACACTCTCACACTCACACTCACACTCACACTCTCACTCACACACTCTCTCACACTCACACTCTCACTCACACTCTCACTCACACTCACACACTCACCCACTCTCACTCACTCACACACTCACACTCACACACTCTCACACACTCTCACTCACACACACACAAACTCTCACTCACACTCACACACACACTCACCCACTCTCACTCACACACTCTCACTCACTCTCACTCTCACTCACACACACACAAACTCTCACTCACACTCACACACACTCACCCACTCTCACTCACACTCACACTCACACTCTCACACTCACACTCACACTCACACTCTCACTCACACACTCTCTCACACTCACTCTCACTCACACTCACACAAACTCTCACTCACACACACTCACCCACTCTCACTCACACACTCACACTCACACTCTCACACTCACACTCACACTCACACTCTCACTCACACACTCTCTCACACTCACACTCTCACTCACACTCTCACTCACACTCACACACTCACCCACTCTCCCTCACTCACACACTCACACTCACACACTCTCACACACTCTCACTCACACACACACAAACTCTCACTCACACTCACACACACTCACACACTCACCCACTCTCACTCACACCCTCACACTCACACTCTCACACTCACACTCTCACACTCACACACTCTCACTCACACACTCACTCACACACTCTCACACTCACTCTCACACTCACTCTCACACTCACTCACCCACTCTTACTCACACTCTCACTCACACTCACTCACACTCACACACTCTCACTCACTCTCACTCTTACTCACACACACACAAACTCTCACTCACACTCACACACACTCACACACTCACCCACTCTCACTCACACACTCACACTCACACTCACACTCTCACTCACACACTCTCTCACACTCACACTCTCACTCACACTCTCACTCACACTCACACACTCACCCACTCTCACTCACTCACACACTCACACTCACACACTCTCACACACTCTCACTCACACACACACAAACTCTCACTCACACTCACACACACTCACACACTCACCCACTCTCACTCACACCCTCACACTCACACTCTCACACTCACACTCTCACACTCACACACTCTCACTCACACACTCACTCACACACTCTCACACTCACTCTCACACTCACTCTCACACTCACTCACCCACTCTTACTCACACTCTCACTCACACTCACTCACACACTCACTCACACTAACACACTCACTCACACTCACACACTCACACTAACACTCACCCTCACACACTCACACTCACATACGCACTCACACACACTCACACTCGCACTCACTCGCACTCACACTCTCACTCACTCACACTCGCACTCACACACACTCTCACTCACTCACACTCTCACACACACACACACACACAGTATCCTTTGAGAAGCTGCAGAAGAATCAGTGGGCCTGGTGTATTTTATTTAAAAGTTCTTGGCCTTATAAGTAATCTGTTCCAGGACGAAAGCATGGGCAGGCAGATAGTCTGGAGTTTATTCTGCCAAGGTAGTGACAGTATCCTGCCTCTGGTGGGTTCAATCTCTGTTTGTTGTAGTATTCCCAGCCTGCGGGAACAATAATTACATGGCTGTAGATTTTTAATGAACTAAAAAAAAAAGGCTTTTCAGACTCTGTCCTCACGTGTTACTGAGAGCTCCCACTGTGACTATTTACAAATCAGTCACGAGCAAGAAGTTTCCAGTGCGAGTGTAGCTTTATGAGACGACAGTGTAGAAAATTCAGCCTCCGTCTATACCATTTACTCCAAGGATTTCATATAATGGATGAGCTGAAAATTGACTGTGAGGCGCAGAACAAAAGGTGAGACGCACAGATTCTCCAAAGCTTCCTGATTAGTAGCAAACTTCAAAGTTAATTGGTAACGTATCGGGAAAAAATCTGACAGAATAAACCAAGATTGGCCAATTCTAAAAGAGACCACATTGGTAATGATGTGATATAAAACCCGGTCACTGGTTACGCTGCAGTAAAGCTGCTAACCATCTGGCACACAGGGATCTGTCTGGTAAAAGTCCCATTTATTAATAAAAAAAGAGCAATGGAAATAAATCATCGTTTTATGTGGATAACAGCAAAACGTGTTAAAAATTAAATCGAACAAAAGGACCACATCCTGGGATTGCGCCACGATCAGGGAAGGCTTGGTCTGGGATAGCAACGACCGCTCCTGATAGCAGCTAATGAATGCTTGAAGGAATTATGGGATGTTTTCTCTGCCTGCTGCCTTAATGTAGCTGCTAATCCACTTACTTTAACTGGGTTAACACGCGCGTTAAAATAACAGGTAGAGGAATGTCGCACAAAGGTTTTAAGCATTGATTCGTTAACACCAACAGTCCTTTCTACTTTAGGCCTCGGATTCCCAGAATTTTATTGTAAAAACCATTTATAGATTACATTAGAATACATCGCTTCGTCAGTGTGAGAAAGAAAGGCCATTGTAAACGTTGCCACTTACTGAAATACATTTAATTCGGGTAGTTTATAGTGAGGAACAAAGGACTGCAAATCCAAACAGTGACAGATGAGAATTTTCTGTTTTTATTTCATTCGGGTAGTTTATTTTTGAAATACATTTTTGAATGCGCTGCCTGAAAGGGCGGTGGAGGAAAATTCAATAGTAACTTTCTAAAGGGATTTGGATAAATACTTGAAAAGTGCACATTTGCAGGGCTAGTGGGAGGGAGTGGGAGTAATTGGAGAGCTCTTTCAAAGAGCCGGCACAGGCACGATGGGCCGAATGGCCTCCTTCTGTGCTGTCTGAAACCATGAGTGTCAGAATTCAAGAGCCATCCATCACTTAGCTAGGACCATGCAAAGCCGATATTGGGTTTGATGCAGGACACCATTTGTGAAACTGGGGAGTGATTTGAAACCCGACAAACTGTCCTTCTCCAATGCCTACTCTTGACCCGCCCACAGGGAGGTATGAGACAATGGCATGGGTCGATGCCAGTGCTTCATAGGAACAGGAACAGGCCATTCGGCCCCTCGAGCCTGTTCCACCATTCAGTTAGATCATGGCTGATCTGTATCTTAACTCCAGCTGCCCGCCTTGGTTCCGTAACCCTTAATACCTTTGCCTAACAAAAATCTATCAATCTCGGTTATGAAATTTTCAATTCATGCCCAGCCTCAACAGCTTTTTGGGGGAGAGAGTTCCTGATTTCCACTACCCTTTGTGTGAAGAAGTGCTTCCTGACATCACCCCTGAATGGCCTAGCTCTGATTTTAAGGTTCTGCCCCCTTGTTCTGGACTCCCCCACCAGAGGAAACCGTTTCTCTCTATCCACCCCAACGAATCCTTTAATCATCTTAAACACCACAATTAGATTCATCCTTTCATGTGGGGAAATACTCTCTTTTATTCCCTTGGGAAAGTTTGAAAGTCTCGATCCTTCATGGCACCATGTGCAGCATCAATGCATCAATGAATTGCTTCACCTGGTATGTGGAAGTTGAAGAGTATTCTGCAGTTATGTGACGAAGTAGGGAGGTGATGCTGCAGTTGTACAGGGCCTTAGTGAGGCCACACCTGGAGTATTGTGCGCAGTTTTGGTCTCCTAACTTAAGGAAGGACATTCTTGCTATTGAGGGAGTGCAACGAAGGTTCACTAGATTGATTCCTGGGATGGCCGGACTGACATATCAAGAAAGATTGGGTCAACTGAACTTGTATCCTCTGGAGTTCAGAAGAATGAGGGGGTATCTTATAGAGACATTTAAAATCCTGACTGGTTTAGACAAATTAGATGCGGGCAGAATGTTCCCAATGTTAGGGAAAACTAGAACCAGGGGTCACAGTCTAAGGATTAAGGGGAAGCCATTTAAGACTGAGCTGAGGAGGAACTTCTTCACCCAGAGAGTGATGAATCTATGGAATTCTCTTCCACAGAAGGTTGTTGAGGCCAGTTCGCTAAATATATTCAAAAGGGAGTTAGATATAACACTCACAACTAGGGGGATCAAGGGGTATGGCGAGAAAGCAGGAATGGGGTACTGAGGTAGCATGTTCAGCCATGAACGCATTGAATGGCGGTGCAGGCTCGAAGGACCGAATGGTCTACTCCTGTACCTATTTTCTATGTTTCTATGTTTCTATGAAAGTAGGACTTCATAACACTGTGTTTGGCTCACTCCCATTACTTGCTGTCCAAAGAAAATGTCAAGGTTACAAGTCCAGCCATCCTGCAAACCAAGTGAATTTCAGTTCATGGCACCATCCAGCAGAGGTAACTGAGGTCGGGCCAAAGCATTACATTAAAAGGCAACGCAAATCCGAGGATTTTCTAAATGGTGAGAAACTGGGAAGTGTGGAGGAGCAGAGAGATTTGGATGTCCATGTACACAAATCACTAAAAGCCAGTGGACAGGTACAAACAACAGTCACAAAGGCTAATGGAATGTTGGCCTTTATCTCAGGGGACTGGTGTACAAAGGGGAGGGAGTTATGCTCGGGTTGAATGGACCCCATTTGGAGTCGGTGGCCCGAAAATTAGACCTAATACGCGAGAGTACGCACTGTGTACTCTCGCGTTTTAGGTCTCCAATTGCCAGTTTCCAGCATGCACTGCGCATGCGCGGGAAACCGGCACTTTGTGAATTCAAAAGGGGGCGGTTCCTAGGTGAACCGCGTGCGCGCTACAGGCTGCGCCCACGCAGTGCACTTAGTGCTTTGAACGCGCAGGTAAGCATGGAAGATTTTGCACATAAAGAAAGGAGGCGTAAGACCCTCTTTTAACAAGGTAAGTAGTTAATTAAGTATTATTTTAAATTTTTTTCAACAGGTTTATCTTTTTTAGAGACTTTAAAGAAAGGTAAGTTTATTTTTATAACTTTTAAAAAGATTTTAAATTTTTTCAAAAATTTAATTTTTTGTTTAAAGTGGTTAATTTATTTAACTATACTTATTTTATTAATGTGATGGCTTTTTAAAAATTTAATTGAGGTTTAGCTGTTCTTTTGGGGGGGTTTAGTATTCATAGCTTTGACAGGTCTTCCTGTCAAAACTATGAATGAAAGATGGTGTGCTGCCATTGGCTCTAACTGAATCACGTGATCCCAGAGCTTGCACGAACTAACTGCGTCTCTGGGTCATGCAAGCACTGCACAGCTGCAGCCTTGAAACTAAAGTTCGTGTGGGCCCGGAGGAAAAAGGAAGGCGCGGAGTGAGATATCGCGGGGAAGCCTTACCCCCGCGTCAACACTCAGTCTTTAATTTCTGGGCCATTGTGTTCAGTAATGGGCACCGTGCCTCAGGAAGGATATATTGGCCTTGGAGGGAGCAGATTCACCAGAGTTTGATATAATATAATGTATAGATTGGGCCCAGCTGATTCAGGTGCTGGGGAGTTTTATTAATTACAGCTGTCTTATCTTCCACACAGGCCCATTTCTCATCCTTTTCTTGGTGTAGTGGATTGCGCTCACATCTAGTTTGAGGGTTTAATATCCTGTGGCAGGGAGCTGATTAATGCAATTGTATAAATTCCTTTGCTGCGGTTTTAACACTATCACTCATTGCTCTTCATGGGATGCGGCGAGCAGAGTCCGGCTGCCATGGTTTGCCTACAGTCGTCCAGCCTCTGCACCGAGCGATTTCTCATCCTCGGTGATTTCAACCTCCATCTCAATTCATCATGCTCTCTCTCCTCTGAGTTCGCTCGCCTCCTATCCTCCCTTAATCTCTCCCTCCATGTAAACTCCCCAACCCATATTCACGGCCACCCCCTCGACCTTACCATCACTCGTAGCCTCGCTACTCCCATTGTGTCAATCGCAGATAAGGCCAACAGGCGTTTCTGTGGCCGCAGACGTGACTCCAGGATGGTATGTTGCCTCCCTGGTGCCAGGGTAAAGGATGTCACTGAGCGGCTGCAGGACACTGAGGGGGGAGGGTGAACAGCCAAAGGTCATTGTCCATATCGGTACCAATGACATAGGTAGAAAGAGGGATGAGGTCCTGCAGGCAGAGTTTAGGGAGCTAGGAAAGAGATTAAAAAGCAGGACCTCAAAGGTAGTAATCTCCGGATTACTCCCGGTGCCACGTGCTAGTGAGTACAGAAACAGGAGGATAGAACAGATGAATGTGTGGCTGGAGAGATGGTGCAGGAGGGAGGGCTTTAGATTCCTGAGGCATTGGGGCCGTTTCTGGGGGAGGTGGGACCTGTACAAGCCGGACGGGTTACACCTCAACAGGACCGGGACCAATATCCTCACCGGGGCGGGGGGGGTTTGCTCGTGCTGTTGGGGAGGGTTTAATCTAGCTTGACAGGGGGATGGGAACCTGAGAGTTGATTCAGAAGTGAGAGAAGCAAAGCTGAAATTAGAAAGCAGAAAAGTAGGAAGTGAATTTGGAAGACAGAGGAAGCAAGGGCTAGAAAATAGACAACAAGGGAGTTTGGCAGTGCTAAATGGTATATACTTCAACGCAAGGAGTTTAGGGAATAAAGCCGATGAGTTGAGGGCACAGATAGACACGTGGGAGTATGGTATTATAGCTATTACTGAGACATGGCTGAAAGAAGGGCAGGAATGACAGCTCAACATTCCTGGTTACAGGGTTTTCAGATGGGATAGAGAGGGGGATAAAATAGGAGGGGGGGTCGCAATATTGATTAAAGAATGAATTATAGCTGTGAGGAGGGAGGATATCTTAGAAGGATCATCAAATGAGGCCAGATGGGTTGAACTGAAGAACAAAAAAGGGGCGATCACACTGCTGGGAGTGTACTATAGACCCCCAAAACAGTCAGAGGGAGATAGAAGAACAAATATGTAGACAAATTTCTCAGAAGTGCAAAAACAATAGGGTAGTAATAGTTGGGGATTTGAACTACCCTAATATTAACTGGGATAAAATTAGTGTGAAGGGTATAGAGGGTGCGGAAGTCCTAAAATGTATTCAGGAGAACTTTTTTAGCCAGTACGCAACAAGCCCAACAAGGGTGGGGCGATTCTGGACTTAGTTTTAGGAAATGAAGCTGGGCAGGTGGAAGGGGAGAGCATTTTGGTGGTAGTGATCATAATTCAGTTAGATTTAGGGTAGTTATGGAAAAGGACAAAGATAGACCAGGAATAAAAGTTCTCAATTGGGGAAAAGCCAATTTTGCTAAGCTGAGATGGGATTTAGTCAAAGTGGACTGGAAAAAGCTACTTGAAGGTAAATCAGTGTCAGAGCAGTGGGAGGCTTTCAAGGAGGAGATCCTGAGGGTTCAGAACAAACATGTGCCCTTAAAGAAAAAGGGTGGGACTAACAAATCTAGAGCTCCCTGGATGTCTAGGGATATACAGGGTAGGATAAAGAAAAAAAGGGAGGCGTATGACAGATACCGAGGGCTAAATACTGCAGAAATTCTAGAGGAGTATAGGAAGTGCAGGGGTGCAATTAAAAAGGAAGTTAGGAAAGCAAAGAGAGAGCATGAAAACATTTTGGCAAGTAAAATCAAGGAAAACCCAAAGATGTTTTATAAATACATTAAGAGCAAGAAGATAACTAAAGTAAAAGTAGGACCTATTAGGGACCATAAAGGTAACCTGTGTGCGGAGGCGGGAGACGTCGGTAGCGTTCTAAATAAATACTTTGCATCTGTTTTCACAAAAGAGATGGACGATGCAGAAATTGCAATCAGGGAGGAGGAGTGTGAAATATTAGATGAAATAAACATAGTGAAAGAGGAAGTATTAAGGGGTTTAGCAGCTTTAAAAGTGGATAAATCCCCAGGCCCGGATGAAATGTATCCCAGGCTGTTAAGCGAAGCAAAAGAGGAAATAGCAGAGGCCCTGGCCATCATTTTTCAATCCCCTCTGGCTTCAGGTGTGGTGCCGGAGGACTGGAGGACTGCTAACGTGGTGCCGTTGTTTAAAAAGGGAGAAAGGGATAGACCGAGTAATTATAGGTCAGTCAGCCTAACCTTGGTGGTGGGAAAATTATTGGAAAAAGTTCTGAGGGACAGTATTAATCGTCATTTAGAAATTAATCTAATTAATAGAAAGATTAATCAGGGACAGTCAGCATGGATTTGTTAAGGGAAGGTCATGTCTGACTAACTTGATTGAATTTTTTGAGGAGGTAACAAGGAGGGTCGATGAGGGTAGTGCGTTTGATGTAGTGTATATGATTTTAGCAAGGATTTTGATAAGGTCCCGCATGGCAGACTGGTCACGAAAGGAAAAGCCCATGGGATCCAAGGCAAAGTGGCAAATTGGATCCAAAATTGGCTCAGAGGCAGGAAACAAAGGGTAATGGTCGAAGGGTGTTTTTGTGACTGGAAGGCTGTTTCCAGTGGGGTTCCGCAGGGCTTAGTACTGGGTCCCTTGCTTTTTGTGGTATATATCAATGATTTAGACTTGAATGTAGGAATGTATGATTAAGAAGTTTGCAGATGATACTAAAATCGACTGTGTGGTTGATAATGAAGAAGAAAGCTGTAGACTGCAGGAAGATATCAATGATCTGGTCAGGTGGGCAGAACAGTGGCAAATGGAATTCAATCTGGAGAATTGTGAGGTAATGCATTTGGAGAGGGCTAACAAGGCTTTCTTACAACTGCACTTACGAAATCCCAACTGTCCAGCCTTTGGCCCTCCATTCACCACGACATTTCTGCAGCTACCGATCTGCTTAACCAGACTCTCACCATCACCTTTGATGCCCTAGTCCCTATTAAAACAATTACTCTCTCTCACCCTGGCCGTTCCCCCTGGTACAGCCCTCATCGTCACTCCCTTAAGTCCAAGGGATGCAGACTTGAACGGATATGGCGGACAACTGCTTTAGCCATTCACCGCCAGATCTGGCTGGACCACATAAAGCACTATCGGGTCCTGCTCTCGTCTGCCAAAATTACTCACTATTCCAGAATCATTCTGGAATGCAAAGATAAACCACGGCTTCTAGTCTCCACTGCTAACCATCTTCTTAAACCCCTCTCCCCTGTCTCCTCCACCCTCACCTCCGACAACAAGTGTGAGGAGCTCATGGACTTCTTTGTCTCTAAGATTGAGACCATCCGATCAGCTGCCTCTGCCACTTCCCTTCCTTCCCCTAGCCCACTGGGCCAAACTTCCTCTAAGGTTCCCCCCTGCCCTAGCCCTGAACTCACATCTTTCTCCAGTTTCTCTCCAATCTCCCCTCATGACCTCTCTGCACTCATCTTGTCCATGAGACCCACTTCCTGCTCCCTCGACCCTATTTCCACCAAACTGCTGACCACCCAACTTCCTTTTCTGGTTCCCATGTTAGCTGATATTGTTAACGGTTCTCTCTCCTCAGGTACTGTCGCCCTCTCCCTCAAATCTGCCGTCATCACCCCTTCCTCAAAAAACCAAACCTTGATCCCTCCGTCCTTGCAAGCTACCGCCCCATCTCCAACCTCCCTTTCCTCTCCAAAGTCCTTGAACGTGTTGTCACCTCCCAAATCCGGGCCCATCTTTCCCAGAACTCCATGTTTGAATCCCTCCAATCCGGTTTCTGCCCCGCCACAGTACCGAAACAGCTCTCATCAAAGTCACAAATGACATCCTTTGTGACTGTGACAAAGGTAAACTATCCCTCCTCGCCTTCTCGACCTGTCTGCAGCCTTTAACATGGTTGACTTCTCCATCCTATTCCAACGACTCTCCACCGTCGTCCAGCTGGGTGGGACTGCACTCGCCTGGTTCCATTCTTATCTATCTAATCGTAGCCACAGAATCACCTGCAATGGCTTCTCTTCCCGCTCCCGCATCGTTACCTCTGGTGTCCCCAAGGATCTATCCTCGGCCCTCTCCTATTTCTCATCTACATGCTGTCCGTTGGCGACATCATCCAAATACACAGCCTCAGTTTCCACATGTACGCTAACGACACCCAGCTCTACCTCATCACCACTTCTCTCGACCCCTCCACGGGCTCTAAATTGTCAGACTGCTTGTCCGACATCCAGTTCTGGATGAGCAGAAATTTTCTCCAATTAAATATTGGGAAGACTGAAACCATTGTCTTCGGTTCCCGCCACAAACTCCGTTCCCTGGCCACTGATTCCATCCCTCTCCCTAACATCTGTCTGAGGCTGAACCACACTGTTCGCAACCTTGGTGTCATATTTGACCCTGAAATGAGCTTCCGACCACGTATCCGCAGCATAACAAAGACCGCCTATTTCTACCTCTGTAACATCACCCGTCTCCGCCCTTGCCTCAGCTCATCCGCTGCTGAAACCCTCATCCATGCCTTTGTTACCTCTAGACTTGACTATTCCAACGCACTCCTGGCTGGCCTCCCACATTCTACCCTACTTGAGGTCAGCCAAAACTCGGCTGCCCGTGTCCTAACTCGCACCAAGTCCCGTTCGCCCATCACCCCTGTGCTCGCTGACCTACAATTGCTCCCGGTTAAGCAACACCTCGATTTCAAAATTCTCATTTTCAAATCCCTCCATAGCCTCGCCCCGCCCTACCTCTGTAATCTCCTGCAGCCCGACAACCCCGCAAGATATCTGCGCTCCTCTAATTCTGCCCTCTTGAGCATCCCTGATTATAATCGCTCAACCATTGGTGGCCGTGCCTTCTGTTGCCTCGGCCCTAAGCTCTGGAATTCCCTGTCTAAACCTCTCCACCTCTCTACCTCTCTTTCCTCCTTTAAGATGCTCCTTGGCCAAGCTATTGGTCACCTGCCCTAATTTATCCTTAGGTGGCTCGGTGTCAAATGTTTTAGTCTTATAACACTCCTGTGAAGCACCCTGGGACGTTTTACAATGTTAAAGGTGCTATATAAATACAAGTTGTTGTTGTTGTTGTTGTTGTGTGAAGCCACTTGCAAATGTTCTGATGACGTTTTCCCTTTTGTATTAACTGGCTTGTGATTAGTTATCTTCAATAGAATCATAGAATGAAGCAGCACAGAAGGAGGCCATTCGGCCCATGGTGCCTACATTGTATTTCAACAGTTGATTAGTCTGAGAAATTGGCGACTTGTGCATGTAAGCGCACTTGGAGAACTTTGTTGTTCTACACTCACCAGTACTCACCAGTACTCACCAGTACTCACTAGTACTCACTAGTACTCACCAGTACTCACCAGCACTCACCAGCACTCACCAGCACTCACCAGTACTCACTAGTAATCACCAGCACTCACCAGTACTCACCAGTAATCACCAGCACTCACCAGTAATCACCAGTACTTACCAGCAATCACCAGCACTCACCAGTACACACTAGTACTCACCAGTACTCACCAGCACTCACCAGTACTCACTAGTAATCACCAGCACTCACCAGTACTCACCAGTAATCACCAGCACTCACCAGTACTCACTAGTAATCACCAGCACTCACCAGTACTCACTAGTAATCACCAGTACTCACCAGTACTCACTAGTAATCACCAGTACTCACCAGCACTCACCAGTACTCACCAGTAATCACCAGCACTCACCAGTACACACTAGTACTCACCAGTACTCACCAGCACTCACCAGTACTCACCAGCACTCACCAGTACTCACTAGTAATCACCAGTACTCACCAGTACTCACCAGCACTCACCATTACTCACCAGTACTCACTAGTAATCACCAGTACTCACCAGCACTCACCAGTAATCACCAGCACTCACCAGTACACACTAGTACTCACCAGTACTCACCAGTACTCACCAGTACTCACTAGTAATCACCAGTACTCACCAGTACTCACCAGCACTCACCATTACTCACCAGTACTCACCAGTACTCACTAGTAATCACCAGTACTCACCAGCACTCACCAGTAATCACCAGCACTCACCAGTACTCACTAGTAATCACCAGCACTCACTAGTAATCACCAGTACTCACCAGTACTCACTAGTAATCACCAGCACTCACCAGTACTCACTAGTAATCACCAGCACTCACTAGTAATCACCAGCACTCACTAGTAATCACCAGCACTCACCAGTACTCACTAGTAATCACCAGCACTCACCAGTACTCACTAGTAATCACCAGCACTCATTAGTAATCATCAGCACTCACCAGTGCTCACTAGTATCATTAGCACTCACCAGTACTCACTAGTAATCACCAGCACTCACCAGTACTCACTAGTAATCACCAGCACTCACCAGTACTCACTAGTATCATTAGCACTGACCACCTATTCATTTTTTTCCCAACATACTATTGTTGCCTGGGCCCTAAGCTCTGGAATTCCCTCCCTAAACCTCTCCGCCTCGCTACCTCTCTCTCCTCCTTTATGACGCTCCTTAAAACCTACCTCACCTGCCCTAATTTCTCCTTATGTGGCTCGGTGTCAATTTCTGCCTGATAACACTCCTGTGCAGCACCTTGGGACGTTTTACTACATTAAAGGCGCTCTGTAAATACAAGTTGTTGTTGTTGCCTATCTTGTGGTTATTCCATTTCCCCGCTGATTGCTGAGATGAAGCGTGGTCAGTAATGGCTACTGACAGCTACATTGATTTCTGCACTCTGGCTAAAATTGATCAATTACTGCAGGCGAGTTCAATGTATTCATGATTTACCAACCCAGCTGCTGCTCCTTTACTTTATAAAAGAAATCAGTGGAGAAAAAGCGGGCTAGAAGTTATCTACATTTCCCCGCTGTCCTTTGTTAAAGAATCATAGAATCATACAGCACAGAAGGAGGCCATTCAGCCCATTGTGCATATGCTTCCCCTCAAAGAGAGCTCGCCAATCAGTCCCACTCCCCCTGCTCTTTCCCCACAGCCCTGCAAATTTCCCCTTTTCGAGTACATCTCCAACTCCCTTTTGAAAGTTACGATTGAATCTGCTTCCACCGCCCTTTCAGGCAGCGCATTCCGGATCACAACAACTCACTGCGTAAAAAACAATTCTCCTCCTTCCCCCCACCCTTTAGCCAGTTACTTTATTATCTTGTGCTGAGTCTACCCCTGAGCAGGTGACATGAGGAGCTTGCTGTGTGCAAATTGGCTGCCGTATGTCCCACATTTCAATGGTGACTGTACTTCATTGGCCGCAGAGTCCTGAGGTTGTGAAAGGCGGTAAAGACATTGGGCCAGAAATTAGGCCTCCCTGGCTTCCCGTGGGTGCAATGATCGCGCGCGCACCTACCTACCGTGCCTGCCGTTGACCTCTGGGCCCACGGGGACTTCGGCTCCTGGGCCTCCTGCAGCTGCCGGCGCGCAGTGCTTGCGTGTCCCAGGGGCGTAGTTAGTGCGATGCGTCCCCTGGGATCACGTGGGCCATGGAGAGCCAATGGCAGCAGACCATCTTTCATTCATAGATTTGACAGGAAGACCTGTCAAATCTATGAATACAGATCGGCCCCAAAACATCCCTAAAACTACAAATACATTTTTTTTAAAATCACATTTTTAAAATAACTATAAATTACATTAATTAACTATTTTAAACAAAAATTTAAATTTTTGAAAAAATTAATTAAATTTTTTAACGGGGCTAAAACTAAAATACCTTTCTTTGAAGTAATTAAAAAAGATAAATCTGTGAAAAAAATGTTTAAATTTTAATAAAATCAACACTTACCTTGTTAAAAGAAGGCCTTGCGCCTCCTTTTTCAAAGTGTATCCTCTCCGTGCTTACCCTCACGGAGGAACCTGTAAAAAAAACCCGAAGTGCGAGGCGAACGCGCTGGCCCTCCGGCGTGCGCGTTCGACCTCTGAACCCCTTTCCTCAGGGGAACGGAAGTGTCGGTTTCCCGCGCATGCGCAGTGCGTGCAAGAAACCGGCACTTTCTTTCCGTCCACGGGTGAGTACACAGTGCGTACTCACCCGACAACAGCCGAATTTCTGCCCCAATTTCTTTCAAGTAGTGCTTGCTGTATAAAAATCAGGAGAGGTAATGCTGCCTCATTTTGCCTTTCCTAACCCAGTGATTCTGAAGCCAATTACCTCTGGCTGGGATTAACTAACTCAGCACCAATTGGGAATTAAACTTGGGACATTATGTGATTTAAATTCCCACAAAGCAGTGCAGTTATTAAATGGGGCATCGAGGGAGCTGCTATTTTAATGTCTTATTTCTTTAATTGTCCCTTGTTCCGAGGGATCATTTGTTAAATTGTGCTTTTACCTTTATTAAAAACAGATGCTCGTGAAAATGTGCCTTTAAGCAAAATAATGTGCGAAATTGTAGCGACTTGAGATTATAACATAATCCCCTGTATATAAGAATAAGAAACTATTAAGTAGTTAGCAAAATGGTTTCCATAACCATCGCGTTGCACTGTGCTCTACAAGGTACAGACATAAATTTTCAGTTTCCATAATGGTCTTTAAGTGCATGTTTTTTGACATCCTTTATTTCTGTGGTGGTCTATTATATTGAGTGTATAATAGTGTGGAGCAGTCACCATTGTGTGTGTTTCTGTCAGTTTTGCAATTTCATAAACATGGTTTGCAGTTCCCCAGCAGACCGATTCTGAAATCCAAACTTATTGGAAATCTAGACAGATCAATTCAAAATGTTAGCATTGACCAACTGCAAGGGGCCTGACTGCCCTATTCTGAGTTCAAGAGCAAAAAACATACTGTTAAAATTAGAGAACAAGCTTCATTCCCTACATTACAACAGTGACCACACTTCAAAAAAAGTACTTCATTGGCTGTAAAGCGCTTTCGGACGTCCGGTGGTCATGAAAAGCGCTATAGAAATGCAAATCTTTCTTTCTTTCTGATGAGACTACTTTTTGCTTGATGACCTTTCACCTGAACATTCGGATGAAAGGTCATCGACCTGAAATGTTAATGGAGATCGGGCGGGAAGGTGGAGTCGAGGTTGAAGATCAGCCATGATCTTATTGAATGGCGGAGCAGGCTCGAGGGGCCGTGTGGCCGACTCCTGCTCCTAATTCTTATGCTCTAACGTTAACTCTGTTTCTCTCTCCACAGATGCTGCCTGACCTGCTGAGTGTTTCCAGCATTCTCTGTTTTTGTTTCAGATTTCCAGCCTCGGCAGTGTTTTGCTTTTACTTTTAAAAAACTCTGGAAATAAAAAACTTGCATCAGCAAAAAAAAAAAGTGACCATGAATTGGATTGTCGCAACAACCCAACTGGTTCACTCATGCCCTTCACCTGCCGTCCTTACCCAGGTCTGGCCTCTTTGTGACTCCAGCCCCACACCCATGTGGTTGACTCTTAACTGCCTCGCAAGCCACTCAGTTGTACAAAGACCCACAAGACTCCCTCCCTAACAGCACTGTGGGAGCACCTTCACCACACGGACTGCAGCGGTTCAAGAAGGCGGCTCACCACCACCTTCTCAAGGGGAACTAGGGATGGGCAATAAATGCCGGTCTTGCCAGCGACGCCCACATCCCCGAGAATGAATAAGAAAGGGCGTGACCTACCCGCTGTTGTACTAAACTGTACAGGCGGGAAGGTGGCACGCTTGTTTTCTCGAACCCCCAGCTAGAGGGTTAGTTTAAGGGCACTCCCATTGGCCTTTAGATGGACAAAGATCAGCCAGGGTTCCGGATCGAAATTGCTACCGAGTGACCCCTACTGGGAGTAGTGTGTGTGGGAGTTGGTTGGGGACATGACGAGGCTTATCTGTGATAGCCACCATGAAACAATATACCCACTGCCACTGCTCACTGTCCAAGCCCCCAGGAGAAGCACAATCGTTTGGGTGTGGGAGGGGGGCGGGGGGGTGTGTTTGGGTAAATGCATCTCAGCAAGAGTTTCATGAGGAGAGAAAATTGACCAAAAATAATTGCCTAGTATTACATAATATTTACAGCACAGAAACAAGCCGTTCTGTACCAACCTGCACCACACTGGGAGTACTGGGCTCCGTACTGCAGAAAGAATGTTGAGGCGCTGGAGAAAGTGCAGAAAAGATTTACCAGGATGTTACCAGAACTGAGAGGATGCAACGATCAGGAAAGATTGAGCAGGCTGAGGCTCATTTCCCTGGAAAAGAGAAGACTAACAGGAGACCTGATAAAGGCCTGCTCTTTCCCCATAGCCCCGCAATTTATTTCCCTTCAAGTATTTATCCAATTCTCTTTTGAAAGTTATTATTGAATCTGCTTCCACTGCCCTTTCAGGCAGCACATTCCAGATCACAACAACTCGCTATGTAAAAATAAACATTTTCTCGCGTCGCCTCTGGTTCTTTTGCCAATCACCTTCAACCTGTGCCCGCTGGTGACCGACCCTTCTGCCACTGGAAACTGTTTCTCCTCATTTACTCCATCAAACCCCCCTCATGATTTTGAACTCCACTATCCCTAAGGGGAGTGGAGAATGTGGGCATCGTGATACCTTGTGCATCACAATATATAGGGGGAAAATTCGGTTGATTAGCGCCTCCCGTTAGCGCCCTAAGAGGGCACTAATGGGGTCCAAAGCAACTAGTGCCTGGCGCGGCGATGTTTGCGCCGCTCGCGAAATTGACCAAACATTTTGTGGCGGCACTAAACACTACCGCCACGATCTCCTACGCCCGCAGATCGTGACGTCAGTCGAGCGTGCAGCGCCCCGGTAGCGCCCCGGAGCGGATATTGAGTGGCGCCCCCTGCCTTTCCGCCTGCCGCTAGCAACGACAGGTTGAGGGGAACGTTTTGCAGTCGGGAAGGGACTGGGGGAGTGCTATTTAAAGGCGGCCGCTTCCTGCCTTTTTTTGTCAGCGCCATTTTTGCACCACGCATTCTGAGAGAGAGAGAGACTTCTGGAGAGATTCAATGCTGTGTGAAGGAGTTTTGGGTACTGAGCAGCACTTTGCAGGTTCATTTTGATTTGACCTTCCTCGCATCGATTTAGAAGAGAGTGTGGGGGCTGCACTGATTCGGGGCGTCGTCCTGCACCTGCAGAATCGGAGGCAGCAGAGACACAGAGAGAGAGAGTGGCAAACATGGCCAGACGGAGGAGGGCCAACAGGCCTCTGCACAGGAGACCTTACCCTCCCAGGGTATTCCGGGAGCAATTTTCCGACATTTATTTGTCTGAGGAGCAGTGTTTGCGCAGGCTGCGCTTCAGCAAGGAGGTGGTCACTGAGCTCTGCCACCTGCTGCAGCCAGATCTGGAGCCTCTACTGAGGACCAGGACGTCTCTGTCGGTGGCAGTGAAGGTCACAGTGGCTCTGAATCTTTATGCCACTGGCTCCTTTCAATCATCTACTGGGGACATCGCCAATATCTCCCAGTTCGCTGTCCATTGTTGTATCCGGCAGGTCACAAATGCCCTGTATAAAAGGAGACGCCAGTACATCTCTTTCCCCATGACCCGGGCCAAACAGCATGAACGCGCATGTGGCTTTGCGAGGATAGCGGGCTTCCCCGTGGTGCAGGGCGCTATTGACTGCATGCATGTGGCATTGCGGGCACCGCATGAAAATGCAGAGGTTTTCCGAAACCGCAAGGGCTACCACTCCTTAAATGTGCAGTTGGTCTGTGACCACAGACAGCTCATACTCACCGTCAATGCCCGCTATCCTGGCAGCAGCCACGATGCTTTCATCCTGCGCCAGACTGCTGTGCCAGACCTTTTCCAGGCACCGCATCAGCCAAGTGGTTGGCTCCTCGGGGACAAGGGTTATCCACTCTGCACCTGGCTGATGACACCGCTCCGTAACCCCAACACCCCTGCCTGAGCTGCGGTATAATGAGAGCCATCTCGCCACCAGGAACATCATTGAGCAGATGATCAGCGTGCTCAAGCAACGGTTCCGCTGTCTGGACCACTCAGGAGGAGCCCTGCAGTACTCTCCTGAGCGAGTCTCCTCTTCATAGTTGTGAGCTGCATTCTTCACAACCTGGCAATCCTCAGGACCCAGCCAATGCCACCAGGCCTTGGAGCACCACCGGAGGAGGAGGAGGAGGAAGAGGAGGAGGAGGATGATGAGGAGGATGATCAGCAGCAGCACCAAGGTGGGTGGGAGCCGTACAATGTTGCCACTGCAAGGGCCGTCCGTCAACGGCGGATAACAAGCTGCTTGTAGGCCCCTACTCAGGAGATGGCTTCTGGCATGGAGAACAACACCATGGAAAGCAACCCTGCACCCCCTATAGCCGGCCAAAGCTGGAATGATTCCAAAGGCCAAAAATGTAAATTAGAATACAACAACTTTTTTATTAACAAACTCTGTGTGTGTCATTTATTCAGGACTGTTGAGGCTGCCGCGAAACAGGAATTAAGGCTGAATCCATGTGTGTTAAACAAGAGACTTTTTAATCAACTCATGGCACAAAATGGCTGAACAGAAAAGCCCCCAGAATTCTCTGGGAAAATCCTGAGGCCCCGCCCACTCCTGTCTTAAAGGTAAGGTGCTGGATATTTTTCCACGGACGGAAGAGTGGATAATGCCCGTTTAGGTGGCGATCCGCCACACAGCTCCCCCCAGAATCCGCTTAGGAGGTGTGGACGAGACGGTGCGGCGGTCTGATGGGCCGGCCGGAGCGGCTCTTGTAGGACGCTGGTGGATGTGGAACGGCCGGGCGTGGAGCAGCCGGGTGAACCAGCTTGAGGGCAGGTCGGCCACGTGGAGGTGGACGAGCTACAGGGACCTGCTCACCGGGCTCCGAGTGTTCTGGCTTGAGTCGGTCAACCGACACTTTTTCGGTCCTGTCGCCCACTTGCAGGGTGAAAAATTTGTCCCCAGCCTGTAGCACCTTGTAGGGCCCGTCGTACGGGGGTTGAAGGGGTCCGTGGTGGGCGTCGTGCGGACGAAAACAAACCGTGCCTGGTGCAGGCTTAGTGGGACATGTGAGGTGGATTCGCCGTGTCGGGCAATGGGCACCAGGGCGAATTGCAGCGCCAGTGAGGCGAAGTCGTGGCGTTGCTGGTCGGCTGACCAGGATGCCGTGGCGGTGGGTAGGAACTCGCCGGGTACGCGCAGCGGCTGACCGTACACGAGCTCTGCTGCCGATGCGTGGAGGTCTTCTTTAACCGCGGTGCGCAGGCCGAGGAGGACCCACGGAAGTCGGTCGGTCCAGGCGCCGTCCTGGAGGCTGGCTCGAAGTGATGCCTTCAAGGATCTGTGGAACCGCTCACACAGTCCGTTGGCTTGGGGGTGGTACGCTGTAGTGCGGTGAACGATGGTCAGCAAGTGCGTGTGGCCTTGCGACGGCGGCAGGGGCCCGACGATGTCCACGTGGATGTGGTCGAATCTCCGCGAGGGGACGGTAAACTCCTCGAGGGGTGCTTTCGTGTGTTGCTGTAACCTTGGCCCGTTGGCAGGCTAGGCAGGAGTTGGCCCAAGTATGCACATCGTTGCGAAGGCTGCGCCAGACGAAGCGGTTGGCTACCAATTTGATGGATGCGCGGGCGCCGGGGTGGGAGAGGTTGTGGAGAATGTCGAATACCCGGCGGCGCCAGGACGACGGGCCGAGGTTGACATAGGGATATGTCACACTTGAACGTGACTGCGGTCGGGCCACAGGCGACGTCGGCCAGGCATAGCCCTGGTAGGTTGGTGGGTGCGGAGAGCAGATCAGGGTCGGTGATCTGGTCTGCTGCGAGTTGAGCGTAGTCGACTGCCAGGTGTGCGGCGTGGATGGCGGGGTGGGAGAGGCAGTTGGCTACCACATTGTCTCGGCCGGAGACGTGTTGGATGTCCGTGGTGAACTCGGACACTGTCGCGAGCTGGCGCTGCTGCCTGGCGGACCAGGGGTCGGTTGTCTTTGCCATTGCGAATGTCAGGGGCTTGTGGTCGACAAACGCAGTGAAGGGGTGGCCTTCAAGCAAAAACCGGAAATGGCGGACCACCAGAAACAGCGCGAGGAGCTCGCGGTCGAAGGTGCTGTACTTGACCTCCGGGGGCCGTAGTTGGCGGCTGAAGAAGGCAAGTGGTTGCCAGGCGCCGTCGACCCACTGCTCATACACGGCGCCGACCGCGTGGTCGGAGGCGTCCGTGGTGAGCGCTACCCTGGCATTGGACCGTGGGTGCGCGAGCAGGGTGGTGTTGGCGAGCGCGGTCTTGGTGGAGTCGAAGGCGGCGGACGCGTCTGCCGTCCATTCGACCGCCATCTTGCCGCTCCTGCCCTGGAGGGCTTCATACAGGGGCCTCATGAGGGACGCCGCTTTGGGGATGAAGCGGTTATAGAAATTCACCATCCCGAGGAACTCCTGGAGGCCTTTGATGGTGGTGGGGCGGGGAAATTGTTGGACGGCCTGCACCTTGGTGGGCAGGGGAATGGCCCCAGCATGGGTGATGTGGTGGCCGAGGAAGTCGATCTTGTCCAGGCCGAACTGACATTTGGCTGGGCTGAGGATGAGCCCATGGTCGCTGAGGCGCCCGAACAGGATGCGAAGGTGTTCGAGGTGTTCCTGCTTGGAGGAACTGGCTACCAGGATGTCGTCCAGGTAGACGAACAGGAACTTCAGGTCCCGAAGGACCGAGTCCATGAGCCGTTGGAATGCCTGGGCCGCGCTTTTGAGGCCGAAGGGCATCCGCAGGAACTCGAACAGGCCGAAGGGAGTGATTACGGCCGTCTTGGGGTCATCCGTGGGGTGGACGGGGACTTGGTAGTAGCCGCGCACCAGGTCGACCTTGGAAAAGACTGAGCGGCCAGCCAGTCTAGCCGAGAAGTCTGAATGTGCGGCACGGGGTACCGATCAGGGGTGGTGGCGTTGTTGAGGCGGCGGTAATCCCCGCAGGGGCGCCAACCTCCGCCTGGTTTGGGGGCGATGTGGAGTGGGGAGGCCCAGGGACTGTTGGAGCGGCGGATGATGCCGAGCTGTTCCATGGTGGCAAACTCGGTCCGCGCGATCTCCAGTTTGGTCGGGTCCAGCCTGCGGGCGTGGGCGTACACTGGGGGGCCTGTGGTGGGGATGAAGTGTTCCACCCCGTGTTTGCCGGCCTCCGCGGAGAAGGTCGGATTGGTAAGGGCCGGGAATTCGGCCAGGAGTGCCGAGTAGTCATCCGTGGCCTGGGCGTGGCACTGTGACGCCATGTCGGCGGGTTGACGGGGGGCCATGGCACCCAGGATGGGGGACATGGTGTTCATGTCCACGAGGCGGTGACGGGGGATGTCTACCAGTAGGCCGTGGGCGCACAGGAAATCTGCGCCGATGAGAGGGGAGAGCACCTTGGCAGTGATGAACTCCCATCGGTAGCGGTGACCAGCGAGGTCGAGGGTGACTGTCCGGGTGCCATACGTCCGGATTTCCGAGCCGTTAGCAGCAGCCAGCGCCGGTCCTCGTTCGCCCTTTTGGATGTCGAGGGCGGAGGCCGGGATGATGCTGTGCTGAGCTCCAGTGTCGCACAGGAACCGGCGGCCGGTTTTATCATCCGTGACGAACAGCAGGGAGCCCGCGTGGCCCACGGCCATCGCGGGGGCTGGAACGGGGGCGGATTTGAAAGAGCAGGGAGGTGTGCACCGTTGTGCCCTGGCGCCGAACCATGTGTGGTAGTAACAGTGGCCCGGGTTAGTGGGGCGTGAAGGCCCCGTGGGCCTGGTGGCAGGCCCCTGTGGCCACGTGGTGGCCGGTGAGGGGCGTGCCCAGGCATTGGCTGCCAGGTCCGGAGTGACGTCGCGGCTGGAGTGAGCGGACAGCAGCTTGTCGGCCTCATCGGCCAGGGCTTCCAGGTTCGTGAGGCCAGACGCCACGATCGCTGGGCGGATGCTGAGAGGGAGCTGGCGGATGAACAGCGTGCGGAAGAGGGATCCGGGTGGGCTCTCGTCGGTGAGGGAGAGCATGTGGGATAGGAGGTCTGACGGTGAGGCATCACCGAGGCCTGGAAGGTCGAGGAGGTGGCAGTTTCGCTGATATGCCGAGGCCGTAAATTTTTTAAGGAGCGCTGTCTTGAGATATGCGTACTTGCCTTCCTCTGGTGGGTTCTGCAGCGCTGTCCAAACCTTGGAAACTGTGGCGCTACCGAGTGATGTGACGAGGTAGTCGTACTGCGTCCGATCTGTGGTGATCTTTCGCAGCCGGAAGCGAGATTCAGCTTGGAGAAACCAGGCTTCGGGCTGGTTTTCCCAAAACTCCGGCAGTTTCACGGAAACTGCGTTCGTGTCCGCCATTGCAGTGCTCGGAATACGTTCTGAGCGTCGGGGTCACCAATGTTGAGGCTGCCGCGAAACACGAATTAAGGCTGAATCCATGTGTGTTAAACAAGAGACTTTTTAATCAACTCTGGCACAAAATGGCTGAACAGAAAAGCCCCCAGAATTCTCTGGGAAAATCCTGAGGCCCTGCCCACTCCTGCCTTAAAGGTAAGGTGCCTTAAAGGGAAGGTGCTGGATATTTGTCCACGGACGGAAGAGTGGATAATGCCCGTTTAGGTGGCGATCCGCCACAGGACAAACAATTAGAAACAAACACAACAAATCATGAATTAACAGAACTGGTTCTCACAAGGTGGAGATAAACGGCAAAACATTAAACAAATGTAATCACACGAACCTCGACCTTTACCACAAACATTCCCACCATGTATTTAGACCTCCTACTGTTTGCCCTTCGAGGGTGATCTCCATCCCCTGCGCACTTCCCCCCTTCCCACCCTACTGCTCCTCCGTAATGGGACCTCAGTGGCTGCAGCAAGGCTGGTGGAAGGCTGCTGATTGTCAGATCCAGAGACTACAGATGCCCTTGAAGGACGGCCTCGAGCAGCTCTGGGCCTGGAGGGCCCGGCTGCAGACTGCGCCAACTCTGCATGGGCGGCAGCAGTCTGGGCTACAGGCAGTGGCAAGTGCAATGGGGAAGTGCCAGTGGTGGCAGCAGGAATACTGTCATCTTGAGAGAGGACAGCAACTCCCTGCTCGACCGACACACTGCCACTCCCACGGGGCAGCACCTCAGCACCCGGAGCAATCTGCTCGAGCACAGATTGCTGGCCTGCTACGGCACCATGAGAGCCCCGGGGCAATGTGGCTGAACCAGCGACAATGGCAGCAGTCAGTGCTTGCGTTACATCAATCTGAGTCTGCATGAGAGCAGTCTGAGATTGGATGGCAGCAGCCAGTGACTGAATTGCAGCACTAAGCCGTTGCGTTGCGTCGGCCTGTGCTGCAGCGGACTGCTCCACACTCCTAGCCAGTCCATCAATGCTCTCGGGCACCCTTGCCATTGCACCATGAGCTCAGTGTGCATGCTCAAGGCCTGGCTAGTCATGGCCGCGATGACGCGCTCCTCCTCTGAGTCCAGTGCAGCAGGACTCGCTTGCCTACTCGCCCTCCGGGGAGCTGGCCCCCGAGCTTCCTACCCCCATGGCATTGCTACAGCCCGTTGGGTCCCGGAGCTTCATCCTCATCAGACCCTTCCCCCCTGCTCCCCTCCAGGGAAGACGTGGTCCCAGTGTGGGCATGGGCTTCCTCGGGAGACGCTGGCGCTGAGGCTCCGGCTTCCTCTTCCTCCTCGCCTGGGGCGTCGCTCCCACTGGCAGGCTAAGGGACAGGCTGCTCAGCTGGTGGTTCACTATCTGAAAGCAGGGAGTTACAAGAGTGGCTTTAGCGTCAGGACAGGGGGGCAGTAAGGGAGCAAGGACTGGAGACATTTAGTAAGTTGGATTGAGAGTGTAAAAGGCTGGTGTTGTGAGGGGCAAGTGGAATGAGAGAGGAGAGAAAGCTGATGAACTTACCATTACTGTCCCCAAGGGGGTCGACCTCTCCAGCAGCCACGGCCCCTATCACCTGGCTGGCAACAATCCTGTGCACGCGCGCCTCCAAATCGCTGAGGGTCTGCAGCTCAGCCGGTCCTCCCGTGCGTTGCTGCTGCCGCCTGTTGTGAGAGAGCTTGGCCTGCAAGAAAAAGGACGGCGTCTGAGTGAGTGTGCAGCCATGTGCTTGCCTGATGTGCCTCCCATAGTTGAATAGCCCTTAATGTATGCAGCCATGTGCTTGCCTGATGTGCCTCCCATAGTTGAATAGCCCTTAATGTATGCAGCCATGTGCTTGCCTGATGTGCCTCCCATAGTTGAATAGCCCTTAATGTATGCAGCCATGTGCTTGCCTGATGTGCCTCCCATACTTGAATAGCCCTTAATGTATGCAAGGTGTGGAATGTGCGTGTGGGTTTTATGAGATGGCCATAGGTCTTGGATGAGTGTTGGGCATTTGGGGTTTTTAAACCCTCTGGGCACAGAGTGAGGTTGAGATGGAGGGATGTAGAGGTATTGAAAAGCAGCCACTCACCCTGACCACCCGAGTGAGGTCATTGAACTTCTTCCGACATTGGGTGTGGGTCCTGGGCACCAGGCTCCTGGAGGAGACGTGCTGAGCCCCCTCCCTCCAGACTCTTCTGTATTCACGGGGCAATGGCCTCCTGCCACTCTGTGGGTACAGCACTGCCCAGTCGCCGCTCCACAGCGCCAACCAGAGCCACCAAGGCCCGGTCGCTGAAGTGCTGAGCTCTTTCCCTGGGCCTCTCCATTGGTGGTTCCAGCACAATTGATGTGCAGGTCTCTCCAGGCCGAGATTCAAGGCTGCAATGAGCAGGGTGTGGCTGGAGAGCAAGATCGACCCTCCCCTTTAAGAACTGGCCGGTGCCAGTGTGTCTGTGTTCCATTGCTGACTGACATCACCTGAGCTTCGCCAGCGCTCTGAGGTAGCGCCTTGCGCCTCGACGTTAGCGCCTTAAGACAGGTGTGTAGCGCCTGATTTAGCGCTCAAATCACCTCCAGGGGCGATAGAAGCAAAGTTCAGTTGGAGGCGATAATTAACGCCAGGTGCTAAACTTTGCGCCCGGCCGATAATTGCGCCCCAAACGGGGCCATACCGAATTTCTCCCTATACACTCCCCACACCACCCAAAAAACCATGTGATCTTCTGCAGAGGCAAAAAAACCTGATAAAAACCCAGGTCAATCTGGGGAAAATATTCTGGGAAATTCCTCTCCGACCCAGCTCGGTGATCGAAACTAGTCCAGGAGATCAGTCTGACCCTGAATTCCCTGCAGCACTGACCTTTGACCTGAGTAGTTGAGACCTGCTTTCCTGTAAGCCCTGATTTAGGGTGGTCCTGGCAGCAGGTCAGACTTAAGATCATTTAGGACTGAGATGAGGAGAAATTTCTTCACTCAGAGGGTGGAGAATCTTTGGAATTCTCTACCCCAGAGGGCTGTGGATGCTCAGTCGTTGAGTATATTCAAGGCTGAGATCGATGGATTTTTGGGCACTAAGGGAATCGAGGGATACGGGGATAGTGCGGGAAAGTGGAGTTGGAAAAGTTCAGCCATGATGTTATTGAATGGTGGAGCCTATTCCTGCTCCTATATCTTATGTTCTTAACCTACCCTCCAAGCGATGACACAATCATCTCCACAGTATCACAGAGTAATTTATTGCTGGCTAAAATTTAAGCCCGATATCTGGAAAGGTATTCCGATGATTGGCTTTATCCAGGTTAATGAGCCAGAATGACAGGCGTGACCCATATAAGTTACCATGCCCCGGCAATCACAACGCAACACGATGGAAATTGAAGCAAAACCACCTTTCATTGAGGCAGAAATGGCAGCTAAATGATGAACTTTCTTTGAAATATTAACTGTGCCAAGGAAATGGAGAAAGAGAATGAGGAACACATAGAAATGAATGTTAATTAGGAAGTGCCTAAGTGGGCTGATGCCAGAGAACTAGAGGGAGGCGTTGCAATTGCTTATAGTGCCCACAAGAACAAAATAAGAAAAAGCAAAGCAGAGCAGCTGGGGAACGATATTAAATAATGGAACTGAAGAACACTAGACTGTCAGATTAGAGAACAATTCCTTAAAACAAAAGGGAGTTGAACTCAATCATGAGGGAGAAAATGGGCCGGCTATAAAGAAGTTAAACTAACATTATTAGCCGTAGAGGATTTAAAAAAAGAGACTCACATTTCTACAGCGCCTTTCAAAACCTCAGGACGTCCCAAAGCGCTTTACAGCCAATGAAGTACTTTTTGAAGTGGAGTTACTGCTTTAATGTAGGAAACGTGGCAGACAATTTGCGCACAGCAAGATCCCACTAACAGCAATGTGATAATGACCAGATCGTCTGGGGGGTGGGGGTTTGTGATGTTTGTTGAGGGCTAAATATTGGCCCAGGACAACTCCCCTGCTCTTCTTCGAAAGGTACAGGGAAACTGTTTGCACCTGTGTGAAACAGAAGGATGTACAGGGGAATGATTAGTACAGGCCATGATACAGGAGCATGTTGGTGAAATCATCCTTGGAATTAGTGAGTTAGAGGGTAAGGTGACTAGTGAACCATTAGAAATGAATAAGGATTTAGTAGTTTCAGTAAGATTCAGAAAAAAACCGCAGAGTGTGAGGTCTCAGCTTTCTCCGCCGCCATTGATTGAAGATCCCGGAGAGGTAGATCATCCTGCAGAGCTCCAAGGAATGAGTTGTCAGTTTTGAGCTCTCCCACCATCGCAGGTTGTGACCCATTGCGTTTTGCCAGTTTCTTCTGTTGAAAAACATTTCCCTCCCTCTGGCTCCCAAACAATCTGGCCAGGTGTTGTAATCTGCGAGGCTCCCTGAAGGAAGCAGCTAATGGTCAGTCCCAAGAAGGGAGGGGTCTGCCGGTGAGGGAAAGAACAATCAATCAGTCACGGTGATGATGCCTAACACTCGATATTATCATCAGTATAAGGATGTACTTTTTAAATAAAATATTGAGCAACAGGGTCTGGCCTCACCCCTCTCTATCTCTGTAATCTCCTCCAGCCCTACAACCCTCCGAGATCTCTGCGCTCCTCCAATTCTGGCCTCCTGCGTATCCCCAATTTTAATCGCTCCACCATTGGCGGCCGTGCCTTCAGCTGCCTGGGCCCTAAGCTCTGGAATTCCCTCTCTAAACCACTCCGCCTCGCCACCTCTCTCTCCTCCTTTAAGACGCTCGTTAAAACCCACCTTTTTGACATGTCCTAATACCTCCTTGTGTGCGGCTCGGTGTCAAATTTTGCTTCACAAGAGCGTAATCAGACAAAATTTGACATGAGCTCCATAAGGAGATATTAGGTCAGGTGACCAAAAGCTTATTTAAAGAGGTAGGTTTTAAGGAGCACCTTAAAGGAGGAACGAGAGGCAGAGAGGTTTAGGGAGGGAATTCCAGAGCTTAGGGTCTCGGCAACAGAAAGCACGGCCGCCAATGGTGGAGCGATTACAAATATGACAACTTGGATGAGGTCCTACACACACACACACACAAAACCATACTCTAAGCAAGAGCCAGCACCTTCAGGAGATGTGGGGAGAAAACTTGGGAGGTGGGGAGGATTGCTAATTGAGACACATTACCCAGACCATAAAACCACAAATGAGTGTCCTGCCATCCAGTAATAGAATCAATATATTTGTCACGATGTGCTGTGGACAATGAGCTGCGCAGGAGACTCGATTTGCTAAGTGTGTCCTTTGCAAGAGAAAAACAAGTAACTTAGTGAAGACAAATTTTTACCAAGAATTCTTTAAAAAAATGAAATCGTTTTACAGATTTCTCCAAACACTGCCAATGAAAATATTTCTGGCATAACAGCAATTGAAATATAATACGGAACTGACTGGCTGTCTGACCTGCCCGTGATTGATGGACCCACACACGGTGTCTAGTGTTGGCCCGTGCAGAACACTGAGACGCTGTCACACCGCCACGCACTTCAATGGAATAATAGATCAGGCAGATCCCTGGCCAGCTGCACTGCTCAGGCTGGTACTTAACACAGTCACGTCCCGCTCTTAATAGTCATTTTCCAGTGACTGTCTTTCTGTGTGTCTCCCATGAGGTGCCCAGTCGGGAGGGGGGTGAACGGCTAGATGAACCTGTAGACCCGACCAAGCTTTGGGACAAGAGGAGATGGCACCTCCTGTGTCGTTCGTATACCAGCTACACATACAGACGGTGCAATGTGGCCCCATTTAATGAGCAATCGCCGCTGACTCATTTCTTTTATATGGAAAATTCAGAGTCATTAACTTGCTGTGCTTGGGCTGAACTCTGCCGCTTGATTGGCCGTTGCTGGAGGTTATTCGTGCTTCCAGCCAACAGGTGCCCACCAGTCGTGTACAATAGAGGAGAGATCGAGCCAGAGCAAGCAATCAGTCTGTTTTTTTAATGTGTTTATATATCAGAATGTAGTTAAAATCAAAAACACTGAGTGCAAATATGTCTCTGAAAGTTGTCTCTTTGCCAAAAACAAGTGTTGATAAAGCCAGCGTGCTGACCTTTGACCTCAGCAGTGATGCAGCGGTTTCACTCTCACCTCTGGAATCAGAAGGTTGTGGGTTCAAGCCCCACTCTGGTTTTGACAAGTAAGGATAGGAATTTGAAATTTATTCCTTGGGAAACAGGAAGCCAATGTAGGTCAGCTATTGATAGATGATGGGAATTAGTGTGGAACAGGTTACAGTCAGTGAATGACAGCAGACTATACAACCATAGAGGGCATCACAACCAATGTCTCATCAGAACATAACATAAGAAATAGGAGCAGGAGTAGGCCATACTGCCTTCGATACGATCATGGCTGAACTTCTACCTCATCTCCACTTGCCCCCCCATATCCCTCGATTCCCTTAGTGCCCAAAAAATCTATCGATCTCAGCCTTGAATATACTCATCGACTGAGCCTCCACAGCCCTCTGGGGCAGAGAATTCCAAAGATTCACCACCCGCTGAGTGAAGAAATTTCTCCTCATCTCAGTCCTAAATGGCCGACCCCTTATTCTGAGACTGGGACCCCTGGTTCTAGACTCCCCAGCCAGGGGAAACAGCCTTTTCTTTCAGTAAATAACATTTTGGGACACAGTATAGGGGTAATTTGAGACGTGACGTGCGGTGAGTGTAGCGAGCTCAGAGGAACAGGTGACTGTGGACCTCTGGTTCGCCAAGCTCTCCACCACTGGGGGTTTTCCTCGCCTCATGTCTGGGTCTGTTGGAGACTCACTGATAGAGATTGATCGCTGTGATTGGTCAACACTCCATTATCGTTGGATCGTGCGACGGCCAGGATGGTAGAAGACGAACTAGATGGACCTTGGTCTTTGTTTGTTCTGCAATCCCTATGTTTTTATGTCCACACAGATGCACCTTCACCTGGGGTCACTCGATGGTGATCAGGAGCAGGAACCCTGGATGATTCCTCCCCCCTCCCCCACTCCACACTTTCTTAAACCCAGAAGCACTGAGGCAAACTGTAACACTCCATCTGCTTCCCTAGCTGAGATCAGCTCACTCAATACAGTCCAGGGACGGAATCAAGCATTTGAACTTTACAAAAATGCCGGTAACTTGGTCTTACTGTCTTAACTGATTGATTAATCTGAGTGGAAAGTTAACTGGTCTAAGTCCAGACATTCCTGTGTCCACCATTCTTAGCAAAAATGTGGCTTGAGTAAAGTTTGATAGAATGTCAGGAGAAAGTGCCAGAGGGGCATTTGTCTGTGGTTACTGCTGTTCTGTGGATTCTCCAACCCCTTAAAAAAAGGCTAATTTAACTAACTCGTGCCTTCCTGTCAGCTGTGACTCAGTGGGTAGCACCCTTGCCTCTGAATTAGAAGGTCGTGGTTCAAGTCCCACTCCAGAGAGTTGAGTGTGAAAGATCCCAAGGCACTGTTTCGAAGAAGAGCAGGAGAGTTCTCCTCAGTGTCCTGACTAATATTTTTCCCTCAACCAACATCATTAAAAAACAGACTCTCTGGCCATTTACTTCATTGCTGTTTGTGGGAGCTTGCTGTGCGCAAATTGGCTGCCGTCATAGAGTCATAGAGTTATACAGCACAGAAAGAGGCCCTTCGGCCCATCGTGTCCGCGCTGGCCATCAAGCCCTGTCTATTCTAATCCCATTTTCCAGCACTTGGTCCGTAGCCTTGTATGCTATAGCGTTTCAAGTGTTCATCTAAATGCTTCTTGAATGTTGTGAGGGTTCCTGCCTCTACCACCCTTTCAGGCAGTGAGTTCCAGATTCCAACCACCCTCTGGGTGAAAAAGTTTTTCCTCAAATCCCCTCTAAACCTCCTGCTCCTTACCTTGAAACTATGCCCCCTGGTTATTGACTCTACTAAGGGGAAAAGTTCCTTTCTATCCACCCTATCTATGCCCCTCATAATTTTGTACACCTCAATCAGGTCCCCCCTCAGCCTTCTCTGCTCTAACGAAAACAACCCCAGCCTGTCCAGTCTCTCTTCATAGCTGAAGCGCTGCAGCCCAGGTAACATCCTGGTGAATCTCCTCTGCACCCTCTCCAATACAATCACATCCTTCCTATAGTTTTTCCTACATTACAACAGTGACTACACTTCAAAAGTACTTCATTGGCTGTAACGCGCTTTGGGATGTCCTGAGATTGTGAAAGGCGCTATAGAAATGCAAGCTCTTCTTTCTAATAAAGTCACAGTGAAAAGTGAGTATTTCACTTGAGTGCCAGCAGGAGTTAGTTGAACAAGGGGGAAGATTCTGAAGTATCACTGGGGGAAGTGAACAGTACCGAGGAGTTTCCTGCTTGACATCATTGGCGGTATATGACAGTAGAAGAGGAAAGGGTAGCTCCGGAGAGCAGAGGGGATCACTCAGAGCAGGCAGAAACCCGACTCACGCTGCGCTGCTCTTTCTCATTCACTGCCTGGCCCAGCCCACCGGCGAGCAGCCCCCTGCTCCCCATCTTTCACTCATACCTTGCAATATGTGACTCAGCTCTTCTTCCGCTCCTTCCCTTCACGCAGGCCCCCCCCTCCCACCCCCATCCCCCATTTCCATGGCAGGAAATTCAACCATGGGCTGTCTGGCATCTGGGCAACCCCCTGGAAAATACCGAAATAACAGCAGGCAAAATATTAAAAAGAATTGTTGGAATATATTGTACATGCTTAATTACATAAAACACTCCTGGTATGTTCTCCTCTCACAAGACACAGAAACAATCACTTAGTGCATGGTTACAGAACTCAGCCAAGTCTCTGGGAGCTCAATGATAAAAGTCTTGGCTGCTCTTCCGTGTTATCTCTGAGGCCAGATATTGGGCATGTACAATCAAATATGTGGCATTAATGGCACCATACAAAATTAATTATCATACAGGCAATTTAGGAAATGGTTTTAAAGTGTGGAATCTGCAGAAGTTATTAATGGATTAATAAAAAAACCGCTGGAGGTGGCTGGGCATATGGAATATCATTAATCAAGAAATGTATCCTTGTGTCATTGGGTTTCCTGGATTTAACATTTCCCTCAATCAGTATAATTAAACTGAATATTACTTACATAACTATGTTTGTGATTATGAAGGAAAATTAAAAAGTCAATATGTTAGACCACACTTGGAATACTCTGCACAGTGCTAGTCTCCATATTGCTAAAAGGCTATAGAGGCACTGGAGAAGGTGCAAAAAAGGTTTCACAAGGTTGATACCAGAACTGAAGCTTAAACCCATCAGGAAAAACTGCACAGGTGGGACTGCCACACCCTCGTAAAGGGAAAGCTGAGGGTGACCTAATAGAGGTCTTTAAAATTGTAAAGGGGTAGACACATAGAAGATGTTTCCACTTGTGGGGAGTCCAAAACTAGGGGCCATAAATATAAAACAGTCACTAATAAATCCAATAGGGAATTCAGGAGAAACTTCTTTACCCAGAGAGTGGTGAGAATGTGGAACTCGCTACCACAGGGAGTGGTTGAGGCGAATAGTATCGATGCATTTAAGGGAAGCTCGATGAACACATGAGGGAGAAAGGAATTGAAGGATATGCTGATAGGGTGAGATGAAGAGGGGTGGGAGGAGTCTCGTGTGGAGCGTAAACGCTAGCATGGACCAGTTGGGCTGAATGGCCTGTTTCTGTGCTGTAGGCTCGATCTAACTATGTATCTGAGCATCGGATAAATAATAACGTTAAAAGTGCAGCATCAGATACATCGGGCAGAAAGACTGATTTCCAACCAGTGGGCCCTGTGTGCCTGAGTCTGGGATCCAGCAGATGTTCTCCCAAGTCTTGCCCAGGCTGCTAGACAGATCACCAAGTTTGTAAGGATGAACTCCATCTTGGGAAAGAGGGAAAAGCAGCCGGATGAGCTCTTTCCCCTCTCAAAAAGACAAACCTGTCTGTTTATCGCGAGGTGGTGTCGATGGAATCCACAAGCCAGGAAGGAGAAGGAGGATGTTGAGCTGTAGCAGCAAGAGACTTCAAAGGTGAGGGGGAGGAAGTCTACATTTGAATCTGTAATGGATTTGAAAATAAAATAAAAATCTCCTGTCTAGCGATACAACGGCCTAGAAATTCGTCCCGGGCGGTGGCGAAAAAGGGGCGGTATCCGATCGGCCGCCCGCTATACGCAGCGCCTGATATTCAACTTCACTGACTGCAATGGACTGAATATCAGGCACTGTGTATCACGGCCGTGTTGCACCGCTGCCCGAGACAAAATTCTAGGCAAACATATCAAGATGTTTCTGTCTGCCTGGTTGAACTGTCCTCTAATCAAAGATTCAGCTTGCACAAATCGCTGGATGAATACATTTCTATTATCTTAAAATTCTGGAGTGCATCAGTGATTAATAGAAGACAGAGGGAAGGTTTGAGTCAGCTGGTGTAATGCATTCGAGGTCAGGAATGATCTGCATTCAGGAGAGAGATGGACTGAATGGGAGAGGGTTCAGAAGAGAGATGGACTGAATGGGAGAGGGTTCAGGAGAGAGATGGACTGAATGGGAGAGAGTTCAGGAGTGAGATGGACTGAATAGGAGAGGGTTCAGGAGAGAGATGGACTGAATGGGAGAGGATTCAGGAGAGAGATGGACTGAATGGAAGAGGGTTCAGGAGAGAGATGGACTGAATGGGAGAGGATTCAGGAGAGAGATGGACTGAATGGGAGAGGATTCAGGAGAGAGATGGACTGAATGGGAGAGAGTTCAGGAAAGAGATGGACTGAATGGGAGAGAGTTCAGGAGAGAGATGGACTGAATGGGAGAGAGTTCAGGAGAGAGATGGACTGAATGGAAGAGAGTTCAGGAGAGAGATGGACTGAATGGGAGAGAGTTCAGGAGAGAGATGGACTGAATGGGAGAGGATTCAGGAGAGAGAGGGACTGAATGAGAGAGGGTTCAGGAGAGAGATGGACTGAATGGGAGAGGGTTCAGGAGAGAGATGGACTGAATGGGAGAGGATTCAGGAGAGAGATGGACTGAATGGAAGAGGGTTCAGGAGAGAGATGGACTGAATGGGAGAGGATTCAGGAGAGAGATGGACTGAATGGGAGCGGGTTCAGGAGAGAGATGGACTGAATGGGAGAGGGTTCAGGAGAGAGATGGACTGAATGGGAGAGGGTTCAGGAGAGAGATGGACTGAATGGGAGAGGGTTCAGGAGAGAGATGGACTGAATGGGAGAGGGTTCAGGAGAGAGATGGACTGAATGGGAGAGGATTCAGGAGAGAGATGGACTGAATGGGAGAGGATTCAGGAGAGAGATGGACTGAATGGGAGAGAGTTCAGGAGAGAGATGGACTGAATGGGAGCGGGTTCAGGAGAGAGATGGACTGAATGGGAGATGGTTCAGGAGAGAGATGGACTGAATGGGAGCGGGTTCAGGAGAGAGATGGACTGAATGGGAGAGGGTTCAGGAGAGAGATGGACTGAATGGGAGCGGGTTCAGGAGAGAGATGGACTGAATGGGAGAGGGTTCAGGAGAGAGATGGACTGAATGGGAGAGGGTTTAGATGAGTGACACCTAGGGTTGGATTATACGAACCTTGATGGGTCTAGGGCAGGCGATGTCAGTGGCGGGTCCCGACCTCGCTGCTGGCTCCAGCCCGCTGTGTAGAATGAATTTCCCGAGATTGGGCTTGTTAAGCCCGCCCAGCGCGTTTCCCAGCCAATTAGCGGAAGCGGGTCTGGTGACATCATTTGATGACACGTCATCAGCCGGTTTCCTTAAAGGGACCATGGCCAAATTTCTTTTGACATTTGTGCTGTCAGTGTTCTACAGCATTGAGGTGCTGCAAACACTGACAATCACAACACAGAGCACCCAGGCTCTCCCATGACTCCCTCCGTATGCTTATGGAGGGAGTTACAGCACACAGGGAGGGCCCCTTCCCTTCCCATGGGCGGAGAAGACCTCCCTAGGAGATCAACACAGCCTGGTTGCACATTGCACAGGAGGACACAAGCAGGGATGTTGTCAGGAGGACCTGGGTGCAGTGGCGCAAACCTTTCAATGATCTCAGTAGATCACGAAACATCACTGCAAAGCCACACTCAATCTCATCCTGCTGTGCCACTCATCACATCCCCATCACTCTGCCTTCCCTACCCTACTCCTGCACATCCTTACTCACACCAACTTACCTTGCACCTCCACCCATCCCTCTCTATCTACATTATCACATCCCCATCTCACTAGCCACCCCTCACACTCACCCTCATCCTAGTGCAATCATACCAACCAACAACACACAAGGGTAGGCACTTGGGTGTTTTATCCAATGTTATGTAAAGTTTCTGTTAATGTGTTGTCAAACATTGAAACCTTTATTTACAACATTTTGCATTCTTGGACAGATTTGTGCGCACCTTTGGAAGTGGCTTAGTGAGTTGCAGTGAATGGTACCCGCCCCCCCCCCCCCCCACCGCATTGGTCATGAGTGTGAAATTGGGCATTGTAGGGATGCTTTATGGTGATGGTGTGGGGTAGTGCCAACCTGGTGCATCATGTGGCAACCAGGGTGTACAGCGTCAAGTGAAGTAAATCTGGCCATGGTGAGGCCATCGCTGGCGTCCTGGGGAGCAATGTGGTCGGGTGCTGATGCCCGCTGTCCTGTGCAGCATCAGGTGATTGCGGAGAAGGCTGGTGGTGTTGTTGTTGCTGTTGTTGGTGCTGCTGGTGTGCCTGGTGCTGCTGGTGTTGGGGCTGATCGTGGTGGGATTCTGAGGACCAAGGTGCGATTTTTTCAAGGGCACCGATGCTGATGCAATAGATGGTAGCTGAAGTTGAGATGACAGAAGCGATCTGTCAATGGTGAGAGAGGTTGCTCCAAGGAGGTGACAGTGGATAGAGAGTTTGCTCCAAACACTTCCAAACTGCATACAGCTCAAAAGTGTCTTCCAAATCCTGAAGGCTCAAGCTTCTGACATTGGAAAGTGAACAGCTGTGAAATGGTAGCTTTTATACCACTTTTGCAGCTGTCACCTATTCACAGCAATGGAGAGTCATTGAGAACCCGACCTACTTACCTGACGTGATCTCCCTGCGCCGGGAACCTTGTGAAATAGCTGGTAAAATGGTAAGTACATGGTAAAATGCTGCTTAAGTACCTTTTAACAAGCTTTTTAAGTATCTGAATTGGCTGACCCGCCGCTTGGTGTTGGGTCTGTTCAGGGATGACAGACCCGACACTTGGGAAACTGACAAGGAGGTGGGATACCGACCCGCTGTCAATCTTTTTGATTTTGACAGCGGACCCAGCTCCGAACCCACACTCTGAGCGCTGGTAAAATTCTGGCCAATGTGTTTTACCCGTTAGCCATCGAGGGGGCTCATGGAACACTGTATACACTTGATAATCCATGCGTGCCCCTCCCCCCATGACTTTCTGTCCATTCATTATATTGGATGAGAAATCATTGGGGGTTGGGGATACGTGTGCCCGGTAAAGCAAAATGCTGCCTTGGAAGTGTGGAAGATGAAAAGTTAGCTCAATAAGTTTGCTGGAGGCTGCCAAGTCACAGAAGCCAGTCATTAAATCAATTGTCAGAATTGTTGGCAGCTGGTATTCGTTGTGTTGGCTTCATCCCGGCACCAAACGTCATTTTAGAATTAATTACGTATCAACAAAATTATTGTCAACATAAAATTAGACAGCAAGGATCTCCCAGTGGCTTAGTGGGTAGGTACACTCCACGGAGCAGTAGCGAGCCAGATAAGAAAGAACTTGCATTTATACAGGAACATAGGAACAGGAGGATCTGGGATCTAACTCCTTATATCCGCCTTTGGCTCATATGCCTTAATACCTTTGGTTAACAAAAATCTATCAATCTCAGATTTAAAATTAACAATTGACGTAGCATCAATTGCCATTTGCGGAAGAGAGTTCCAAACTTCTACCACCCTTTGTGTGTAGAAATGTTTCCTAACTAGCATCTTTCACCACCTCAGGACGTCCCAAAGCGCTTCACAGCCAATGAAGTGCTTTGGAAGTGCAGTCACTGTTGTGACATAGACCAGGAAGGTCCCAGATGTGATCCCTGATCTTTTTTTTTATTCGTTTATGGGATGTGGGCGTCGCTGGGAAGGCCAGCATTTATTGCCCATCCCTAATTGCCCTGAGATGGTGGTGGTGAGCCACCTTCTTGAACCGCTGCAGTCCGTGTGGTGAAGGTACTCCTACAGTGCTGTTAGGGAGGGAGTTCCAGGATTTTGACCCAGCGACGATGAAGGATCAGCGATATATTTCCAAGTCAGGATGGTGTGTGACTTGGAGGGGAACTTGGAGGTGGTGGTGTTCCCATGCGCCAGCTGCCCTTGTCCTTCTAGGTGGAAACGGTCACGGGTTTGGGAGGTGCTGCCGAAGAAGCCTTGGAGAGTTGCTGCAGTGCATCTTGTAGATGGTACACACTGCAGCCACGGTGTGCTGGTGGTGGAGGGAGTGAATGTTTAAGGTGGTGGATGGAGTGCCAATCAAGCAGGCAGCTTTGTCCTGGATGCTATTGAGCGTTGTTGGACCTGTACTCATCCAGGCAAGTGGAAGTATTCCATCACACTCCTTACTTGTGCCTTGTAGATGATGGAAAGGCTTTGGGGAGTCAGGAGGTGAGACACATCGCGCAGAATACCCAGCCTCTGACCTGCTCTTGTTGCCACAGTATTTATGTGGCTGGCCCAGTTAAGTTTCTGGTCAATGGTGACCCCCAGGGTATTGATGGTGGGGGATTTAGCGATGGTAATGCTGTTCAATGTCAAGGGGTGGTGGTTAGACTCTCGCTTGTTGGAGATAGTCATTGCCTGGCACTAATGTTACCTGCCACTTATCAGCCCAAGCCTGAACATCGCCCATGTCTTGTTGCATGCGGGCATGGACTGCCTCATTATCTGAGGAGTTGTGAATGGCGCAGAACACTGTGCAGTCATCAGCGAACATCCCCACTTCTGATCTTATGTTGGAGGGAAGATCATTGATAAAGCAGCTGAAGATGGTTGGGCCTAGGACACTGCCCTGAGGAACTTCTGCAGTGATGTCCTGGGACTGTGATGATTGATCTTCAACCACCACAACCATCTTCCTTTGTGCTAGGTATGACTCCAGCCAGTGGAGAGTTTTCCCCCTGACTCCCATAACTTCAGTTTTACTAGGGCTCCTTGATGCCACACTCGGTCAAAGGCCGCCTTGATGTCAAGGGCAGTCACTCTCACCTCACCTCTGGAATTCAGCTCCTTAGTCCATGTTTGGACCAAGGCTGTAATGAGGTCTGGAGATGAGTGGTCCTGGCGGAACCCAAACTGGGCATCAGTGAGTAGGTGCCGCTTGATAGCACTGTTGATGACACCTTCCATCACTGTGCTGATGAGTGAGTAGACTGATGAGGCGGTAATTGGCCGGGTTGGATTTGTCCTGCTTTTTGTGGACAGGACATACCTGAGCAGTTTTCCACATTGTCGGATAGATACCAGTGTTATAGCTGTACTGGAACAGCTTGGCTAGTTCTGGAGCACAAGTCTTCAGCACAATAGCCTTTTCTGTATCCAGTGCATTCAGCCGTTTCTTAATATCACGTGGAGTGAATCGAATTGGCTGAAGACTGGCTTCTGTGATGGTGGGGACCTCAGGTAGGAGGTCGATATGAATCATCCACTCGGCACTTCTGGCTGAAAACGCTTCAGCCTTATCTTTTGCACTCACGTGCTGGGCTCCACCATCATTGAAGATGGGGATGTTCATGGAGCCTCCTCCTCCCGTTAGTTGTTTAATTGTCCACCACCATTCACGACGGATGCGGCGCTTTGATCTGATCTGTTGATTGTGGGATCGCTTAGCTCTGTCTGTAGCTTCTGCTGTTTAGCATGCATGTAGTCCTGTGTTGCAGCTTCCCCAGGTTGGCACCTCATTTTTAGGTACACTTGGCATGCTCTTCTACACTCCTTATTGAACCAGGGTTGGTCCCCTGGCTTGGTGGTAATGGTAGAGTGAGGGATATGCCAGGCCATGAGGTTACAGATTGTAGTGGAATATAATTCTGCTGCTGCTGCTAGCCCACAGCGCCTCATGGATGCCCAGCTAGATCTGTTCTGAATCTGTCCCATTAAGCACGATGGTCACTGCTACCAATAATGTCATGGACAGATGCATCTGTGACAGGTAGATTGGTGAGGACACGGTCAAGTAGGTTTTTCCCTCTTGTTGGTTCTCTCACCACCTGTCGCAGTCCCAGTCTGGCAGTTATGTCCTTCAGGACTCGGCCAGCAGTGGTGCTACCGAGCCACTCTTGGTGATGGACATTGAAGTCCCCCACCCAGAGTAGATTCTGTGCCCTTGCTACTCTCAGTGCTTCTTAACATGGAGGAGTACTGATTCATCAGCTGAGGGAGGGCGGTAGGTGGTAATCAGCAGGAGGTTTCACTTGCCCATGCTGGACCTGAAGCTTTGAGACTTCATGGGGTCCGAAGTCAATGTTGAGGACTCCCAGAGCCAATCCTTCCCAACTGTACTGCCACCCCTGGTGGGTCTGGACATACCCAGGGATGGTGATGGAAGAGTTTGGGACATTGGCTGTAAGGTATGATTCTGTGAGTATGACTATCTCAGGCTGTTGCTTGACTAGTCTGTGGGACAGCTCTCCCAATTTTGGCACAAGTTCCCCAAATATTCGTGAGGAGGATATTGCAGGGTCGACTGGGCTGGGTGTGCCTTTGCCATGTCCACAGCCAAAGTCGATGCCAGTGGTCCGTGCGGTTTTATTCTTATTATTGTGTTTCAGAGTCAACCACATTGCTGTGGGTCTGGAGTCACATATAAACCAGACCAGGTAAGGACATTAGATGGATTTTTACAACAATCCAATAGTTTCATGGTCACCATTACTGATACTAGCTTTTTATTTCAGATTTATTTAATTAACTGAATTTAAATTCCCCAGCTACGGTGGTGGGATTTGAACTCACGGCTCAGGATCATTAACCCAGTGACATTACCACTATGCTACCGTTCCTTTCTGTTCAACTCTACTCTCTGTTTCCTGTCACTTAGCCAATTTCATATCCATGCTGCCACTGTCCCTTTCATTCCGTGGGCTTCAACTTTGCTGGCTAGCCTATTATGTGACACTTTATAAAACGCCTTTTGGAAATCCATGTACACCACGTCAACCACATTGTCCTCATGGCGTGCGTGTAATGGCGGAGACACACGCTGCTGAGCGGCTCCGGATAAAGCAGTAAGAATCAGCCGGACGGAGCGGAGTAATGGACCGGCGAGTGGACAGGGAGGCGTCACCAATGACTGGTGTAGGCCTCAAGCCCCGAATAATAACCTGAAGGTCCCACATTTGCAGCTTCAGGGCTTCTCCCGGTCACAGGCCCAGGCTAACGGCCGCCATCTTGTGCAGGAAGGCGGGAGGGTTCAGCACGCCGCCATCTTGATTCAGTGAGTAGCAAAGCGTATGTGCGGTCGAGGCCCAGGAGCAGGGACGGGAGGAGCAGCGAGGACGGGACCCAGGAGCGAGGCCGGGACCCAGGAGCGAGGACGAGGCCCAGGAGTGAGGCCGGGGCCCAGGAGCGAGGATGAGGCCCAGGAGCGAGGATGAGGCCCAGGAGCGAGGTCGGGACCCAGGAGCGAGGCCGGGACCCAGGAGTGAGGTTGGGACCCAGGAGCGAGGCCGGGACCCAGGAGCGAGAATGAGGCCCAGGGGCGAGGATGAGGCCCAGGAGCGAGGATGAGGCCCAGGAGCGAGGTCAGGACCCAGGAGCGAGGCCGGGACCCAGGAGTGAGGACGGGGCCCAGGAGCGAGGATGAGGCCCAGGAGCGAGGATGAGGCCCAGGAGTGAGGTCGGGAACCAGGAGCGAGGCCGGGACCCAGGAGTGAGGTCGGGACCCAGGAGCGAGGCCGGGACCCAGGAGCGAGAATGAGGCCCAGGGGCGAGGATGAGGCCCAGGAGCGAGGATGAGGCCCAGGAGCGAGGATGAGGCCCAGGAGCGAGGTCGGGACCCAGGAGTGAAGACGAGGCCCAGGAGCGAGGACGAGGCCCAGGAGCGAGGACGAGGCCCAGGAGCGAGGATGAGGCCCAGGGGCGAGGATGAGGCCCAGGAGCGAGGACGGGACCCAGGAGCGAGGCCGGGACCCAGGAGCGAGGCCGAGGCCCAGGAGCGAGAATGAGGCCCAGGGGCGAGGATGAGGCCCAGGGGCGAGGATGAGGCCCAGGGGCGAGGACGGGACCCAGGAGCGAGGCCGGGACCCAGGAGCGAGGACGAGGCCCAGGAGCGAGGCCGGGACCCAGGAGCGAGGACGAGGCCCAGGAGCGAGAATGAGGCCCAGGGGCGAGGATGAGGCCCAGGGGCAAGGATGAGGCCCAGGGGCGAGGACGGGACCCAGGAGCGAGGCCGGGACCCAGGAGCGAGGACGAGGCCCAGGAGCGAGAATGAGGCCCAGGAGCGAGGACGAGGCCCAGGAGCGAACACGAGGCCCAGGAGCGAGGACGAGGCCCAGGAGCGAGGATGAGGCCCAGGAGTGAGGATGAGGCCCAGGGGCGAGGACGGGACCCAGGAGCGAGGATGAGGCCCAGGAGCGAGGACGGGACCCAGGAGCGAGGATGAGGCCCAGGGGCGAGGACGGGACCCAGGAGCGAGGATGAGGCCCAGGAGCGAGGTCAGGGCCCAGGAGCGAGGATGAGGCCCAGGAGCGAGGACGAGGCCCAGGAGCGAGGTCGGGACCCAGGAGCGAGGATGAGGCCCAGGAGCGAGGACGGGACCCAGAAGCGAGGATGAGGCCCAGGAGCGAGGACGGGACCCAGGAGCGAGGATGAGGCCCAGGGGCGAGGCCGGGGCCCAGGAGCGAGGATGAGGCCCAGGAGCGAGGTCGGGACCCAGGAGCGAGGCCGGGACCCAGGAGCGAGGTCAGGGCCCAGGAGCGAGGTCGGGGCCCAGGAGCGAGGACGAGGCCCAGGAGTGAGGCCGGGGCCCAGGAGCGAGGCCGGGGCCCAGGAGCGAGGTCCGGGCCCAGGAGCGAGGACGAGGCCCAGGAGCGAGGTCGGGACCCAGGAGCGAGGTCGAGGCCCAGGAGCGAGGTCGAGTCCCAGGAGCGAGGTCGGGGCCCAGGAGCGAGGACGAGGCCCAGGAGCGAGGTCGAGGTCCAGGAGCGAGGACGAGGCCCAGGAGCGAGGTCGGGACCCAGGAGCGAGGTCGGGACCCAGGAGCGAGGTCGGGACCCAGGAGCGAGGCCGGGGCCCAGGAGCGAGGACGAGGCCCAGGAGCGAGGCCTGGACCCAGGAGCGAGGATGAGGCCCAGGAGCGAGGTCGAGGCCCAGGAGCGAGGTCGGGGCCCAGGAGCGAGGTCGAGGCCCAGGAGCGAGGATGAGGCCCAGGAGCGAGGTCGGGACCCAGGAGCGAGGTCGAGGCCCAGGAGCGAGGTCGAGGTCCAGGAGCGAGGACGAGGCCCAGGAGCGAGGACGAGGCCCAGGAGCGAGGTCGGGACCCAGGAGCGAGGTCGAGGCCCAGGAGTGAGGACGAGACTCAGGAGCGAGGTCGGGGCCCAGGAGTGAGGTCGAGGCCCAGGAGCGAGGTCGGGGCCCAGGAGCGAGGACGGTGCCCAGGATCGAGGTCGAGGCCCAGGAGCGAGGACGAGGCCCAGGAGCGAGGTCGGGACCCAGGAGCGAGGTCGAGGCCCAGGAGCGAGGACGAGGCCCAGGAGCGAGGACGAGGCCCAGGAGCGAGGACGGGACCCAGGAGCGAGGTCGAGGCCCAGGAGCGAGGACGGGGCCCAGGAGCGAGGTCGAGGCCCAGGAGCGAGGTCGAGGCCCAGGAGCGAGGACGGGACCCAGGAGCGAGGTCGGGACCCAGGAGCGAGGTCGGGACCCAGGAGCGAGGCCGGGGCCCAGGAGCGAGGCCGAGGCCCAGGAGCGAGGTCGGGGCCCAGGAGCGAGGTCGAGGCCCAGGAGCGAGGATGGGACCCAGGAGCGAGGATGGGACCCAGGAGCGAGGACGGGACCCAGGAGCGAGGCCGGGACCCAGGAGCGAGAATGAGGCCCAGGAGCGAGAATGAGGCCCAGGAGCGAGGACGAGGCCCAGGAGCGAGGTCGGGACCCAGGAGCGAGGTCGAGGCCCAGGAGCGAGGACGGGGCCCAGGAGCGAGGTCGAGGCCCAGGAGCGAGGTCGAGGCCCAGGAGCGAGGATGGGACCCAGGAGCGAGGTCGGGACCCAGGAGCGAGGTCGGGACCCAGGAGCGAGGCCGGGGCCCAGGAGCGAGGCCGGGGCCCAGGAGCGAGGTCGGGGCCCAGGAGCAAGGTCGGGACCCAGGAGCGAGGCCGGGGCCCAGGAGCGAGGTCGAGGCCCAGGAGCGAGGTCGAGGCCCAGGAGCGAGGATGGGACCCAGGAGCGAGGATGGGACCCAGGAGCGAGGACGGGACCCAGGAGCGAGGCCGGGACCCAGGAGCGAGAATGAGGCCCAGGAGCGAGAATGAGGCCCAGGGGCGAGGATGAGGCCCAGGGGCGAGGACGGGACCCAGGAGCGAGGCCGGGACCCAGGAGCGAGGACGAGGCCCAGGAGCGAGAATGAGGCCCAGGGGCGAGGATGAGGCCCAGGGGCGAGGATGAGGCCCAGGAGCGAGGACGAGGCCCAGGACCGAGGACGAGGCCCAGGAGCGAGGATGAGGCCCAGTAGCGAGGATGAGGCCCAGGGGCGAGGACGGGACCCAGGAGCGAGGATGAGGCCCAGGGGCGAGGACGGGACCCAGGAGCGAGGATGAGGCCCAGGAGCGAGGACGGGACCCAGGAGCGAGGATGAGGCCCAGGAGCGCGGACGGGACCCAGAGCGAGGATGAGGCCCAGGAGCGAGGATGAGGCCCAGGAGTGAGGCCGGGGCCCAGGAGCGAGGTCGAGGCCCAGGAGCGAGGTCGAGGCCCAGGAGCGAGGCCGGGACCCAGGAGCGAGGTCGGGACCCAGGAGCGAGGTCGACGCCCAGGAGCGAGGTCAGGGCCCAGGAGCGAGGACGAGGCCCAGGAGCGAGGTCGGGACCCAGGAGCGAGGTCGAGGCCCAGGAGCGAGGTCAGGGCCCAGGAGCGAGGACGAGGCCCAGGAGCGAGGTCGGGACCCAGGAGCGAGGTCGAGGCCCAGGAGCGAGGTCAGGGCCCAGGAGCGAGGTCGGGGCCCAGGAGCGAGGTCAGGGCCCAGAGCGAGGACGAGGCCCAGGAGCAAGGTCGAGGCCCAGGAGCGAGGTCGGGACCCAGGAGCGAGGTCGAGGCCCAGGAGCGAGGTCGAGGCCCAGGAGCGAGGTCGGGACCCAGGAGCGAGGTCGAGGCCCAGGAGCGAGGTCGAGGCCCAGGAGTGAGGCCGGGGCCCAGGAGCGAGGCTGGGACCCAGGAGCGAGGTCAGGGCCCAGGAGCGAGGACGAGGCCCAGGAGCAAGGTCGGGACCCAGGAGCGAGGTCGAGGCCCAGGAGCGAGGTCGGGGCCCAGGAGCGAGGACGAGGCCCAGGAGCGAGGTCGGGACCCAGGAGCGAGGTCGAGGCCCAGGAGCGAGGATGGGACCCAGGAGCGAGGACGGGGCCCAGGATCGAGGTCGGGGCCCAGGAGCGAGGACGAGGCCCAGGAGCGAGGTCGGGACCCAGGAGCGAGGATGGGACCCAGGAGCGAGGTCAGGACCCAGGAGCGAGGTCGGGACCCAGGAGCGAGGTCGGGACCCAGGAGAGAGGCCGGGGCCCAGGAGCGAGGATGAGGCCCAGGAGCGAGGATGAGGCCCAGGGGCGAGGACGGGACCCAGGAGCGAGGATGAGGCCCAGGGGCGAGGACGGGACCCAGGAGCGAGGATGAGGCCCAGGAGCGAGGACGGGACCCAGGAGCGAGGATGAGGCCCAGGAGCGCGGACGGGACCCAGGAGCGAGGATGAGGCCCAGGAGCGAGGATGAGGCCCAGGAGTGAGGCCGGGGCCCAGGAGCGAGGTCGAGGCCCAGGAGCGAGGTCGAGGCCCAGGAGCGAGGCCGGGACCCAGGAGCGAGGTCGGGACCCAGGAGCGAGGTCGACGCCCAGGAGCGAGGTCAGGGCCCAGGAGCGAGGACGAGGCCCAGGAGCGAGGTCGGGGCCCAGGAGCGAGGACGAGGCCCAGGAGCGAGGTCGGGACCCAGGAGCGAGGTCGAGGCCCAGGAGCGAGGTCAGGGCCCAGGAGCGAGGACGAGGCCCAGGAGCGAGGTCGGGACCCAGGAGCGAGGTCGAGGCCCAGGAGCGAGGTCAGGGCCCAGGAGCGAGGTCAGGGCCCAGGAGCGAGGACGAGGCCCAGGAGCAAGGTCGAGGCCCAGGAGCGAGGTCGGGACCCAGGAGCGAGGTCGAGGCCCAGGAGCGAGGTCGAGGCCCAGGAGTGAGGCCGGGGCCCAGGAGCGAGGCTGGGACCCAGGAGCGAGGTCAGGGCCCAGGAGCGAGGACGAGGCCCAGGAGCAAGGTCGGGACCCAGGAGCGAGGTCGAGGCCCAGGAGCGAGGTCGGGGCCCAGGAGCGAGGACGAGGCCCAGGAGCGAGGTCGGGACCCAGGAGCGAGGTCGAGGCCCAGGAGCGAGGATGGGACCCAGGAGCGAGGACGGGGCCCAGGATCGAGGTCGGGGCCCAGGAGCGAGGACGAGGCCCAGGAGCGAGGTCGGGACCCAGGAGCGAGGATGGGACCCAGGAGCGAGGTCAGGACCCAGGAGCGAGGTCGGGACCCAGGAGCGAGGTCGGGACCCAGGAGCGAGGCCGGGGCCCAGGAGCGAGGATGAGGCCCAGGAGCGAGGACGGGACCCAGGAGCGAGGCCGGGACCCAGGAGCGAGGACGAGGCCCAGGAGCGAGAATGAGGCCCAGGGGCGAGGATGAGGCCCAGGGGCAAGGATGAGGCCCAGGGGCGAGGACGGGACCCAGGAGCGAGGCCGGGACCCAGGAGCGAGGACGAGGCCCACGAGCGAGAATGAGGCCCAGGGGCGAGGATGAGGCCCAGGGGCGAGGATGAGGCCCAAGAGTGAGGACGAGGCCCAGGAGCGAGGACGAGGCCCAGGAGCGAGGACGAGGCCCAGGAGCGAGGATGAGGCCCAGGGGCGAGGACGGGACCCAGGAGCGAGGTCGAGGCCCAGGAGCGAGGATGAGGCCCAGGAGCGAGGTCGGGACCCAGGAGCGAGGTCGAGGCCCAGGAGCGAGGTCGAGGTCCAGGAGCGAGGACGAGGCCCAGGAGCGAGGACGAGGCCCAGGAGCGAGGTCAGGACCCAGGAGCGAGGTCGAGGCCCAGGAGTGAGGACGAGACTCAGGAGCGAGGTCAGGGCCCAGGAGTGAGGTCGAGGCCCAGGAGCGAGGTCGGGGCCCAGGAGCGAGGACGGTGCCCAGGATCGAGGTCGAGGCCCAGGAGCGAGGACGAGGCCCAGGAGCGAGGTCGGGACCCAGGAGCGAGGTCGAGGCCCAGGAGCGAGGACGAGGCCCAGGAGCGAGGACGAGGCCCAGGAGCGAGGACGGGACCCAGGAGCGAGGTCGAGGCCCAGGAGCGAGGACGGGGCCCAGGAGCGAGGTCGAGGCCCAGGAGCGAGGTCGAGGCCCAGGAGCGAGGATGGGACCCAGGAGCGAGGTCGGGACCCAGGAGCGAGGTCGGGACCCAGGAGCGAGGCCGGGGCCCAGGAGCGAGGCCGAGGCCCAGGAGCGAGGTCGGGGCCCAGGAGCGAGGTCGAGGCCCAGGAGCGAGGATGGGACCCAGGAGCGAGGATGGGACCCAGGAGCGAGGACGGGACCCAGGAGCGAGGCCGGGACCCAGGAGCGAGAATGAGGCCCAGGAGCGAGAATGAGGCCCAGGAGCGAGGACGAGGCCCAGGAGCGAGGTCGGGACCCAGGAGCGAGGTCGAGGCCCAGGAGCGAGGACGGGGCCCAGGAGCGAGGTCGAGGCCCAGGAGCGAGGTCGAGGCCCAGGAGCGAGGATGGGACCCAGGAGCGAGGTCGGGACCCAGGAGCGAGGTCGGGACCCAGGAGCGAGGCCGGGGCCCAGGAGCGAGGCCGGGGCCCAGGAGCGAGGTCGGGGCCCAGGAGCAAGGTCGGGACCCAGGAGCGAGGCCGGGGCCCAGGAGCGAGGTCGAGGCCCAGGAGCGAGGTCGAGGCCCAGGAGCGAGGATGGGACCCAGGAGCGAGGATGGGACCCAGGAGCGAGGACGGGACCCAGGAGCGAGGCCGGGACCCAGGAGCGAGAATGAGGCCCAGGAGCGAGAATGAGGCCCAGGGGCGAGGATGAGGCCCAGGGGCGAGGACGGGACCCAGGAGCGAGGCCGGGACCCAGGAGCGAGGACGAGGCCCAGGAGCGAGAATGAGGCCCAGGGGCGAGGATGAGGCCCAGGGGCGAGGATGAGGCCCAGGAGCGAGGACGAGGCCCAGGTCCGAGGACGAGGCCCAGGAGCGAGGATGAGGCCCAGTAGCGAGGATGAGGCCCAGGGGCGAGGACGGGACCCAGGAGCGAGGATGAGGCCCAGGGGCGAGGACAGGACCCAGGAGCGAGGATGAGGCCCAGGAGCGAGGACGGGACCCAGGAGCGAGGATGAGGCCCAGGAGCGCGGACGGGACCCAGGAGCGAGGATGAGGCCCAGGAGCGAGGATGAGGCCCAGGAGTGAGGCCGGGGCCCAGGAGCGAGGTCGAGGCCCAGGAGCGAGGTCGAGGCCCAGGAGCGAGGCCGGGACCCAGGAGCGAGGTCGGGACCCAGGAGCGAGGTCGACGCCCAGGAGCGAGGTCAGGGCCCAGGAGCGAGGACGAGGCCCAGGAGCGAGGTCGGGACCCAGGAGCGAGGTCGAGGCCCAGGAGCGAGGTCAGGGCCCAGGAGCGAGGACGAGGCCCAGGAGCGAGGTCGGGACCCAGGAGCGAGGTCGAGGCCCAGGAGCGAGGTCAGGGCCCAGGAGCGAGGTCGGGGCCCAGGAGCGAGGTCAGGGCCCAGGAGCGAGGACGAGGCCCAGGAGCAAGGTCGAGGCCCAGGAGCGAGGTCGGGACCCAGGAGCGAGGTCGAGGCCCAGGAGCGAGGTCGAGGCCCAGGAGTGAGGCCGGGGCCCAGGAGCGAGGCTGGGACCCAGGAGCGAGGTCAGGGCCCAGGAGCGAGGACGAGGCCCAGGAGCAAGGTCGGGACCCAGGAGCGAGGTCGAGGCCCAGGAGCGAGGTCGGGGCCCAGGAGCGAGGACGAGGCCCAGGAGCGAGGTCGGGACCCAGGAGCGAGGTCGAGGCCCAGGAGCGAGGATGGGACCCAGGAGCGAGGACGGGGCCCAGGATCGAGGTCGGGGCCCAGGAGCGAGGACGAGGCCCAGGAGCGAGGTCGGGACCCAGGAGCGAGGATGGGACCCAGGAGCGAGGTCAGGACCCAGGAGCGAGGTCGGGACCCAGGAGCGAGGTCGGGACCCAGGAGCGAGGCCGGGGCCCAGGAGCGAGGATGAGGCCCAGGAGCGAGGATGAGGCCCAGGGGCGAGGACGGGACCCAGGAGCGAGGATGAGGCCCAGGGGCGAGGACGGGACCCAGGAGCGAGGATGAGGCCCAGGAGCGAGGACGGGACCCAGGAGCGAGGATGAGGCCCAGGAGCGCGGACGGGACCCAGGAGCGAGGATGAGGCCCAGGAGCGAGGATGAGGCCCAGGAGTGAGGCCGGGGCCCAGGAGCGAGGTCGAGGCCCAGGAGCGAGGTCGAGGCCCAGGAGCGAGGCCGGGACCCAGGAGCGAGGTCGGGACCCAGGAGCGAGGTCGACGCCCAGGAGCGAGGTCAGGGCCCAGGAGCGAGGACGAGGCCCAGGAGCGAGGTCGGGGCCCAGGAGCGAGGACGAGGCCCAGGAGCGAGGTCGGGACCCAGGAGCGAGGTCGAGGCCCAGGAGCGAGGTCAGGGCCCAGGAGCGAGGACGAGGCCCAGGAGCGAGGTCGGGACCCAGGAGCGAGGTCGAGGCCCAGGAGCGAGGTCAGGGCCCAGGAGCGAGGTCAGGGCCCAGGAGCGAGGACGAGGCCCAGGAGCAAGGTCGAGGCCCAGGAGCGAGGTCGGGACCCAGGAGCGAGGTCGAGGCCCAGGAGCGAGGTCGAGGCCCAGGAGTGAGGCCGGGGCCCAGGAGCGAGGCTGGGACCCAGGAGCGAGGTCAGGGCCCAGGAGCGAGGACGAGGCCCAGGAGCAAGGTCGGGACCCAGGAGCGAGGTCGAGGCCCAGGAGCGAGGTCGGGGCCCAGGAGCGAGGACGAGGCCCAGGAGCGAGGTCGGGACCCAGGAGCGAGGTCGAGGCCCAGGAGCGAGGATGGGACCCAGGAGCGAGGACGGGGCCCAGGATCGAGGTCGGGGCCCAGGAGCGAGGACGAGGCCCAGGAGCGAGGTCGGGACCCAGGAGCGAGGATGGGACCCAGGAGCGAGGTCAGGACCCAGGAGCGAGGTCGGGACCCAGGAGCGAGGTCGGGACCCAGGAGCGAGGCCGGGGCCCAGGAGCGAGGATGAGGCCCAGGAGCGAGGACGGGACCCAGGAGCGAGGCCGGGACCCAGGAGCGAGGACGAGGCCCAGGAGCGAGAATGAGGCCCAGGGGCGAGGATGAGGCCCAGGGGCAAGGATGAGGCCCAGGGGCGAGGACGGGACCCAGGAGCGAGGCCGGGACCCAGGAGCGAGGACGAGGCCCACGAGCGAGAATGAGGCCCAGGGGCGAGGATGAGGCCCAGTGGCGAGGATGAGGCCCAAGAGTGAGGACGAGGCCCAGGAGCGAGGACGAGGCCCAGGAGCGAGGACGAGGCCCAGGAGCGAGGATGAGGCCCAGGAGCGAGGATGAGGCCCAGGGGCGAGGACGGGACCCAGGAGCGAGGATGAGGCCCAGGGGCGAGGACGGGACCCAGGAGCGAGGACGGGGCCCAGGATCGAGGTCGGGGCCCAGGAGCGAGGACGAGGCCCAGGAGCGAGGACGGGGCCCAGGAGCGAGGTCGGGACCCAGGAGCGAGGATGGGACCCAGGAGCGAGGTCGGGACCCAGGAGCGAGGTCGGGACCCAGGAGCGAGGTCGGGACCCAGGAGCGAGGCCGGGGCCCAGGAGCGAGGACGAGGCCCAGGAGCAAGGCCGGGACCCAGGAGCGAGGATGAGGCCCAGGAGCGAGGACGGGACCCAGGAGCGAGGCCGGGACCCAGGAGCGAGGACGAGGCCCAGGAGCGAGAATGAGGCCCAGGGGCGAGGATGAGGCCCAGGGGCAAGGATGAGGCCCAGGGGCGAGGACGGGACCCAGGAGCGAGGCCGGGACCCAGGAGCGAGGACGAGGCCCACGAGCGAGAATGAGGCCCAGGGGCGAGGATGAGCCCCAGGGGCGAGGATGAGGCCCAAGAGTGAGGACGAGGCCCAGGAGCGAGGACGAGGCCCAGGAGCGAGGACGAGGCCCAGGAGCGAGGATGAGGCCCAGGAGCGAGGATGAGGCCCAGGGGCGAGGACGGGACCCAGGAGCGAGGATGAGGCCCAGGGGCGAGGACGGGACCCAGGAGCGAGGATGATGCCCAGGAGCGAGGACGGGACCCAGGAGCGAGGATGAGGCCCAGGAGCGAGGACGGGACCCAGGAGTGAGGATGAGGCCCAGGAGCGAGGACGGGACCCAGGAGCGAGGTCGGGACCCAGGAGCGAGGTCGAGGCCCAGGAGCGAGGTCGGGACCCAGGAGCGAGGTCGAGGCCCAGGAGCGAGGACGGGGCCCAGGAGTGAGGCCGGGGCCCAGGAGCGAGGTCGGGACCCAGGAGCGAGGTCGAGGCCCAGGAGCGAGGTCGGGGCCCAGGAGCGAGGTCGGGACCCAGGAGCGAGGCCGGGGCCCAGGAGCGAGGTCGAGGCCCAGGAGCGAGGTCGAGGCCCAGGAGCGAGGATGGGACCCAGGAGCGAGGATGGGACCCAGGAGCGAGGACGGGACCCAGGAGCGAGGCCGGGACCCAGGAGCGAGAATGAGGCCCAGGAGCGAGAATGAGGCCCAGGGGCGAGGATGAGGCCCAGGGGCGAGGACGGGACCCAGGAGCGAGGCCGGGACCCAGGAGCGAGGACGAGGCCCAGGAGCGAGAATGAGGCCATGGGGCGAGGATGAGGCCCAGGGGCGAGGACGAGGCCCAGGAGCGAGGATGAGGCCCAGTAGCGAGGATGAGGCCCAGGGGCGAGGACGGGACCCAGGAGCGATGATGAGGCCCAGGGGCGAGGACGGGACCCAGGAGCGAGGATGAGGCCCAGGAGCGAGGACGGGACCCAGGAGCGAGGATGAGGCCCAGGAGCGCGGACGGGACCCAGGAGCGAGGATGAGGCCCAGGAGCGAGGATGAGGCCCAGGAGCGAGGTCGAGGCCCAGGAGCGAGGTCGAGGCCCAGGAGCGAGGTCGAGGCCCAGGAGCGAGGCCGGGACCCAGGAGCGAGGTCGGGACCCAGGAGCGAGGTGGAGGCCCAGGAATGAGGTCAGGGCCCAGGAGCGAGGACGAGGCCCAGGAGCGAGGTCGAGGCCCAGGAGCGAGGTTGGGACCCAGGAGCGAGGTCGAGGCCCAGGAGCGAGGTCGAGGCCCAGGAGCGAGGACGAGGCCCAGGAGCGAGGTCAGGGCCCAGGAGCGAGGTCAGGGCCCAGGAGCGATGACGAGGCCCAGGAGCAAGGTCGAGGCCCAGGAGCGAGGTCGAGGCCCAGGAGCGAGGTCGAGGCCCAGGAGTGAGGCCGGGGCCCAGGAGCGAGGCTGGGGCCCAGGAGCGAGGTCAGGGCCCAGGAGCGAGGACGAGGCCCAGGAGCAAGGTCGGGACCCAGGAGCGAGGTCGAGGCCCAGGAGCGAGGTCGGGGCCCAGGAGCGAGGACGAGGCCCAGGAGCGAGGTCGGGACCCAGGAGCGAGGTCGGGACCCAGGAGCGAGGTCGGGACCCAGGAGCGAGGTCGGGACCCAGGAGCGAGGCCGGGGCCCAGGAGCGAGGACGAGGCCCAGGAGCAAGGCCGGGACCCAGGAGCGAGGATGAGGCCCAGGAGCGAGGATGAGGCCCAGGAGCAAGGTCGGGACCCAGGAGCGAGGTCGGGGCCCAGGAGCGAGGACGAGGCCCAGGAGCGAGGTCGGGACCCAGGAGCGAGGTCGAGGCCCAGGAGCGAGGATGGGACCCAGGAGCGAGGACGGGGCCCAGGATTGAGGTCGGGGCCCAGGAGCGAGGACGGGGCCCAGGAGCGAGGTCGGGACCCAGGAGCGAGGATGGGACCCAGGAGCGAGGTCAGGACCCAGGAGCGAGGTCGGGACCCAGGAGCGAGGTCGGGACCCAGGAGCGAGGCCGGGGCCCAGGAGCGAGGATGAGGCCCAGGAGCGAGGACGGGACCCAGGAGCGAGGCCGGGACCCAGGAGCGAGGACGAGGCCCAGGAGCGAGAATGAGGCCCAGGGGCGAGGATGAGGCCCAGGGGCAAGGATGAGGCCCAGGGGCGAGGACGGGACCCAGGAGCGAGGCCGGGACCCAGGAGCGAGGACGAGGCCCACGAGCGAGAATGAGGCCCAGGGGCGAGGATGAGGCCCAGGGGCGAGGATGAGGCCCAAGAGTGAGGACGAGGCCCAGGAGCGAGGACGAGGCCCAGGAGCGAGGACGAGGCCCAGGAGCGAGGATGAGGCCCAGGAGCGAGGATGAGGCCCAGGGGCGAGGACGGGACCCAGGAGCGAGGATGAGGCCCAGGGGCGAGGACGGGACCCAGGAGCGAGGACGGGGCCCAGGATCGAGGTCGGGGCCCAGGAGCGAGGACGAGGCCCAGGAGCGAGGTCGGGACCCAGGAGCGAGGATGGGACCCAGGAGCGAGGTCGGGACCCAGGAGCGAGGTCGGGACCCAGGAGCGAGGTCGGGACCCAGGAGCGAGGCCGGGGCCCAGGAGCGAGGACGAGGCCCAGGAGCAAGGCCGGGACCCAGGAGCGAGGATGAGGCCCAGGAGCGAGGACGGGACCCAGGAGCGAGGCCGGGACCCAGGAGCGAGGACGAGGCCCAGGAGCGAGAATGAGGCCCAGGGCCGAGGATGAGGCCCAGGGGCAAGGATGAGGCCCAGGGGCGAGGACGGGACCCAGGAGCGAGGCCGGGACCCAGGAGCGAGGACGAGGCCCACGAGCGAGAATGAGGCCCAGGGGCGAGGATGAGGCCCAGGGGCGAGGATGAGGCCCAAGAGTGAGGACGAGGCCCAGGAGCGAGGACGAGGCCCAGGAGCGAGGACGAGGCCCAGGAGCGAGGATGAGGCCCAGGAGCGAGGATGAGGCCCAGGGGCGAGGACGGGACCCAGGAGCGAGGATGAGGCCCAGGGGCGAGGACGGGACCCAGGAGCGAGGATGATGCCCAGGAGCGAGGACGGGACCCAGGAGCGAGGATGAGGCCCAGGAGCGAGGACGGGACCCAGGAGCGAGGATGAGGCCCAGGAGCGAGGACGGGACCCAGGAGCGAGGTCGGGACCCAGGAGCGAGGTCGAGGCCCAGGAGCGAGGTCGGGACCCAGGAGCGAGGTCGAGGCCCAGGAGCGAGGACGGGGCCCAGGAGTGAGGCCGGGGCCCAGGAGCGAGGTCGGGACCCAGGAGCGAGGTCGAGGCCCAGGAGCGAGGTCGGGGCCCAGGAGCGAGGTCGGGACCCAGGAGCGAGGCCGGGGCCCAGGAGCGAGGTCGAGGCCCAGGAGCGAGGTCGAGGCCCAGGAGCGAGGATGGGACCCAGGAGCGAGGATGGGACCCAGGAGCGAGGACGGGACCCAGGAGCGAGGCCGGGACCCAGGAGCGAGAATGAGGCCCAGGAGCGAGAATGAGGCCCAGGGGCGAGGATGAGGCCCAGGGGCGAGGACGGGACCCAGGAGCGAGGCCGGGACCCAGGAGCGAGGACGAGGCCCAGGAGCGAGAATGAGGCCCAGGGGCGAGGATGAGGCCCAGGGGCGAGGACGAGGCCCAGGAGCGAGAATGAGGCCCAGGGGCGAGGATGAGGCCCAGGGGCGAGGATGAGGCCCAGTAGCGAGGATGAGGCCCAGGGGCGAGGACGGGACCCAGGAGCGATGATGAGGCCCAGGGGCGAGGACGGGACCCAGGAGCGAGGATGAGGCCCAGGAGCGAGGACGGGACCCAGGAGCGAGGATGAGGCCCAGGAGCGCGGACGGGACCCAGGAGCGAGGATGAGGCCCAGGAGCGAGGATGAGGCCCAGGAGTGAGGCCGGGGCCCAGGAGCGAGGTCGAGGCCCAGGAGCGAGGTCGAGGCCCAGGAGCGAGGCCGGGACCCAGGAGCGAGGTGGAGGCCCAGGAATGAGGTCAGGGCCCAGGAGCGAGGTCGGGACCCAGGAGCGAGGTGGAGGCCCAGGAATGAGGTCAGGGCCCAGGAGCGAGGTCGAGGCCCAGGAGCGAGGTCGGGACCCAGGAGCGAGGTCGAGGCCCAGGAGCGAGGTCGAGGCCCAGGAGCGAGGTCGAGGCCCAGGAGCGAGGTCGAGGCCCAGGAGCGAGGACGAGGCCCAGGAGCGAGGTCAGGGCCCAGGAGCGAGGTCAGGGCCCAGGAGCGAGGACGAGGCCCAGGAGCAAGGTCGAGGCCCAGGAGCGAGGTCGGGACCCAGGAGCGAGGTCGAGGCCCAGGAGCGAGGTCGAGGCCCAGGAGCGAGGCCGGGGCCCAGGAGCGAGGCTGGGGCCCAGGAGCGAGGTCAGGGCCCAGGAGCGAGGACGAGGCCCAGGAGCAAGGTCGGGACCCAGGAGCGAGGTCGAGGCCCAGGAGCGAGGTCGGGGCCCAGGAGCGAGGACGAGGCCCAGGAGCGAGGTCGGGACCCAGGAGCGAGGTCGAGGCCCAGGAGCGAGGATGGGACCCAGGAGCGAGGTCGGGACCCAGGAGCGAGGTCGGGACCCAGGAGCGAGGTCGGGACCCAGGAGCGAGGCCGGGGCCCAGGAGCGAGGACGAGGCCCAGGAGCAAGGCCGGGACCCAGGAGCGAGGATGAGGCCCAGGAGCGAGGATGAGGCCCAGGAGCGAGGCCGGGGCCCAGGAGCGAGGTCGGGGCCCAGGAGCGAGGACGATGCCCAGGAGTGAGGTCGGGACCCAGGAGCAAGGTCGAGGCCCAGGAGCGAGGTCGGGGCCCAGGAGTGATGACGAGGCCCAGGAGCGAGGCCGGGACCCAGGAGCGAGGCCGGGACCCAGGAGCGAGAATGAGGCCCAGGAGCGAGAATGAGGCCCAGGGGCGAGGATGAGGCCCAGGGGCGAGGATGAGGCCCAGGAGCGAGGACGAGGCCCAGTAGCGAGGATGAGGCCCAGGGGCGAGGACGGGACCCAGGAGTGAGGATGAGGCCCAGGGGCGAGGACGGGACCCAGGAGCGAGGATGAGGCCCAGGAGCGAGGACGGGACCCAGGAGCGAGGATGAGGCCCAGGAGCGCGGACGGGACCCAGGAGCGAGGATGAGGCCCAGGAGCGAGGATGAGGCCCAGGAGCGAGGTCGAGGCCCAGGAGCGAGGTCGAGGCCCAGGAGCGAGGCCGGGACCCAGGAGCGAGGTCGAGGCCCAGGAGCGAGGTCGAGGCCCAGGAACGAGGTCAGGGCCCAGGATCGAGGTCGAGGCCCAGGAGCGAGGACGAGGCCCAGGAGCGAGGTCGAGGCCCAGGAGCAAGGTCGAGGCCCAGGAGCGAGGTCGGGACCCAGGAGCGAGGTCGGGACCCAGGAGCGAGGTCGAGGCCCAGGAGCGAGGACGAGGCCCAGGAGCGAGGTCAGGGCCCAGGAGCGAGGTCGAGGCCCAGGAGCGAGGACGAGGCCCAGGAGCGAGGTCAGGGCCCAGGAGCGAGGTCAGGGCCCAGGAGCGAGGACGAGGCCCAGGAGCAAGGTCGAGGCCCAGGAGCGAGGTCGGGACCCAGGAGCGAGGTCGGGACCCAGGAGCGAGGTCGAGGCCCAGGAGCGAGGTCGAGGCCCAGGAGCGAGGACGAGGCCCAGGAGCGAGGTCGGGGCCCAGGAGTGATGACGAGGCCCAGGAGCGAGGCCGGGACCCAGGAGCGAGGAAGAGGTCCAGGAGCGAGGATGAGGCCCAGGAGCGAGGATGAGGCCCAGAAGCGAGGACGAGGCCCAGGAGCGAGGTCGAGGCCCAAGAGCGAGGCCGGGACACAGGAGCGACGTCGAGGCCCAGGAGCGAGGTCGGGACCCAGGAGCGAGGCCGGGACCCAGGAGTGAGGTCGGGACCCAGGAGCGAGGCCGGGACCCAGGAGCGAGGTCGGGACCCAGGAGCGAGGATGAGGCCCAGGAGCGAGGTCGGGACCCAGAAGCGAGGATGAGGCCCAGGAGCGAGGATGAGGCCCAGGAGCGAGGTCGGGACCCAGGAGCGAGGCCGGGACCCAGGAGTGAGGTTGGGACCCAGGAGCGAGGCCGGGACCCAGGAGCGAGAATGAGGCCCAGGGGCGAGTATGAGGCCCAGGAGCGAGGATGAGGCCCAAGAGCGAGGATGAGGCCCAGGAGCGAGGTCGGGACCCAGGAGCGAGGCCGGGACCCAGGAGTGAGGACGGGGCCCAGGAGCGAGGATGAGGCCCAGGAGCGAGGATGAGGCCCAGGAGCGAGGTCGGGACCCAGGAGCGAGGCCGGGACCCAGGAGTGAGGTCGGGACCCAGGAGCGAGGCCGGGACCCAGGAGCGAGAATGAGGCCCAGGGGCGAGGATGAGGCCCAGGAGCGAGGATGAGGCCCAGGAGCGAGGTCGGGACCCAGGAGTGAGGACGAGGCCCAGGAGCGAGGACGAGGCCCAGGAGCGAGGATGAGGCTCAGGGGCGAGGATGAGGCCCAGGAGCGAGGACGGGACCCAGGAGCGAGGCCGGGACCCAGGAGCGAGGACGAGGCCCAGGAGCGAGAATGAGGCCCAGGGGCGAGGATGAGGCCCAGGGGCAAGGATGAGGCCCAGGGGCGAGGACGGGACCCAGGAGCGAGGCCGGGACCCAGGAGCGAGGACGAGGCCCACGAGCGAGAATGAGGCCCAGGGGCGAGGATGAGGCCCAGGGGCGAGGATGAGGCCCAAGAGTGAGGACGAGGCCCAGGAGCGAGGACGAGGCCCAGGAGCGAGGACGAGGCCCAGGAGCGAGGATGAGGCCCAGGAGCGAGGATGAGGCCCAGGGGCGAGGACGGGACCCAGGAGCGAGGATGAGGCCCAGGGGCGAGGACGGGACCCAGGAGCGAGGATGATGCCCAGGAGCGAGGACGGGACCCAGGAGCGAGGATGAGGCCCAGGAGCGAGGACGGGACCCAGGAGCGAGGATGAGGCCCAGGAGCGAGGACGGGACCCAGGAGCGAGGACGAGGCCCGGGGCGAGGACGGGACCCAGGAGCGAGGATGAGGCCCAGGGGCGAGGATGAGGCCCAGGGGCGAGGACGGGACCCAGGAGCGAGGATGAGGCCCAGGGGCGAGGACGGGGCCCAGGAGCGAGGACGAACCCAGCAGTGGGGTCGGGGCCCAGGGAAGGTGCGGCACGGGCCAACAGCGAGGTCGGGAGGACCACACTGCCGCCTATGAAACCCAGGCAGAGAGGACCTGCGGGAAGGAGGGAGGAGGACAGTAGGAGTATGTTTGTGTGCGTGTAGCAGAGCCTGGTCTCCAATCGTCTTGGATCCCCTTGCCATTGGACCAAGACCTTGCTCTGTCAAGCCCGTGTGGTAGCTGGTGTGCAACGGCCACCCGACGTTAAAAGAATTCACGCACAGGCATCTTCCACCCTTTAAAATGAAGTTCGGGACCTGGAACGTCAGGACCCTCATGGACAAGCCCAACAGTGACAGACCGGAACGCCGTACTGCCCTCTTCAACCCTCTCTGTTACCTCATCAAAAAACTCAAACAGGTTAGTTAAACATGATTTGCCTTTAACAAATCCATGCTGGCTTTCCTTAATTAATCCCTACTTGTCCAAGTGACTGTTAATTTTGTCCCGATTATCGTTTCTAAAAGCTTCCCCACTACCGAGGTTAAACTGACTGGCCTGTAGTTGCTGGGTTTATCCTTACACCCTTTTTTAAACAAGGGTGTAACATTTGCAATTCTCCAGTTCTCTGGCACCACTCCCCGTATCTAAGGAGGATTGGAAGATTATGGCCAATACCTCCGCAATTTCCTCCTTAACCTCCCTCAGCATCCTAGGATGCATCCCATCCGGTCCTGGTGATTTATTTAGTTTAAGTACAGACAGCCTTTCTAGTACCTCCTCTTTATCAATTTTCATCACATCCAGTATCTCAACAACCTCCTCTTTCACAATGTCTATGGCAGCATCTTCTTCCTTGGTGAAGACAGATGCAAAGTACTCGTTTAGTACATCAGCCATGCCCTCTGCCTCCATGCGTAGGTCTCCTTTTTGGTCCCTAATTGGCCCCAGCCCCTCCTCTTACTACCTGTTTACTATTTATATGCCTATAGAAGACTTTTGAATTCCTTTTTATGTTAGCTGCCAGTCTATCCTCATACTCTCTCTTTGCCCCTCCTATTTCCTTTTTCACTTCCCCTCTGAACTTTCTATATTCAGCCTGGTTCTCACTTGTATTCTCAAACCGACATCTGTCATACGCCCCCTTTTTCTGCTTCATCTTACTCTCTATCTCTTTTGTTATCCAGGGAGCTCTGTCTTTAGTTGCCCTGCCTTTCCCCCTCATGGGAATGTACCTCAACTGTACCCGAACCATCTCTCTTTAAAGGCAGCCCATTGTTCCATTACAGTTTTGCCTGCCAATCTTTGATTCCAATTTACCCAGGCCAGATGCATTCTCAACCCACTGAAATTGGCCCTCCTCCAATTAAGTATTTTTACTCTAGATTGCTCCCTGTCCTTTTCCATAGCTAATCTGAACCTTATGATACTATGATCACTGTTCCCTAAATGTTCCCCTACTGACACTTGCTCCACTTGACCCACCTCATTCCCCAGAATCAGATCCAGCAATGCCTCCTTCCTCATTGGGCCAGAAACATACTGATCAAGAAAGTTCTCCTCAACACACCAGAAATTCTTCCCCCTCTCTGCCCTTTACACTATTACTATCCCAGTCAACATTAGGATAATTGAAGTCCCCCATTATCACTACTCTATAGTTCTTGCACCTCTCTGTAATTTCCCTGCAAATTTGCTCCTCGATATCCTTCCCACTAGTTGGTGGCCTATAGAATACACCTAGTAGTGTAATGGCATCTCTAGTTGAAGTGAATAGTATAGATGCGTACAATCCTGGTCGCCATATTATAAAAAGGATATAGAGGCACTGGAGAGGGTGCAGAGAAGATTTACAAGGATGATACCAGGAATGCGAGGAGTATACATATCAGGAAAGGATGAACAGGCTGGGTCTCTTTTCTCTTGAAAAAAGAAGGCTGAGGGGTGACCTAATAGAGGTCTTTAAAATCATGAAAGGTTTTGATAGAGTGGATAGAGAGAGAATGTTTCCACTTGTGGGGAAGAGCATAACTAGAGACCATCAATATAAGATAGTCACCAAGAAATCCAATAGGGAATTCAGAAGAATCTTCTTTACCCAGAGAGTGGTGAGAATGTGGAACTCGCTACCACAGGGAGTGGTTGAAGCGAATAGCATCGATGCATTTAAGGGGAGGCTAGACAAACATATGAGGGAGAAGGGAATAGAGGGTTACACTGATAGAGTTAGATGAGGAAAGACGGGAGGAGGCTCGAGTGGAGCATAAACGCCGGCATGGACTGGTTGGGCCGAATAGCCTGTTTATCCTATGTGGTGAGATTTGAACTTGTGTTTCTGTGGATTACTAATCCAGTAACATAACCACTATACTAGCCTACCCCAGTAGTGACCATAACCTTAAGTAGTGTCTTTGGGTGAGATGGGGTGTATCGAGGACAGGGTGAATTTTTGGATGTTATGAATGGCTTAGCGCCGAAAGGAAAATGTAAATTTTTTTTGACGATGGGAGATTTTTGACAGCTCCCCCAGCAGCCTATGTTTTCTGCCTGGGGTTCAATGTGTTGCTAATGCACCAAAATCACAATTAAAGCAATTACCAGGGGGTGGATCTCATGATCTCTGGGGAACAGTGGAGTCTTCCACCTTACCGCATTAAAACCAGTTGCTCCTCAGTGCTGTCAGTCTCATTTGAACTAGGTTTTAATACGTCCGACTGTGCCAGTCTAAAATTTTAACAGATGCATTGTCAATTGTTTAAGCCACAAGTGATTCTTTGGCAGGTATTAGAAGGACAATCTCGCAGCTTGATTCATTAGGAATCTATCAAAACTGATTTGATGAAAGTTTGGCAGTAAAGTATGAATGAATGAAAGTGGCCTCTTTGTGAGTTTGTGCTTAAAGGGACTTAAAGTATTCGTAAAGGGATAGAAATAAATTTGACAATAGTAACTGGGCAGGGGATTGGCTCAGAGGCTGCTTACTAGTGTAGACCCTGACCCCGTTTCCATTAGATTCGGTTGCAATGCGGGACACAAGTTCGCAAAACAAAATTCAAGTCAGACAATGACTCCTCCTGTGTAAATAACAAACGATGCATCAATCAGACATCTTGTTTTCTACATCTACAAACAACTGCAGCACGTGACTCACACTGAGGAGGGAATTTTAACCACAAAAAACAGGTGGGTTTGGGTCGGCTGGGAGGTTAAAGTGTTAAAAAAAGCAGCATCCCCGACACCAACCCGCCCACTTCCAGTTTGAAAGGAAGCGAGACAGGGAGCGCTGGCAGGAGGCGGGTCGCTCATTTAAATATTATTATGTGCCTCAGATTTAACCATCATTTCAAATTTAACTCTGGCTGATTGGGTTTCTCAGGCCTCAGGGAATCTGCCGGCTAAAGTAAGGCGAGGACCGCTGGATCCAGGAGGTAAGAGCCGTTCCAGTGTCCCTTCCTCACCCACCCATCCTAATCGGACACCCCCCGAGGTCTCCGATTCCCCCCCCGATCCTCTCCCCCCCCGATCCTCTCTCCCCCCGATCCTCTCCCCCCCCGATCCTCTCTCCCTCGATTCTCCCCCCGATCCTCTCTCCCCCCGATCCTCTCTCCCCCCGATCCTCTCCCCCCCGATCCTCTCTCCCCGATCCTCTCCCCCCCCGATCCTCTCTCCCCCGATCCTCTCCCCCCCCGATCCTCTCCCCCCCCGATCCTCTCTCCCCCGATCCTCTCTCACCCCCGATCCTCTCCCCCCCGATCCTCTCTCCCCCCCGATCCTCTCTCACCCCCGATCCTCTCTCACCCCCGATCCCCTACCCCCCGATCCTCTCCCCCCCCGATCCTCTCTCCCCCGATCCTCTCTCACCCCCGATCCTCTCTCCCCCCGATCCTCTCTCACCCCCGATCCTCTCTCACCCCCGATCCCCTACCCCCCGATCCTCTCTCCCCCCGATCCCCTACCCCCCGATCCTCTCCCCCTCGATCCTCTCCCCCCCCGATCCTCTCCCCCCCCGATCCTCTCTCCCCCCGATCCTCTCCCCCCCGATCCTCTCCCCCCCGATCCTCTCCCCCCCGATCCTCTCCCCCCCGATCCTCTCCCCCCCCGATCCTCTCCCCCCCGATCCTCTCCCCCCCCGATCCTCTCCCCCCCGATCCTCTCCCCCTCGATCCTCTCCCCCCCGATCCTCTCCCCCCCGATCCTCTCCCCCCCCGATCCTCTCCCCCCCGATCCTCTCCCCCCCGATCCTCTCCCCCCCGATCCTCTCCCCCCCGATCCTCTCCCCCCCGATCCTCTCCCCCCCCGATCCTCTCCCCCCCGATCCTCTCCCCCCGATCCTCTCCCCCCCGATCCTCACCCCCCCGATCCTCTCTCCCCCCGATCCTCTCCCCCCCGATCCTCTCTCCCCCGATCCTCTCCCCCCCGATCCTCACCCCCCCGATCCTCTCCCCCTCGATCCTCTCTCACCCCCGATCCTCTCCCCCCCGATCCTCTCCCCCCCGATCCTCTCCCCCCCCGATCCTCTCCCCCCCGATCCTCTCCCCCCCGATCCTCACCCCCCCGATCCTCTCTCCCTCGATCCTCTCCCCCCCGATCCTCTCTCCCCCGATCCTCTCCCCCCGATCCTCCCCCCCCGATCCTCTCCCCCCCGATCCTCTCCCCCCCGATCCTCACCCCCCCGATCCTCTCTCCCTCGATCCTCTCCCCCCCGATCCTCTCCCCCCCGATCCTCTCCCCCCCGATCCTCTCCCCCCCGATCCTCACCCCCCCGATCCTCTCTCCCTCGATCCTCTCCACCCGATCCTCTCCCCCCCGATCCTCTCCCCCCCGATCCTCTCCCCCCCGATCCTCCCCCCCGATCCTCACCCCCCCGATCCTCTCCCCCCGATCCTCCCCCCCCGATCCTCTCCCCCCCCCCCCACCGATGCCCCTCCAGCTCCTGATCCTTCCCCCACCCCCCCGATCCTCCTCTGGCCCCCAACCACCCCCCACCCAATCCCTCCCTCCCTCCTTCCTCTGTGCGGCCTAGTGCCGCAGGCTTACCTGATGGAGCCAGTCAGCCTCTCCATCTGGCTGGCTGCGGGTGGGAAACAGAGCTCTGAAATGCTAATCAGGCCCCTGCGGCAGGGCCTGTGGGAAACCCATTCTCCCGGGTTTCCTGATCGCGTTCTAGCCCCCCCGCTCCCAACCCGCCGCCAGATTAAAATACCGGCCTGAGTGAGCGCGGTGACGCTGTGTCAGGTGACTCGCACTGAGTGAGCGCGGTGACGCTGTGTCACGTGACTCGCACTGAGCGAGCGCGGTGACGCTGTGTCACGTGACTCGCACTGAGCGAGCGCGGTGACGCTGTGTCACGTGACTCGCACTGAGCGAGCGCGGTGACGCTGTGTCACGTGACTCGCACTGAGCGAGCGCGGTGACGCTGTGTCACGTGACTCGCACTGAGCGAGCGCGGTGACGCTGTGTCACGTGACTCGCACTGAGCGAGCGCGGTGACGCTGTGTCACGTGACTCGCACTGAGCGAGCGCGGTGACACTGTGTCAGGTGATTCGCACTGAGCGAGCGCGGTGACACCGTGCTTTGATACGGATTGGTTGGATGTGGGGATACGACACAGTTAGCAACACTGTCTTGATGAAATAAAAGCAGCAAGAGTGCAGATTGTAGTGGGGACATAAAAGGGGTGTAATTCCAAAGATAAACTCGCAGGAAAGCACAGCTTCATAGCTTTATCATTCATACTTCATCCTGATTAATTCAGCAGTTTGATTTATTTTTCTGTTTCAAACCATGTTTCAAACTTCCTACCGGCGGCGGTGATATTAGCTGCACTATTAACTGCGGCACCTCATTAGCTTTCGCACAGCGACTGTAAATGTGCAGACGACTCGCATACTGTCCCAGTGCAGCATGCAGCTGTTGAGCAGTTTGAGCTGCGGGTTTGCAATTCATTCCTGGTGGGAATATCAAAACAGCTGGTGACAAACGGTACAAGGCAGACTCGGGGAAGAAAGGGAAATTGGTCTGTTCCCCCCCTGCCTTACTGAGAGCATCTAAACATCGAATAACTCCTAAGTATTTTACCAAAACTGCTCTTTGTAGTTGAAGCCAGTGGTAGCTCGGTTGAAGGCTGGGCTTTTGAAGCATTCCTGGAAAAGGAAAGTGTTGTTGGTTCTTGTGTAACCGCTCTTGTGTGGGCAGACAATGAGTTTACTGAGTGTGCGACTGAGCTTAGGAATTGAGGGCCTACCCTGAGCTGAACTTTGAACCCGGCCTCCCAATAGCTCCTGACAGGTAGCTGCACGCTCTCCTGTTCCGGGCGACGAGTTTGTATTTATGAGGCTGGTGGGTAATAGTGACGTTACATTGGGCAGCTAACAGGAAAGGCAAAGCATCAAGTCTTGACAGTAATTGGAACAAAATGTTGAACTGCAACATATGTTTCTGTGGACTTTTTTAAAAAAGTGTCTCATTACTGAATAAAATGCTGACAAGGCAATCTTTATATATTGTGACTTGACACAGCAGATATATCATCAGTCAATTTAAGGATTGAAGTGTTAAGTGCCAGATTTACCCTTACCTATCAACACTTATACACTTACGTTTCAACGTGTACAATCCCTCAACTTTATGGACGCTAATCCCGTTCTGTTCTCCATATTTCCATCTCTCACACGCTGGCCGCAATTTTCCATTATAAAGGGGCCTCAGTGAGTCAGTCGCAATGTGGCTCCCAGACCTGCGTTGCTCTCATTTTGTAGAGGGCTTCAGTCCCGCCCAGTGACTTCCTTGAGGGTCAGACGGGCCGTGGGTCTGTACCCACGATTCCCCACACAGTCAGCTTCTGAGTTCAGTCAAGCCGCTGTGGGCGTTTGCCAGGCGCTCTCCCCTCCTCCACCTGCGCCCCCCACCACCCCTCCACCCAGCAATGACGTTTATTCGAATAGGACCCTTTCACCTGCTGACACTGCATTCCCAGCAGCATTCCATTTGTCTCCTATTTATAGAACAAGAAAAAAGATAGGGAATGATACTGAATCCCTTTTTAGACAACACCCCCAAGCCAGTCAGGAAAGGAATAGACTTGCAATTATATATCACCTTTCACGGCCTCAGGAGCTCCCAAAGCGCTTCACAGCCAATTTTGAAGTGTCGTCACAGTTGTAATAAGAACATAAGAACATAAGAATTCAGAGCAGGAGTCGGCCATCCAGCCCCTCGAGCCTGCTCCGCCATTCAATAAGATCATGGCTGATCATCGACCACAACTCCACTTTCCCGCCCGATCTCCATATCCCTTGATTCCCTAGAGTCTAAAAATCTATCGATCTCAGCCTTGAATATACTCAATGATTCAACATCCACCGCCCTTTGGGGTAGAGAATTCCAAAGATTCACAACCCTCTGAGTGAAGAAATTCCTCCTCATCTCAGTCTTAAATGGCCGACCCCTTATCCTGAGATTATGCCCCCTAGTTCTAGACACTCCAGCCAGGGGAATCAACCTCTCAGCATCTACCCTGTCAATCCCCCTCAGAATCTTATATGTTTCAATGAGATTACCTCTCATTCTTCTAAACTGCGGAGAGTATAGACCCAATCTACTCAATCTCTCCTCATAGGACAACCCTCTCATCCCAGGAATTAAACCAGTGAAACTTTGTTGTACCGCCTCTAAGGCAAGTATGTCCTTTCTCAGATAAGGAGACCAAAACTGTGCACAGTACTCCAGGTGTGGTCTCACCAAAGCTCTTTACAATTGTAGTAAGACTTCCTTACTACTCCAAACCCCCTTGTAATAAAGGCCAACATGCCATTTGCCTTCCTAATTGCTTGCTGTACCTGCATGCTAACTTGCTGTGTTTCCTGTACGAGGACACCTAAATCTCTCTGAACACCAACATTTAATAGTTTTTCACCATTTAAAAAATATTCTGTTCTATTCTAGGAATTCAGCGGCGAGTGTCTCACCTCCTGACTCCCCAAAGCCTTTCCACCATCTACAAGTCACAAGTCAGGAGTGTGATGGAATACTCTCCACTTGCCTGGATGAGTGCAGCTCCAACAACACTCAAGAAGCTCGACACCATCCAGGACAAAGCAGCCCGCTTGATCGGCACCTCATCCACCACCTAAACATTCACTCCCTCCACCACCGGCGTACCGTGGTTGCAGTGTGTACCATCTACAAGATGCACTGCAGCAACTCGCCAAGGCTCCTTCGGCAGCACCTCCCAAACCCGTGACCTCTTCCACCTAGAAAGACACCACCACCTCCAAGTTCCCCTCCAAGTCACACACCATCCTGACTTAGAAGTATATCGGCGATCCTTCATCGTCGCTGGGTCAAAATCCTGGAACTCCCTCCCTAACAGCACCGTGGGAGTACCTTCACCACACGGATAGGCCACCAACTGGTGGGAAAGATATAGAGGAGCAAATTTTCAGGGAAATTACAGAGAGGTGCAAGAACTACAGAGTATTAATAATGGGGGAATTCAATTATCCTAATATAGACTGGGATAGTAATAGTGTTAAGGGCAGGGAGGGGGAAGAATTTCTGAAGTGTGTTCAGGAGAACTTTCTTGATCAGTATGTTTCCGGCCCAATGAGGGAGGAGGCATTGCTGGATCTGGTTCTGGGGAATGAGGTGGGTCAAGTGTCAGTAGGTGAACATTTAGGGAACAGCGATCATAGTATCATAAGGTTTAGATTAGCTATGGAAAAGGACAGGGAGCAATCTGGAGTAAAAATACTGAATTGGAGGAAGGCCAATTTCAGTGGGATGAGAACGGATCTGGCCCGGGTAAACTGGGATCAAAGTTTGGCAGGCAAAACTGTAATGGAACAATTGGCTGCCTGTAAAGAGGAGATGGTTCGGGTACAGTTGAGGTACATTCCCACGAGGGGGAAAGGTAGGGCAACCAAAGTTAGAGCTCCCTGGATGACGAAAGAGATAGAGAGTAAGATGAAGCAGAAAAAGAAAGAAAGTCTGGCCGCGATTTTACTAATGGAGGCGGGTTGAGCGCGGGTCCGCTGCTCGGAGGTTTTCTGACCCGCTCCCGGCAGCCGCCTCCCAGAACTTACGAATTTGCGTTGATTGGCCTCGTTACGGCCGACGTGCGGGCCCCTCCGGGCAATTGCTTGGAGGCTGTCAGTTTCTCGCGTCTGATGACACGTTGTTTAAAAGAAAATTTAAAGGGGCCATGCCCCCTTTGGGGAAAATGTCAATGTGATGGTTTGGTGCTGTATTATATAGAAAGGGGAGTCGACAGTGTCTGTTCTGAACAAAATTTAATGAATGAAATTGCTGGTCATATTTATCCAGAAAGATTTTTATGATTTTTTGTATATACCAATTTATAATCTGACTGTGAAATGAAAAAGATGCCAGATTTGTTCCAGTCATTGGCTTAGTGATATTAGTGCTTTTCAATCTTAAAGGTGCTGGCTGCTGCAGGAACGGCAGCCCCAATAACTAAGGCTGCACCCAGGTTCAATGAGGGCTCTCTCCATGCTCTTGTTGAGGGAGGACGTCAGGAGCTCCTCGTCCCTGGAAACTGAAGGAGGAGGCCTCCTCAGCAAACCAAGGCAGCTTGGCTAAATTGCTGAGTTGGTGAGCTCGAGGTCTGTGTGCAGATGCACATGGGTTCAGTGTGTAAAAAGGTTTAATGATCTGCTGAGATCACCTAAAGTGGGGCCTCTGTGTCCTGGGACATGGAAGTTCAAGAGTGAGGGCTCAGGGTGATTTCCATGTAGAATGTTGGTGGTGACACTGAGCGCAAACCACCGTTTATTGGACAGATGATGCCTGGGATTTTGGGAATGTCGGACTTATATTCATCTCTATGTGCCAGCCACCTGTGGTTGAAGCGTAAGCTTACGCGAATCTGGCATGGATGAGTGCATCCCTTGCCTGACAGCCAGTAGTGTGGTCGCCTGCTGCTGGATTGGCCACATGCAGCCCCGCAAGGCGTCACTCCCCGTCCTCCTCCTCATCCTCTTACTCGTCCTCTTCATCTTCCTCCAAGGAGGCTGTGTGCTGAGCCACTTGTTTATCTGGAAGCACTAAGCCGCGCTGCTCTTCCTCCGAATCTGACGACCAGGATGAGAGGATGTAAATGGTCCCATCCCGTTGTTATAGATTTCAGTTGAGGCAAGAAGCTTGCAAGCGCACACTCAAAATGGGCCTGAAATTATTCCCAATCAGTTCAAACAGCAGATGGGTGTCAGCTTGACCAGTCACAAGGTCAGTAGATTTTCAAAATCTTATCCCAAACCTCCAACAACAAAGTTGTTGCATTTGAATGCCAGCCATGTTACAGGAGCACTTTTAAAGTTCTGCACCAATAATGACTACAGATCCTGTCCTCCACCAACTCGTCTCCGTGCAGCTGGCCTGTTTCTGACACGACGGGAAACAGGAGCCAGAGGCAGGAAAATGGGAAACCGCTGTCAAAATAGGATTATCAAAGCAGTTAACTAGCTCTTACCTGCCTTAACTACCTGTCTCACCGGTTGGAGTCGGGTCAGTTTAGGAGCAGCTGAACAGACACTCAGGAAAATCGGGTGGGGGCGGGCTGGGGGCGGGCTGGAGGCGGGCAGGGGGCGGGCGGGGGCGGGCTGGGGGCTGGGCTGGGGGCTGGGCTGGGGGCTGGGGGCTGGGGGCGGGCTGGGGGCGGGCCGGGGGCGGGCTGGGGGCTGGGGGCGGGCTGGGGGCGGGCCGGGGGCGGGCCGGGGGCGGGCCGGGGGCGGGCCGGGGGCTGGCTGGGGGCTGGGTGCTGGGGGCGGGGCTGGGGGCTGGCTGGGGGCTGGGGGCTGGGGGCGGGCTGGGGGCTGGGGGCTGGGGGCGGGGCTGGGGGCGGGCTGGGGGCGGGTGGGGGCGATTTTAGCAGCTGAGCCGCCTCCAAACCCGCCTCCTCCGGGCCGGTAAAATCCAGCCCAAAGATTTGCATTTCTCCAGCGCCTTTCACGACCACCGGACGTCTCAAAGCGCTTTGCAGCCAATGAAGTACTTTTGAAGTGGAGTCACTGTTGTAATGTGGGAAACACGGCAGCCAATTTGCGCACAGCAAGCTCCCATGAACAGCAATGTGATAATGACCGGATAATCTGGGCTCGATTTTGCCAGGCCCGAGGAGGTGGGATTGGAGGCGTGTGAGGTGTTAAAATCACAAAAAATGGCGGCGGGCCCGATCCCGCCTCCATCCCGCCTCCGAGCAATTTTCCCAGAATCAGGGTTTCAGACCCCGTTTCAATCCTGCCTCCAAGAGGCGGGATAGGCCCTTAAGGCCCTTAACAACCACTTAATTGCCTTTCTGATTTTTAGACATTTCCCCCATCCTACACGTCTCCTCTGGAACACACCAGTTAATCCTGGCGGCCTCACAAGTGGAATGCTTACACACAGCTGCAGCTCCACCATTAAAAAGGAATTTTCAGCAATCATCATTTGCAGGTGGCAGAACTTTGTTGTCTCAGGTCTGGGGGAACTTTTAGCAGGCCTGCTCATTGTTGTGGAAGTTTGGAGCCTGACACCCATCTCCAGTGTGACCTCCTGGGAAACCCCTCTCCCCACCTTGACTGAGCGCTTCCTCAACTGAGGCATATACCAGAAGCATGGCGAACATTTATTTCCTTTCCTCCTGGACACCAGATTCGGACGAAGACCAGTCGCGGCAGCAGCAGAACCCTGAACAACAGCAGCAGCAACAACAGGTGCGCCAAGCTGCTGCTCACCCACCTGAAGCTGCACAGGCCAGAAGGCGCCAGCGCGCGACTACATTGCTGCCCGGGATGCAAGGGACACACTCATCTTGGCCAGATTTGCTTAGCCTGCACAATCAAACACTTTGGCCTCGCACCTACTTACCAGAGCATCGACAATGGCCAAGAACCTGCGGATTCCTATCACTTTGACCACCATACTGACAATTGCAAGTTGCCCTAAGCCCTCAATGTGAAAGTCCCATTTGAGAAATGGCACAGGCCACAACTTCAACAGTTTGCCATCAAATCTGTTTATGATACTATGACAAGGATGGCTGGTCCAAATACAATACATCACAGCACCTAAGTGACTACCCTTGTGACTACTTATGCATTATCTTCCTCTTACGCGTGCTCCTACGTGGTGCTTCCCCTGTGGCTTCAGCAGATGTGGAGGCCCCTTGCTCACTTTCTTGCTGCTCCTGTCTCGATGCCTTTGGGGTTGCGAACCTATGAGGGCTCGGCAACAGTCTGCTGCTCCTGCGGCTGTGCAGGGGCTGAGACACCCATCTCAGTTGGGTGAGGACTCTGGTGGGGCTCTGACCAAGGGCTTTGCAGTGGCATGATCGTGTGAGCGCTTGGAGTGGAGCCCCCACTTCCTTGTTGTCTGCCACCAACATCCCTCTCATGGGTCAGCCCCACTTCAGAGCTAGCAAGTGGCTTGACAGCACCTTGCTGCACTTCAGGGGGGCCATGAGGACCCGTTTCTGCACTGGAAGTCCTACTCCAGAGTGCTTCCATGAAGGTCTGGTTTCCCTGCTCAATAGCTGACCATTGCTCCTCAAGAGATGTCATTCTATTCTGAACAATGACCATGTTTTCAAGCCCCTGGCTACTGAGCTCCTCCATGGCCATAGCCATCCTTCTCCTCTACAGTAGCCATCCTCTCCTCTACGGTAGCCAGCCTTACCACGGGGTTAGCCATCCTTTCCACGGAGGTTGCCATCCTTTCCGCGGTGATGCGTTCATGCGCCAATGCCTCCACAAAGGCTCTGCTCATGTTCGCGATGGACTCCTCCATTCACTCCACACTCGCAGCGACCCTGGAGACAAAACCTGCCAGAGACTCCTGCACCTGTTCCTGGAGTTCCAGCACCACTCTCCTTCTGGATGGACCCGGAAGCACAGGTCGACATGCAGCGGAGCTGAGCTGGCAGAGTCCTGCGCCCTCCGACGAGGACTCTCCACTGCTGTCCCTGTCTCCACCATCTGCTGATGATCACTTGTGAGCTGTGATACACCAGGTGACAATACTACTCTATCTCGCGAAGGTCCCACCGAGGTGTGAGTGTCTGTGCTGGTGCAGGGTGCGCTTAATTCTGCTGACGGAGCGCCCTCAGAGGTTGCAGCTTCCTCTGAGGAGTCTGGAAGCTCAGGCTCTTCCTCCTGGACAGTGGGGACGGGGGCTCTCGATGGTCCTGTGGGGGAGTAAAGGAAAGAGTTAGAGATGTGAGGTCAAGGTTACATGCACATTGAATTGTGCAGATGATCATAAGTCAATCTGTTAGAGTATCAGATTCATTATCAGTGACTCATGCAATGTCAATGAGAGAGATGCCAAACTATTCTATCACCAGCTTGCTGTGATGCGCCCGTCTGTCCGTCCCCCACTTGGGAATCCTCCTCGATCCCAGCGATTTCCAGGGCCGCCTCCTCCCAGGGGGTGAGCTGGGCTACTGAGGGTGGCCCTCCTCCTGTCCTCACTCTTTCCCTCTTATTGTGGGCTCTCTTTTCCTGCAATGAGGGACACAAGTGGAGTTTGATTGAGAATGAAGGAGTGGGTGTAGAGAATCCATAGCATAGATGCTTAGAAGGATACAAAGGGCTCTCCCTGTGTGTTGTAAGTTGTTGTTGTCATTGCATCACAGTGATAGGGAGTGTGAGGGCTGCATGGTCGAATAGTTAAGTGAATGTGACCATAGAGAGAGAGGGAATGGGTAAGGGTGCAGGGATGTAAGTGTCAAGTGGGATGTGGAGGAAGAGGTTGGCAAAGCAGAGTGCTGGTGAGGAGAGGCGATGGGGATCAGATTGACGGTGATGGGAAAGTCATACTCACTTTTCCTGTGCGGAGAAGATCATGAAACCTCTTCCTGCATTGCAGCCAGGTTCTGTGGCTCAGCGAAATGGAGTTGATCTCCTGGGCCACTTGCAGCCACACAGCTTTAGTCTGCTGGGGTGGCTTTTTTCTCCCTGAGGAAGGGAACAGCACCTCCTTATTACAGCTGGCTCCGTGCACCAGAGCTTGGAGGGAGGGCTCATCAAATCGAGGAGCACACTTTTGCTTGATCATTGACATTGTCGGGAAATCAACTCCTCCAGACAATTTGTAAAGCCTTTGCAGTCTCCAGAGGAAGCAAGGCTGCTTGCAGGCCTTAAATCCAGCAGCATTGATGATGTCATCGGAGGTGACTTTCTGTCTGAAAAGACTCATTGGCCAGGGGTTTCCACACGCTGGAAATCAATTGCCCAATTAGGGGAAAATCCCACTTTTTCAACACTTCACTTAGGAGTCGGGGTCCTGACACGATTTCCACCTGACACGCCCCAGCTCGCCCACACTGACAAAATCCAGCCCAAAGAGTGCGTATGACGGATGTCAGGTTGAGAATACAAGTGAGAACCAGGCTGAATATAGAAAGTTCAGAGGGAAGTGAAAAAGGAAATAAGAGGGGCAAAGAGAGAGTATTAGAATAGAATGGCAGCCAACATGAAAGGCAATTCAAAAGTCTTCTATCGGCATATAAATAATAAATGGGTAGTAAGAGGAGGGGTGGGGCCAATTAGGGAGCAAAAAGGAGACCTACGCATGGAGGTAGAGGGTATGGCTGAGGTACTAAATGAGTACTTTGCATCTGTCTTCACCAAGGAAGAAGATGCTGCCAAAGTCATACTCAAGGAGGAGGTAGTTGAGATACTGGATGGGATAAGAATTGATAAAGAGGAGGTACTAGAAAGGCTGGCTGTACTTAAAGTAGATAAATCACCAGGACCGGATGGGATGCATCCTAGGATGCTGAGGGAAGTAAAGGTGGAAATTGCGGAGATACTGGCCATAATCTTCCAATCCTCCTTAGATACGAGGGTGGTGCCAAAGGACTGGAGAATTGCAAATGTTACACCCTTGAGGTGCTGCAAACACTGACAAGCACGGCACAAAGGTGGACGGGTGCACCCAGGCTCACGCATGATTCCCTCCATATGCCTATGGAGGGAGTCACAGCACACAGGGAGATTCTCTTCCCTTCCCATGGGCGGAAGAGACCTCCCCAGGAGACCAACACAGCCTAGTTGCACATTGCATAGGAGGGCAAAAGCAGGGATATCATCCGGAGGACTAGGCTGCAGTGGCACAAACCTTTCAATGATCTCAGTAGATCACGAAGCGTTAGTACAAAGCCACACTCAACCTCATCCTGCTGTGCCTCTCATCACATCCCCATCACTCTGCCTTCCCTACCCTACTCCTGCACATCCTTACTCACACCAACTTACCTTGCACCTCCACCCATCCCTCTCTATCTACATTATCACTTCCCCATCTCACTAGCCACCCCTCACACTCACCCTCATCCTAGTGCAATCATACCAACCAACAACACACAAGGGTAGGCACTTGTGTGTTTTAGCCAATGTTCATGTGAAGTTTCTGTTAATGTGTTGTCAAACATTGAAATCTTTATTTTCAACACTTTGCCTTATTGTACTGATTTGTGAGCACCTTTGGAAATGCCTTAGTGAGTTGCAATGAATGGTGAGACATAACGTTACCCCCCGCAATGGTCATGAGTGTGAAAGGAATGGCTTGGTCATTGTAGGGATGCTTTATGGTGCTGGTGTGGGGTGGTGCCAACCTGGCGCATCATGTGGCAGCCAGGGTGTACAGCGTCAAGAGAAGTAAATCTAGCCATGGTGAGGCCATCGCTGGCGTCCTGGGCAGCAATGTGGTCGGGTGCTGATGCCCGCTGTCCTGTGCAGCATCAGGTGATTGCGGAGAAGGCTGGTGGTGTTGTTGTTGCTGTTGTTGGTGCTGCTGGTGTGCCTGGTGATGCTGGTGTTGGGGCTGATCGTGGTGGGATTCTGAGGACCAAGGTGAGATTTTTTCAAGGGCACCAATGCTGATGAATAGATGGCAGCTGAAGGTGAGATGACAGAAGTGATCTGTCAATGGCGAGAAAGCTTGCTCCAAGGAGGTGACAGTGGATAGAGAGTTTACTCCAAACACTTCCAAACTGCATAAAGCTCACAAGTGTCTTCCAAGTCCTGAAGGCTCAATCTTCTGACATTGGAAAGTGACCAGCTGTGAAATGGTAGCTTTTATACCACTTTTGCAACTGTCACCTATTCACACCAATGGGGAGACCAGAGAACCCAACCTACTTACCTGACGTGATCTCCGAACGATGTGAACCCCCTTAAAAATGTGGGAAAATAGAAATAGGCTGGCAAAATCGTAGTTATCAAACGTTTAACAAGCAGTTAACTATCTTCAATGCCTCCCCCGCCGCTTGGTGTCGGGTCTGTTCTGAAATCGCAGACCCGACACTTTGGAAACTTACATGGAGGCGGGTTCGCGGTGAGTTCCCAACCCGCTGTCAATCATTTTGAATTTACCAGCTGACCCGCCTCCGAACCCGCCCTCTGAGCGCTGACAAAATCGCGGCCATAGACAGGCTGGTGGAATGGGCGGACACGTGGCAGATGAAATTTAACGCAGAAAAGTGTGAAGTGATACATTTTGGTAGGAAGAACGAGGAGAGGCAATATAAACTAAAGGGTACAATTCTAAAGGGGGTGCATGAACAGAGAGACCTGGGGGTGTATGTGCACAAATCGTTGAAGCTGGCAGGGCAGGTTGAGAAAGCGGTTAAAAAAGCATAAGGGATCCTGGGCTTCATAAATAGAGAAGTCGCACAACACCAGGTTATAGTCCAACAGATTTATTTAATTTTACAAGCTTTCGGAGCTGTTCGCTCCTTCCTCAGGTAGGTTAGCAGTGAGAGAATCTCCCAGAATTCACAATTTAAACAGAGACAAAATCTATTCAAATCTTTCCCTACATCAAAGACACACTAAGAGCACAGCCAAGACAATGAGATGTGTCCCAGGGGGTCCAACGTGTCAAACCACCTGCTGGCTGCATATCCTGTCAATTTGTGTTGGTTCTTGTGTTAGTCTTTTTTAAAAAAAAAACACCTGGGAAGACCGGCCATGATGTCAAGTTGAGTACAAAAGCAAGGAAGTTATGATGAACCTTTATAAAACACTGGTTCGGCCTCAACTGGAGTATTGTGTCCAATTCTGGGCACCGCACTTTAGGAAGGATGTGAAGGCCTTAGAGAGGGTGCAGAAAAGATTTACAAGAATGATTCCAGGGATGAGGGACTTCAGTTACGTGGATAGACTGGAGAAGCTGGGGTTGTTCTCCTTAGAGCAGAGAAGGTTGAAAGGAGATCTGATAGAGGTATTCAAAATCATGAGGGATCAAGACAGAGTAGATAGCGAGAAACTGTTCCCATTGGCGGAAGGGTCGGGAACCAGAGGACACAGATTTAAGGTGATTGGCAGAAGAACCAAAGGCGACATGAGGAAAAACTTTTTTACGCAGCGAGTGGTTAAGATCTAGAAAGCACTGCCTGAAAGGGTGGTGGAGGCAGATTCAATCGTGGCTTTCAGAAGGGATTGGATAAGTACCTGAAGGAAAGAAATTTGCAGGGCTACGGGGAAAGGGCGGGGGAGTGGGACTGGCTGAAGTGCTCTTGCAGAGAGCCGGCACAGGCTCGATGGGCCGAATGGCCTCCTTCTGTGCTGTAACCATTCTATGATTCTATGATTCTAATACCTCTGGTTAACAAAAATCGATCAATCTCAGATTTAAAATTAACAATTGACGTAGCATCAACTGCCGTTTGCAGAAGAGAGTTCCAGACTTCTACTGTAAGATCACTCTCCCATCCTCAGCAATTTACAAACCGATGAATTCCGTGTCCGAGTGAGGACCGTTTCTGAATGAAGGCCTAGGTGAACGTTTAAGTGGAAAACAGCTTGAAACGCTGTTGATATTTTTCGCCTCTTTGTCAGTGTTGGATAAATCTGCAAACACTTGAGCCACCCTGAGTTACCTCCCATTCACTGGCCTGAAACTGTCAGAAACTCTGATTTATGGAGTAATGTTCCGTCTGATGCACACTAACTACTCGCAGATTTGTACGCTCCTGGAACAAAGCTATTTGTTTTCGCCGAGCGGCTTTGAAGTGGGCGAAGTCAGTTATCAGACTGATGGGAAGAACTGGCTTCAAGGCACAATCTCTCCACAGCTGGTGGTGAAGCCCTTGGTCAGATTGACCTCACGGAATTGGTGCCGGTAAAACCTTGGGTGCAGTTTGAAGGAGAGAGTTCCAGATTTCCACCACAATTTGTGTGAAGAAGTGCTTCCTGATTTCACTCCTGAACAGCCTGGCTCTAATTTTATGATTATGTCCCCTTGTTCTGGACTCCCCCCACCAGATTCCCCAACATTTTTGTTAGGCGAGGGTATAAAGGGTTGCGGGACTGAGGCGGGTAGATGGGGTTAAGATATAGATCAGCCATGATCTGATTGAATAGTGGAACAGGCTCAAAGGGCTGAATGGCCTCCTCCTGTTCCTATGCTCCGAGAGGAATAAGTTGCTCTGTATCCACCCTTTCGAATCTGTTTATCATTTTAAATACCTCGAATAGATCGCCCCTCAGCCTTCTAAACCCAAGGGGATTGAAGATAAGTTTATGCAACCTGTCCTCAGAATTTAACCATTTAAGCCCCGGTATAATTCTGGTGAATCTGTATTATGCACTCTTAGGCCAGTATATCCTTCCTGAGGTGTGGTGCCCAATACTGAACACACTACTCCAGATGGGCTCTGACCAAGGCTCTGCACAACTGAAGCATCTCTTCCTCCCCTTTGTATTCCAGTTCAACTGAGCCCTACAAAGCAAGGATCAAAGGTCGGACTGTGCTGAGTTAGCTGATTGCAGCTGGGTCAATAATGGGGGTTATTGGCCTCAGTAAGTTATCCAATGTCTCCTGGCTGGCAAGTGTACATAATAGGCCATTGCCAGGTGAAGATAGGGAAAGGTAGAGTGGCTCATTGGGTGAGATACTGGAAGATGGTTCACACCTGTGAAACCACGGCCCAATTCAGGGAAGGAGAGAAAACCAGAAAGTACAAAGTTGCAATACAACACAACTATTTCCCTTGATGTATTAAGGCAGTCTCCCCTTTGAAAACAATAATGCTTCCCAGCATCATCCTTGAGGAGAGTTTTGAAATGTTTTTGGAGTGGCGGCCAATTTTAGGACAGTGCAGTTTGGGTGCAAATACCACTGATCTTGACTCTGGCCAATCACAGGACCAGAACCCAGAGGTCTAAGGGCAGAGGTCAAGAGTCTGTGACCCCTCTTATTACCAAAATGGATGACGGCCGCAAAAGCATGAATATATGTATATTGGCTGTTGGGAAGAACACTTTTTTTTTAATTAAAAGCTTCTTTAACTTGTTTTTTATGCCAAACAATGGCATAAACCAGGGGCACTGGAGTTGTAAGTCTTTCAAGAGATTGAGACAGGTTTGAAGAATTAGACTGTGATCCTTAAATCATAACTCTCCATCAGTGTCTTTGATAATCTGTTTTCTCTAACGCCATTTGTGGGAGCTTGCTGTGCGCAAATTGGCTGCCGGGTTTCCCTACATTACAACAGCGACTACACTTCAAAAAGTACTTCATTGGCTGTGAGGTGCTTTGGGGCGTCTGGAGGTGGTGAGAGGTGCTGTAAAAACGCAAGTTCTTTCTTATTTCTTACTTTAAAAGGGAAGTGGGTAAATATTTGAAAAAGATAAATTTGAAAGGGTCTGGGGAAAGAACAGGGGAATGAGACTTAGTGGATAACTCTTTCAGAAACCCAGCACAGACGCGATGGGCCGAGTGGTTCCCTGCCGTAAAATGCATCAGCTTTGAATTTCCTCGAGAGCTTTTACAAACCTTAATCCTTGCAGAAAACAAGAACGGGTCTTGAAAGATGAGTAGGACATGGGTAATGGGTTAAGCTGAGAAATAGAAGCAATCATTCTCAGGATTCAGCCAGTCCCGCTTAATGGCTTTCCGATCTGCACACTCTTCCCTTGGAGAACAGTGTGAAGTGCTGGAAGTGTTCACAGGATCATTAACAGTCTGACAGGCTACGACATGAGCGCGCCTTCCATGACCATAACTATCTGAATCCCAGCCAATAGTCGGGGGGGTTGGTCCTACATGGCGGGAGGGTTTGATGGGCTCCCACAACCCATACGATGAGGGGTGGTCGGGGGGGGGGGCGGGGGCGGGGGCGCCCACACCCACCAGATAGAAGTATCCTGCTGGATGTTGACACGGAATTCAGAGCTGGAGCTCCGGTCGCCTCTCGCCAAGACTGGCTGGAGCAGGATTCTAACCCTGTCATCTTCTGCCTCAGAGGCGGGAATGCTGACTACACTAGGCCAAAGGCTCGCTCCTTGTTTCATGGTAATCCCTCTATGATCTCAACACAAAGCACATAGAGTCAAAGCTAAGAAGGAGCTTTTCCTTGGAAGGCCCATCACCTCAAGGAGTTAGAGGAAGAGAGAAAAGATGAAATGAGGCTAATAGGTTTTCTAATCCTTTCCAGTTATTGTGTACTTTCAGCACAATTCTGCACCGCGGAAGCTCTCTCCTTGGGTTCTACTTTTATCACAGTTGTGGTTAATGGTTCTGTTACACACTATTAGCTACAACTATCCTACAAATGATATATAACAAGGGGGCCGTGTATAATGTTCTCAGGATAAATGGCAGCGAATATGCGCAGCACAGGAGATAATAAGTGAAACAGCCATTAATTCCAGTGTTTGATTAATACAGAAAATGTTTCGACAAAGCTAGTCGCCCCATTCAAATCTATTTTCTTGATCATTCGGCCAAGGTTTTAGGTGCTTCGTGTGAGGTCCTTTCAGGATTATGTTGTTGCAAATAGCAAATCCCACAATATTTTGGCAAGAAGGTTCTAGAAAGCTGTAGGGAAATATACAGTAAGAAAATAACTGGCTAAAAAAGACTTTCTTTCCTTTTATCCAAATTTAATTTTGCTATGTTTGAACGGTATCAAGTATCGAGCATGTTTGACCATGTGGTGCGGCTCCCACAGAATGTTCTGGATACTTCCTTTTAAAAGATGGTCGGCCCAATTCTTGCAATCCCGAGGAAGATGGTTCCCTGATTGCTGAGCGCACGGAGGGCTTACCCTCGCTGGATTCAGTGGGGCGGCTAATTTTAATCATTTACATGAAGGGATAAATCCTTAAACACCAACTTGCATTTATATAGCTCCTCTAACCTAGTAAAAACATCCCAAGGTGCTTCACAGGAGTTATCAGACAAAAATTTGACTCCAAGCCATATAAGGAGATATTAGGACAGGGCTTGGTCACAGAGGTCGGTTTTAAGGAGCTTCTTAAAGGAGGAGAGAGAGGTGGAGAGGCGGACAGGTTTAGGGAGGGAATTCCAGAGCTTAGGGCCCAGGCAGCTGAAGGCACGGCCGCCAAAGGTGGGCCGATGAAAATTGGCCAGAAGCCAGAATTTGAGGAGCGCAGATATCTCGGGAGGGGTTGTGGGGCTGGAGGAGGTTACAGAGATAGGGAGAGGTGAGGCCATGGAGGGATTTGAAAACAAGGATGAGAATTTTGAAATCGAGGCGTTGCTTAACCAGGAGTCAATGTAGGTGAGTGAGCACAGGGGTGATGGGTGAACGGGACTTGGTGCGAGTTAGGACACGGGCTGCAGAGTTTTGGGTGAGCTGAAGCTTATGGAGGGTGGAAGGTGGACGGCCAGCCAGGAGAGCCCTGGAATAGTCGAGTATGGTGATAACAAAGGCATGGATAAGTGTTTCAGCAGCAGATGAGCTGAGGCAGGGGCGGAGATGGGCGATGTTACGGAGGTCGAAGTAGGCGGTCTTGGTGATGGAGAGGAGATGGGGCCGGAAGCTCAGCTCGGGGCCAAATAGGATGCCGAGGTTGTGAACGGTCTGGGTCAGCCTCAGACGGTGGCCGGGGAGAGGGATGGAATCGGTGGCTAGGTAACGGAGTTTGTGACGGGGGCCAAAGACAATGGCTTTGATCTTCCCAACATTTCATTGGAGGAAATTTCTGTTCATCTAATACTGGATGGCGGACACGTTGCGTGACAAATCAGATGCAGTGTCATATCGCCTGTCAATCTGTTCTATGTTTGCTACTCACACATACCAAGGCCTCACATGACAGTACAGCTCTTTCATTGCACATCAGGCACACAGTCAAGATGTAACATGTAGCTTTTTCTGAGCTCACGTGACTGGTGGGGAACAGAGTAACAGGAGGAGGCCATTCAGCCCCTTGAGCCTGTTCCATCATTCAATGAGATCATGGCTGATCTGCGACCTAACTCCATCTGCCTACCTTGGCTCCATATCCCTTAATACCCTTGGCTAGTAAAAATCTATCAATCTCCGATTTAAAATGATGAATTGAGCTAGCATCTGCTGCATTTTGTGGGAGAGAGTTCCACACTTCTAGCACCCTTTGCGTGAAGAAGTGTTTCCTAACTTCGCTCCTGAACGGCCTGGCTCTGATTTTAAGGTTATGTCCCCTTGTTCTAGACTCTCCCACCGGAAAAAGTTTCTCTCGATCTACCCTATCAATTCCTTTAAAAATCCTAAAATCCTCAATCAAATCGCCCCTTAACCGTCTTTATTCCAGGTAATACAAGCCTTGCTTATGTAATCTCTCCTCATAATTCCTCACCCTTGGAGCCCTGGTAACACTCTGGTGAATCTGCGCTGCACTCCTTCCAAGGCCAATATATCCTTTCTAAGGACGAGAGCATCGTCCACCTGAAGCACATATCATCAGGTGCCCTGTCCACAGTTTTCCACCCATTCTGTTTGCCACAAACTCAGGGAGTTGGCCCTATAACCGGCAACTCTTTCATTATCACTTTGTACTTGTCCATTTTATCGCTCCAACAACAACAATTTGTATTTATATAGCGCCTTTAAGGTAGTAAAACATCTCAAGGTGCTTCACAGGAGCGATTATCAAACAAAATTCGACACCGAGCCACATAAGCAGTTATTAGGACAGGCGACCAAAAGCTTGGTCAAAGAGGTAAGTTTTAAGGAGCGTCTTAAAGGAGGAGGGAGAGGTAGAGAGGTTTAAGGAGGGTATTCCAGAGCTTGGGGCCGAGGCAGCTGAAGGCACAGCCGCCGATGGTGGAGCGATGGAAATCAAGGATGTACAAGAGGCCAGAATTGAGGAGCGCAGAGATCTCGGAGGGTTGTAGGGCTGGAGGAGATTACAGAGATAGGGAGGAGCGAGGCCATGGAAGGATTTGAAAACAAAGATGAGAATTTTAAAATCGAATTCCAAGCTCCAAGTTCTACGTGATCCATCTTTGCGCTTTTTAGTTCCTGCAAAGCCTTATAACGCTTTAATCTTATCTTCCTGCCAGTGAGAGGTAAGTATCTGAATTGCCTGTTTAAATGGCCGATTTAATCAAGTCTCTATATAAAGCTGTAAAATGCAGCAATTGTCAAGTATGCTGACTTATTTTTACAATCTTTTCATTACACAGTTCAGCAGCAGGAGCATTTCTCTCAAATACATTACAAAAACATACTCTTATTTTATATTTATTGCCCTTTTGTTTTGAATGTGACAACAGGAATCTAGTGCATGTGTCATTGTGGCTCAAGTGGTATCACTGCTCCTTTGTACTACCTCCCACTAATGGGGTGATAAACTCACTGCCCGAATCACTGTCTTCTTGAAGAGGGCCAATTTGACCCACAGGTCCTATTAACCAGGCATGAAGAGGTACAAATGCATCTTGGGGTGGGAGGGGCAGCTCAGAACACGCGCTAGCTAGGGTTCGCCAACTCGGGATGGACGTATTCCTTGAGGTTTCATCACATGACCTCCTTCCTCCAATCACCCCACCCCCATGTTCCCGCCCAAAAACGTCCATCCTCGCGCGCAATGCCTTCTGACACCAATTGGAAAGCGAACAGACGCTTCATTACCTGATTGGATGATTCTTTGACTGTCAGTCAAACAATCTTTTCTTTCCCATCTCCAACATTTTTATAACTGATAAACTGAAGTGTTGAAAGAAGATTCTTTTTTAATGCCTCCTATGATGTTTCTCCTGATTTGCTCTATCAGCAGTGTCCTGGAGATTCATCTTCAATTCCCGGAGACTCCAAGGCAATCCTTGAGGGATGGCAACCCAAGCGTTAACGAATCAGCACTCAGATTGACTTCAGTGGAAAAGTAAATCAGGTGGGGTGTAAAACAAGCCCCCGATTTGCCCCTGCCCGAGACCGATTTATACCCTGAAACCCTACTGCTGCTTCACAGTAAGTAGTTCACCTCAAAAGATACCTTGGCAAGATGTACATTGGAAAAGCTGCTTTGTTAAACTGCTTTATCAATGATTTCTCTGATGAGTCATCGAGTAGTTCGATTTAGTGCCAGAATTGTCCGGGGTTGAGGGTGTTGGGGGGGTTGGGGCGAGGTTGGGTGGGGATGGGGGGTGTTGGGTGGGGGGGTTGGGTGGGGTTGTGGGTGTTGGGGGGGTTGGGGCGGGGCTGGGTGGGGTTGGGGGGGATGGGGGGGTTGGGTGGGGGGGTTGGGGGGGTTGGGGGTGTTGGGGGGGTTGGGTGGGGGGGGATGGGTGGGGGGGTTGGGTGGGGGGGTTGGGGTTGGGTGGGGGGGGGTTGGGTGGGGTTGGGTGGGGGGGTTGGGTGGGGGTGGGGGTGTTGGGGGGGTTGGGTGGGGGGGTTGGGTGGGGGGGTTGGGGTTGGGTTGGGTGGGGGGGTTGGGTGGGGGGGTTGGGGTTGGGTGGGGGGGTTGGGTGGGGGGGTTGGGTGGGGGTGTTGGGGGGGTTGGGTGGGGGGGTTGGGTGGGGGGGTTGGGGTTGGGTGGGGGGGTTGGGTGGGGGGGTTGGGTGGGGGGGGAGTTGGGGTTGGGTGGGGGGGTTGGGGGGGGATGGGGGGGTTTGGTGGGGGTGTTGGGGGGAGATGGGGGTGTTGGGTGGGGTTGGATGGGGTTGGGTGGGGTTGGGTGGGGGGGTTTGGGGGTGTTGGTTGGGGGTGTTGGGTGGGGTTGGGTGGGGGGGTTGGGTGGGGGGGTTGGGTGGGGGGGGGTTGGGGGGGGATGGGGGGGTTTGGTGGGGGTGTTGGGGGGAGATGGGGGTGTTGGGTGGGGTTGGATGGGGTTGGGTGGGGTTGGGTGGGGGGTTTGGGGGTGTTGGTTGGGGGTGTTGGGTGGGGTTGGGTGGGGGGGTTGGGTGGGGGGGTTGGGTGGGGGATTTGGGGTTGGGTGGAGGTGTTGGGGGGGAGTTGGGGGGGTTGGGTGGGGGGGTTTGGGGGTGTTGGTTGGGGGTGTTGGGTGGGGTTGGGTGGGGTTGGGTGGGGGTGTTGGGGTTGGGTGGGGGTGTTGGAGGGGTTGGGTGGGGGGGGTTGTTGAAGATATAATTCTACAATCATTTGAGTGCCCTGCATAAAATGTACCGGAAAGCGCACGCTGACTCCAAGGCCGCAATGTTCCCAGTGGAGGCGGGTTGGAGTTGGGCTGACTGGTCGGCGGCTTCCGGTCTCGCTGTCGGCATCAGCCGCTCCCAAATCACGATTTTAATTTAACTGGGCTTATTAAGCCCACCGTGCGCGCTACCCGGCCCAGTCAGTGGGGGCGGGTCTGCATCTCGCCTCTGCTGATGTCTTCCATTCAGGAGCTTTTAAGGGGCCCATGTAACCTTTGGATTTCATTTGCTTTATGCTGCTCCTGAAAGCGGGTCGTTTGAACATGACTGCTGCTCCTCAATTTGATGATGACCCCCTCCATTCTCTTTTGGAGGGAGTAAGAGGGGGCAGGGAGGTTCTGTTCCCTCCTGATGGCCGGAGGAAGCCTCCTCAGGAGACAAAGGCCGTCTGGCTGCAAATTGTTGAGGAGGTCAGCGCAAGGTCCTTGTGCTCACGCACCTGGGGGCAGTGCTGAAAACGGTTTAATGATCTGCTACGCTCAGCAAAAGTGAGTATCACATCACACTTACCTTCAATCTGATCCCCATCTCCTCTCATCACCAGCACTCTGCATTGTCAACCTACTCCTGCACATCCCAACTTACCCTTACTTCCCTTGCACCCTTACCTATCCCTCTCCCTCTATGTACAGAATTACTTCACCATCCTACGATGCAGCCCTCACACTCGCTCTCACTGTTATGCAATGACAACAACTAACGAGGCACAGGGAGGCACCTTCCTCTTGCCACCTCACTCCATCATGGTCTCCCTCTAAGCTTCAATGTTATGGATTCTTCACAGTCACTCCATCACTCTCGCTGAAACTCCACTTGTGTCCCTCCTTGCAGGAAGAGAGCCCACAATAAGAGGCAGAGAGCGAAGACAGGAGGAGGCCCATCATCCATGGCGACTTTAACAAACGCTGAGGAGGCTGCTCTCGACATTGTCGGAGGTGCAGAGGAGCTGGAAGTGGGGGACGGTGAGACGGGCGCAGTAGAGCAAGCTGCTGACAGAATAGATTAGCAACCCTCTCATTTAGATTTCATGAGTGACTGATATAGCATCTGATGTTCATGCAGATTGACTTCTGATCATCTGCACACTAGGATGTTTCTGCTACCTAAATATCACATGTCTAACTCATGCCTTTACTCCCCCCACAGGACCATCGAGAGCTCCCCTCCCCACTGTCCAGGAGGAAGAGCCAGACAACTCCTCAGAGGGACTTGCAGCCGCTGACAGCACAGCGTCACCAGAAATCAGCGCACCCAGCACCAGCGCAGAAACGCACACCTCGGTGGGTCCTTCGCGAGATAGAGTAGTGTTGTCACCTGGTGTATCACAGTTCACAAGTGAGCATCAGCAGATGTTGGAGACAGCGACAGCAGTGGAGAGTCCTCATCAGAGGTCACAGGGCGCGCGCAGCTCTGCTCAGCTGCATGTGGACCTTGTGCCTCTGGGGCCATCCAGAAATAGAGCAGTCCTGGAACTCCAGCAACAAGTGCAGGAGTCTCTGACAGATTGTACAACCACTGTAACTGCGAGTGTGTAGAGAATGGAGGAGCCCATCTCAAACATGAGCAATGCCGTGGTGCACGCAATGGTGAGTGTAGGTCCTGCCATGGAAAGGATGGCAACCTCCATGGAGGACATAAGTCGCCAGACTCAACAGAGCTTGGTGACTCTTCTAAATAGATGGTCTGCTATGGAGGACAGATGGGCAGCTATTGAGGAGAGACACCAGAGGTACATGGACGTCCCCGTTATGAGGACTGTCAGTACAGAGACGGGTCCTCATGGCCCCACTGATGTGCAGCAAAGTGCTCTCCAGCTACTTGCTAGCAGTGAAGTGCGGGCGACCCATGAGAGGGATGTTGGTGGTCGACAACAAGGAAGTGTGGGTTCCTCTCCAAGCACTCACACTCCCATGCCACTGCGGAGTCCTCGGTCAGAGCCCCAGATTCCTCACCCAACTGAGATGGCCGTCTCAGCCCCTGCACAGCCGCAGGAAGAGCAGACTGTCGCGGAGCCCTCCCAGGCTCCCAAATCCAGAGGACGCCTGCCAAAGGTGTCGAAGCAGGAGCAGCATGAAAGTGAGCAAGATGCCTCTACATCTGCTGAAGCCACAGGGGAAGCACCACGTAGAAGCACACGCAAGAGAAAGTTAACACACAAATAGTCACAAGGGTAGTCACTTGAGTGTTTTCATCTGATACAAATGTTTGTCATCGTGATTATAATTGTATTAAAGAAAAGCAATGACAAAGATTCGAAGAGTTGGCCTATGTGTGCTCAGAAATGGAAGTTGCACAGTGAGGTGTCAGGGTGCCTTTCATCTGTAATGATGGTGGTGAGAGTGATAGAAAACCACAGTTTATTGTACAGATGATGTATGGTGTGTTGAGAAGGTTGGCCAGACATTCATTTCCTTGTGGCAGCCATATGTGGTTGATGCGTAAAATTATGCGAATCTGACATGGATGAGTGTATCCCTTGCCTCATGGCCAGCAATGTGCTCGTGTGCTGGTGGATTTGGCACATCCGCCCCCACAAGGTTTCCCTCATCCACCTCCTCTTCCGAGGAGGCTGTACACCAAGCCACTTGTTCCTCAGGCAGCGGTAAGCCACGCTGCTGTGCGATGTTGTGCGGGGCACAGCAGACCACGATGATTCTGGAGACCCTGGCTGGTGAGTACTGTAGGGCTCCACCAGATCTGTCGAGGCATCTGAATCACATTTTGAGCAAGCCGATGGTTTGCTCGATGATGCTTCTGGTGGAAATGTGGCTCACATTGTAGCGTTCCTCAGCTTTGTTTGATGGCCTCCTCATCGGTGTCATTAGACACGTCTTCAGGGGATAGCCCTTGTCTCCAAGCAGCCATCCAGAAAGTTGGTTTGCGGATTGAAAAGCTGAGGCACAGTGGACTGATGCAGGATGAAAGAGACATGGCAACTGCCAGGGTACTTTGCGCAAACATGCATAATGTTCTTCCTGTGGTTACACACCAGCTGGACGTTAAGGGAGTGGAAGCCCTTGTGGTTCACAAATACAGCTGGGTTATGATGGGGTGCCCTGATGGCCACATGTGTGCAGTCTACAACGTCCTGCACCCTTGGCAAGCCTGCCATATTTGCAAAGACAACCGCACGCGCGGTTACACTTACTTGATCCCTTGAGAACTGGATGTAATTGTGCGCCTTTGCAAAGAGGGCATCGGTAACCTGCATGATGCAAGTGTGTGCGGCCGACTGGGAGATGCCGCTGATGTCTGCTGATGATCCCTGGAAGGACCCTGAAGCAAAGAAGTTGAGTGTGGTGGTGACTTTGACAGCCACTGGTAAGGAGTGTCCACCCACTCCTCTGGACTCCAGGTGTTGGTGCAGCATTGCGCAGCTGTCAGCGACTACCTCTCGCGAAAGTCTCAGCCTCCTTTGGCACTGCTGCTCAGTCATGTTGAGGAAGCTCATCCTCTGCCTGTAAACCCTGTGTTGGGGGTATCTCCTGCGGCGAGGTGCAGCCCTGCGCTGACGCCCTCTGCCCTGTGCAGCATCAGGTGGGTGAGGAGGAGGTTGGCGCTCCTGTTGTTGCTGCTGCTGTTGTGCCTGGTTCTGCTGCTGCCGCGGCTGCTCTTCCTCCGATTCTGAGGACCAGGATGAGAGGGTATAAATGGTTCCCATTCCGCTGGTATATATCTCAGTTGAGGAAGAGATGTTATAAGCGCTCAGTCAAAGTGGGGAGAGGGTTTTCCAAAGAGGTCACAGTGCATGTGGATCTCAGCTTAAACACTCACGAGCTCAATAGACCTGCAAAATGTGTTCCAGAACCTCAAAAAACAAAGTTCTGTCATCTGAAAGTCAGCCATGTTACAGGTCCTCTTTTATGCTGCAGGAGCAGCTGTCAATAATTCAGATCCTTGCTGAACCCGGCACAATCAGCCGGCGTGTTTGTCGCACGACGGGCAACACGCTGAAAATTTCTTAAAATGGGAAGAGCCAGTTAAAAAGGGATTATCTAGGTTGTTACCCGACCCGACACTTGGCAAAGTAGCGTGGAGGCGGGATGGCGGCGGGTTCACACCCCGCCGTCAATCATTTAGATTTTAACTCACGACCCGCCTCCAAACCCGCCCTCTGAGCGCCGGCCAATCCGCGGCCGGAGTGTCTGTTACCATTTCATCAGAACAGTTCAAATCAGCCATTTTTACTGCCAGTTTGCTTCTTTATTCATCCCTCGTCTGAGCTGCTTGATGCAGGTGCTAATACAGAACAGAGTTATCACTACTCTGCAAATAACCAGCTCTTGGTCCGTAGCCCTGCAGGTTACAGCATCCCAAGTGCACATCCAAGTACTTTTTAAATGTGGTTAGGGTTCCTGCCTCTACCACCCTTTCAGGCAGTGAGTTCCAGACCCCCACAACCCTCTGGGTGAAGAAATTTCCCCTCAAATCCCCTCTAAACCTTCCACCAATTATTTTAAATCTGTGCCCCCTGGTTTTTGTCCCCTCTGCTAAGGGAAATAGGTCCTTTCTATCCACTTTATCTATGCCCCTCATAATTTTATACACCTCAATAAGGTCTCCCCTCAGCCTCCTCTGTTCCAAGGACAACAAACCCAGCCTATCCAGTCTTTCCTCAAAGCTAAGATTCTCTACTCCCGGCAACATCCTTGTAAATCTCCTCTGTACCCTCTCTAGTGCAATCACATCTTTCCTGTAATGTGGTGACCAGAACTGCACGCAGTACTCTAGCTGAGGCCTAACTAGTGTTTTATACAGTTGAAGCATAACCCCTCTGCTCTTGTATTCTATGCCACGGCTAATAAAGGCAAGCATTCCATATGCCTTCTTAACCACCTTATCTACTTGGCCTGGTCCCTTTGTTCCTCTACACTACTCAGTGTCCTACCATTTAATGTGTATTCCCTTTCCTTGTTAGCCCTCCCCAAAGGCATTACCTTGTGGCGAATCGCCACCTAAACGAGCATAATCCACTCTTCCGTCCGTGGACAAAAATCCAGCACCTTCCCTTTAAGGCACCTTACCTTTAAGGCAGGAGTGGGCGGGGCCTCAGAGTTTGCCCAGAGAATTCTGGGAGCTTTCAGGCAGCCATTTTTGTGCCATGCAGTTGAATTAAAGTTTCTTGTTTTCCACATATGGATTCAGCCTCCATTCGTGTTTCGCGGCAGCCTCAACAACCTCACACTTCTCCAGATTGAATTCCATTTGCCACTGTTCTGCCCACCTGACCAATTTATTGATATCTTCCTGCAGTCTACAGCTTCCTTCTTCAGTATCAACCACACAGCCGATTTTAGTATTATCTGCAAACTTCTTAATCATACCCCCTATATTCAAGTCTAGATCATTGATATATACCACAAAAAGCAAGGGACCTAGTACTGAGCCCTGCAGAACCCCACTGGAAACAGCCTTCCAGTCACAAAAACACCCATCAACCATGACCCTCTGCTTCCTGCCTCCGAGCCAGTTTTGAATCCAACTTGACACTTTGGATGATTTGTATCTTAACTCCATCTACCTGCCTTGGTTCTCTAACCCTTCATACCCTTACCCAACAAAAAACTATCAATCTCAATTTTGACATTTTCAATTGACCCTCAGCCTCAACAGCTTTTTGGGGGAGAGAGTTCCTGATTTCCGCTACCCTTTGTGTGAAGAAGTGCTTCCTGACATCACCCCTGAACGGCCTAGCTCTAATTTTAAATTTATGCCCCCTTGTTCTGGACTCCCCTCACCAGAGGAAATGGTTTCTTTCTATCCACCCTATCAAATCCTTTACATTGTTCGCCATTGTTAGATGTGTGCCTGAAAAGAGAAGTTAATCCCCTACCTTTCATGAGTGTATCGCAAAAAGAAATGTCTCTTATTTCTGTTCCAGTTTGTACTGAAGTGGAATAAATTGTGCACTAGATAAAATGGCTGCTGTGTGTTTTCCTCTGCTGTGTTCAAAATGGCCAACAGCTATTGGCAGTACAGGACCATGTGCATTGTTGAAAGACAAGCATCCCTTGTGCTTTCAGATGGTACATTGTTTTATTAATTGGCCTCGTATTTGTTTGCGGAGATATGTGCTCAATAAGGAAATGCTATATCCTCTGTGAGGATTTGTAGAGTATCAGGCTGGCACCCATTACTGCCCAGGCAAGCAATTGTGGCCACAACACTCATCTTCTGTGGCACCTTTTAGATGCCGTCCGTCAAAACCATTCAGTCAGTTTGCAAAGTCGAGGGAATTTTTTTCCTCCAAAGTCATCGCTGCTTTTGGCAGGTGGGCATTAGCATCTTCTCAACAGGCATTCTGTGGCACCGCTAACTTTCCCAGTGTCTTGTGTTCCATTGATGGTAACAGAGCACCTCACGGGACTGTCAACATCGAATGCAACAAGCTCTGTTTCATTGCCAGTGGCATGAGGTGCCAGGAATGGAGATAGAGATGTGCAGGGCCACAGCAAGTCACAGTAGTGTCCTGCTAAACCATAGCACTGCCCAAAGTATTACAATTTAAACTGTAATAATGACATAAAAGAGGAGGGGGGAAAAAATTCGGTGGCGCCCCCTTTGGGGCGCTAACTTCACCGGGGCGCTACTTCAGTGGTAGCTCCCCAAGCAGGAAGCGGGACGCTACTGGAAGCGCTCCCCCTCCTTCCTGGGGCGCTGCAAGTGAATATCGCAGTGCTACGTGCAGCAGTGCCACGTGTGTCGGCACGTAGCGCCGCGGTATTGCAGACCTCCCTCCCCTGATTAAAGGGGCAGGGCCTAGTGCTGTGCGCACCGGGGCCCTGCTGGACCACCGGGGAGCGGGGTGCAGTGAAAACAGCCTGGCACTCGAGAGGAGCGATCGCAGCCAGCACCCCGAAGAAAAAAGTAAAAGGGGGCAGGTGCTGGCAGTCGGCCCAAAGAAAAATGGCCGCCCGGCACCTGCCCTTTAAGTGGCGCCGCCGCGGCTGCAAAAATGCCCCCTGACCCTGTCGGACATATCGTCCGGCGATAGGTCAGGGGGCGCAAGGGAAGTTTGTGGCCGGGGAGTGAGCGGGGCGCTGCGCACGGTGATGATATCATCGCCGGAGGTACAGCGCCGTGGGGCGCTACCACCGCCGCCGCTAACCTCCCGCTGAATTTTGCAGGAGACGCAAAGCAACCCAGTTTTTCCCCCAAGATGTTTGAAACCTTGTGGTAGCTGCTGCCTGTTTGAATACCATTGGGTACACGCAAACAAACAGTCTTCACCACAGGCTAACTAAGAACTAGCAACAATTAGGACAAACTATTTTAGAAACCTGCCTCCAATGACAACCATCCCATGCTGATGAAATAAGGATTAATATACCAACTTATAAATTGGCAGAACATCTGATGGCAGCCTATCTTAGGTGTCAGCTGTGGCTCAGTGGGCAGCACACTTGCCTCTGAGTCAGCAGGCTGTGGGTTCAAGTCCCACTCCACAAGACTTGAGCACAAACATCTACACTGATGCTCTCAGTGCAGTACTGAGGGAGTGCTGCACTGTCAGAGGTGCCGTCCTTCAGATGGTTCATTAAACTGAGGCCCCTTCTGCCCTCTCAGGTAGTTGTAAAGATCTCACGGCACTATTTTGAAAAAGAGCAGGGGAGTTCTCCCTGGTGTCCTGACCAATATTTACCCCTCAACCAACATCCTAAAGCAGATTATCTGATCATTATCACATTGTTGCTTGTGGGAGCTTGCTGTGTGCACATTGGCTGCTGCGTTTCCTACATTACAACAGTGACAGTACTTCATTGGCTGCAATGCATTTTGGGATGTCCTGAGGTCATGAAAGGTGCGATATAAATGCAAGTCTTTCTTTTTTATCGAATGAAAAGGCAACTAATCGCTGGTTTTAATCACAGTTTGACATAGCTTCTAAACCATTCCTCTCACAATGTGCGTCCTGATTAACAGATATCTTATGCACAGTAGTAGCGATGGTTGGGTATTCCTTCAAGTTGAAGCATGACAGATCAGCAAAGTAAATCAATGTACGTCGACTAATTCCCAGGCAGTGGTGTCATCATGTCAGGGTAATCATGAGGAGTCTGAAAGCACTGCAGTAATGCTTCAGTGGATGGAAGAGACTGCTGGTGAAACCTGCAATGAAGCGTCACTCGTGCTGTGTGCTCACTTCAGGGCTGCATACAGCACAATTGGAAGAGTCACTCTATCTGTGAATAGGTCCCTCAGTTTAACCAGTTGGAAACCCAGGGCTAAACCAGCAGGTTCAATGATCCCCTCTCTCTATTAGCAAAGGCCCCAGGGAGGCCTGGATGGTGTCAGCAGCAGACTAGGAAGCTGATCGGCAGAGATCATTGAACTTGCAATATTTGTGGTTCAAGCTTCTTGTAAACAAATACAAACCAACAACTTACCTTTCTTCTGCTCCTCACACAGGAGAACATCTCAGGCAAGTAATCAGAACAATGTGTGTTATTTACACAGGATGACACAGAATCTACAGCACAGAAACAGGCCATTCGGCCCAAACAGTCCACACGGTGTTTATGCTCCACACCAGCCTCTTCCCACTCTACTTCATCTCACCCCATCAACATATCCTTCTATTCCTTTCTCCCTCATGTGTTTATCCAGCTTCCCCTTAAATGCATCGATACTATTCACCTCAACCACTCCCTGTGGTGGGGAGTTCCACATTCTCACCACTCTCTGGGTAAAGAAGTTTCTCCTGAATTCCCGATTGGATTTATTAGTGACTATCTTACATTGATGGCCCCTAGTTCTGGTCTCTCCCGCCAGTGGAAACATCTTCTCTACCCCTATCGAACCCCTTTCATAATCTTAAAGACCTCTATCGACTCACCCCTCAGTCTTCTCTTTTCTATAGAAGTCTGTTCAGTCTTTTCTGATAGGTAGAACTATCATATTTATTATATACTTTTGTTCTGCCTAAACATACAACACAGATAGGAAGGTAGGAACAGGAAGAGGCCGTTCAATCAGATCATGCCTGATCTGTATCTTAACTCCAGCTGCCCGCCTTGGTTCCGTTTCCCTTAATACCCTTGCCTAACAAAAATCTATCAATCTTGGTTTGGAAATATTTCATTGACCCCCAGCCTCAACAGCTTTTTGTGGTCGAGAGTTCCAGATTCCCGCTACCCTTTGTGTGAAGAAGTGCTTCCTGACATCACCCCTGAACGGCCTGGCTCTAATTTTAAGTTTATGGTCCCTTGTTCTGGACTCCCCCCACCAGAGGAAATAGTTTCTCTCCATCTACCCCATCAACCCCTTTAATCATCTTATACACTTCAATTAGATCACCCCTTAATCGTCTATACTCCAGGGAATACAAGCCTAGTCTATGCAACCTGCCCTCATAATGTAACCCTTTTAGCCCCAGATTAATAAGGATCGGTCTCTTAACACTCCTAGTGCGGGAGTTCAATGTCGCTGTGTATCTGTAATATTGTTAAATCCTCTATTAAAATTGTTAAAGCTTGGTTCTGGTCATATGGATATTTTCTGCTTCATAGCCAAGGCAGTGTTTCTCAAGGGCAATGGAACCAATTCTAATTTCAGGCACCTTGGAGAAAATTTCCTTTGCAAATTATTCTAATTAAACTTAGCATGTTACCAACACGGTGCACAGAGGAAGCCTCCTCTCCTCAGTCTCAGCATCAAATCCGCCAGGTCGGCAGCACAGCGAAACGGACAGCACTCCAACCTTCAAAGACAGTACCCCAGTGCTCAGGAGTTCCCTGCCGAAACCTCGCCGCCTCTCTACCTCTCCGCCTCTCTACCTCTCCGCCTCTCTGCCTCTCCGCCTCTCCGCCTCTCTACCTCTCCGCCTCTCTACCTCTCCGCCTCTCTGCCTCTCTACCTCTCCGCCTCTCTACCTCTCCGCCTCTCCGCCTCTCTACCTCTCCGCCTCTCCGCCTCTCCGCCTCTCCACCTCTCCGCCTCTCCGCCTCTCCGCCTCTCCGCCTCTCCGCCTCTCTACCTCTCCGCCTCTCTACCTCTCCGCCTCTCCGCCTCTCCGCCTCTCCACCTCTCCGCCTCTCTACCTCTCCGCCTCTCCACCTCTCCGCCTCACTGCCTCTCCGCCTCTCCGCCTCTCTACCTCTCCGCCTCTCCACCTCTCCGCCTCTCCGCCTCTCCGCCTCTCTACCTCTCCGCCTCTCCGCCTCTTCGCCTCTCTACCTCTCCGCCTCTTCGCCTCTCTACCGCTCTACCTCTCCGCGACTCTCTACCTCTCTACCTCTCCGCCTCTCTACCTCTCCGCCTCTCTACCTCTCCGCCTCTCCGCCTCTCCGCCTCTCTACCTCTCCGCCTCTCTACCTCTCCACCTCTCCGCCTCTCTACCTCTCCGCCTCTCTACCTCTCTACCTCTCCGCCTCTCCGCCTCTCTACCTCTCCGCCTCTCTACCTCTCTACCTCTCCGCCTCTCCGCCTCTCTACCTCTCCGCCTCTCCACCTCTCTGCCTCTCCGCCTCTCCGCCTCTCTACCTCTCCGCCTCTCCGCCTCTCCGCCTCTCCACCTCTCCGCCTCTCTACCTCTCTACCTCTCCGCCTCTCTACCTCTCTACCTCTCTACCTCTCTGCCTCTCTGCCTCTCTGCCCTCTCCGCCTCTCTACCTCTCTACCTCTCTACCTCTCCGCCTCTCCACCTCTCTACCTCTCTACCTCTCTACCTCTCTACCTCTCCACCTCTCTACCTCTCTACCTCTCAACCTCTCTACCTCTCTGCCTCTCCACCTCTCCGCCTCTCCGCCTCTCCGCCTCTCCACCTCTCCGCCTCTCCGCCTCTCCGCCTCTTCGCCTCTCTACCTCTCCACCTCTCCGCCTCTCCGCCTCTCTACCTCTCTACCTCTCCGCCTCTCTACCTCTCTACCTCTCCGCCTCTCTACCTCTCCACCTCTCCGCCTCTCTACCTCTCCACCTCTCTACCTCTCTGCCTCTCCGCCTCTCCGCCTCCCTACCTCTCTACCTCTCTACCTCTCTGCCTCTCCACCTCTCCGCCTCTCCACCTCTCTACCTCTCCGCCTCTCCGCCTCTCTACCTCTCTACCTCTCCGCCTCTCCGCCTCTCCACCTCTCTACCTCTCTGCCTCTCCGCCTCTCTACCTCTCTACCTCTCCGCCTCTTCGCCTCTCTACCTCTCCGCCTCTCCGCCTCTCCGCCTCTCCACCTCTCTACCTCTCCACCTCTCCGCCTCTCTACCTCTCCGCCTCTCCACCTCTCCGCCTCTCTACCTCTCTACCTCTCTGCCTCTCTACCTCTCCGCCTCATAACCTCTCTACCTCTCTACCTCTCCGCCTCTCTACCTCTCCGCCTCTCCACCTCTCTACCTCTCCGCCTCTCCGCCTCTCCGCCTCTCTACCTCTCCGCCTCTCTACCTCTCTACCTCTCCGCCTCTCCACCTCTCTACCTCTCTACCTCTCTACCTCTCTACCTCTCTGCCTCTCCGCCTCTCCGCCTCTCTGCCTCTCCGCCTCTCCGCCTCTCCGCCTCTCCGCCTCTCCGCCTCTTCGCCTCTCTGCCTCTCTGCCTCTCCGCCTCTCTGCCTCTCCGCCTCTCCGCCTCTCTACCTCTCTACCTCTCTACCTCTCCGCCTCTCCGCCTCTCCGCCTCTCCACCTCTCCGCCTCTCTACCTCTCTACCTCTCCGCCTCTCTACCTCTCTACCTCTCTACCTCTCTACCTCTCTACCTCTCCGCCTCTCCACCTCTCTACCTCTCTACCTCTCTACCTCTCTACCTCTCCGCCTCTCTACCTCTCTACCTCTCTACCTCTCTACCTCTCTGCCTCTCCACCTCTCCGCCTCTCCGCCTCTCCGCCTCGCCGCCTCTCCGCCTCTCCGCCTCTTCGCCTCTCTACCTCTCCACCTCTCCGCCTCTCCGCCTCTCTACCTCTCTACCTCTCCGCCTCTCTACCTCTCTACCTCTCCGCCTCTCTACCTCTCCACCTCTCCGCCTCTCTACCTCTCCACCTCTCTACCTCTCTGCCTCTCCGCCTCTCCGCCTCTCTACCTCTCTACCTCTCTACCTCTCCGCCTCTCCACCTCTCCGCCTCTCCACCTCTCTACCTCTCCGCCTCTCCGCCTCTCTACCTCTCTACCTCTCCGCCTCTCCGCCTCTTCGCCTCTCTACCTCTCCGCCTCTCCGCCTCTCCGCCTCTCCACCTCTCTACCTCTCCACCTCTCCGCCTCTCTACCTCTCTACCTCTCCGCCTCTCCACCTCTCCGCCTCTCTACCTCTCTACCTCTCTGCCTCTCTACCTCTCCGCCTCATAACCTCTCTACCTCTCTACCTCTGCGCCTCTCTACCTCTCCGCCTCTCCACCTCTCTACCTCTCCGCCTCTCCGCCTCTCTACCTCTCCGCCTCTCCACCTCTCTACCTCTCCGCCTCTCCACCTCTCTACCTCTCTACCTCTCTACCTCTCTACCTCTCTACCTCTCTACCTCTCTGCCTCTCCGCCTCTCCGCCTCTCTGCCTCTCCGCCTCTTCGCCTCTCTGCCTCTCTGCCTCTCCGCCTCTCTGCCTCTCCGCCTCTCCGCCTCTCTACCTCTCTACCTCTCTACCTCTCCGCCTCTCCGCCTCTCCGCCTCTCCACCTCTCCGCCTCTCTACCTCTCTACCTCTCCGCCTCTCTACCTCTCTACCTCTCTACCTCTCTACCTCTCTACCTCTCCGCCTCTCCACCTCTCTACCTCTCTACCTCTCTACCTCTCTACCTCTCCGCCTCTCTACCTCTCTACCTCTCTACCTCTCTACCTCTCTGCCTCTCCACCTCTCCGCCTCTCCGCCTCTCCGCCTCGCCGCCTCTCCGCCTCTCCGCCTCTTCGCCTCTCTACCTCTCCACCTCTCCGCCTCTCCGCCTCTCTACCTCTCTACCTCTCCGCCTCTCTACCTCTCTACCTCTCCGCCTCTCTACCTCTCCACCTCTCCGCCTCTCTACCTCTCCACCTCTCTACCTCTCTGCCTCTCCGCCTCTCCGCCTCTCTACCTCTCTACCTCTCTACCTCTCCGCCTCTCCACCTCTCCGCCTCTCCACCTCTCTACCTCTCCGCCTCTCCGCCTCTCTACCTCTCTACCTCTCCGCCTCTCCGCCTCTCTACCTCTCTACCTCTCCGCCTCTCCGCCTCTTCGCCTCTCTACCTCTCCGCCTCTCCGCCTCTCCACCTCTCTACCTCTCCACCTCTCCGCCTCTCTACCTCTCTACCTCTCCGCCTCTCCACCTCTCCGCCTCTCTACCTCTCTACCTCTCTGCCTCTCTACCTCTCCGCCTCATAACCTCTCTACCTCTCTACCTCTGCGCCTCTCTACCTCTCCGCCTCTCCACCTCTCTACCTCTCCGCCTCTCCGCCTCTCTACCTCTCCGCCTCTCCACCTCTCTACCTCTCCGCCTCTCCACCTCTCTACCTCTCTACCTCTCTACCTCTCTACCTCTCTACCTCTCTACCTCTCTGCCTCTCCGCCTCTCCGCCTCTCCGCCTCTCCGCCTCTCCGCCTCTCCGCCTCTCCGCCTCTTCGCCTCTCCGCCTCTCTGCCTCTCTACCTCTCTACCTCTCTACCTCTCTGCCTCTCTGCCTCTCCGCCTCTCCGCCTCTCCGCCTCTCCGCCTCTCCGCCTCTCCGCCTCTCCGCCTCTCCGCCTCTTCGCCTCTCCGCCTCTCTGCCTCTCCGCCTCTCCGCCTCTCCGCCTCTCCGCCTCTCCGCCTCTCCGCCTCTCCACCTCTCTACCTCTCTGCCTCTCCGCCTCTCTACCTCTCTACCTCTCCGCCTCTCCGCCTCTTCGCCTCTCTACCTCTCCGCCTCTCCGCCTCTCCACCTCTCTACCTCTCCACCTCTCCGCCTCTCCGCCTCTCTGCCTCTCCGCCTCTCTACCTCTCCGCCTCTCCGCCTCTCTACCTCTCCGCCTCTCTACCTCTCCGCCTCTCCACCTCTCCGCCTCTCTACCTCTCTGCCTCTCTGCCTCTCCGCCTCTCTACCTCTCTACCTCTCTACCTCTCTACCTCTCTGCCTCTCCGCCTCTCTACCTCTCCGCCTCTCCGCCTCTCTACCTCTCCGCCTCTCTACCTCTCCGCCTCTCCACCTCTCCGCCTCTCTACCTCTCTGCCTCTCTGCCTCTCCGCCTCTCTACCTCTCTACCTCTCTACCTCTCTACCTCTCTGCCTCTCCGCCTCTCTACCTCTCTACCTCTCCGCCTCTCCGCCTCTCCGCCTCTCTACCTCTCCGCCTCTCCGCCTCTTCGCCTCTCTGCCTCTCTGCCTCTCCGCCTCTCCGCCTCTCCGCCTCTCCACCTCTCTACCTCTCCACCTCTCCGCCTCTCTACCTCTCCGCCTCTCCACCTCTCCGCCTCTCTACCTCTCTACCTCTCTGCCTCTCTACCTCTCCGCCTCTCTACCTCTCTACCTCTCTACCTCTCTACCTCTCCGCCTCTCTACCTCTCCGCCTCTCTACCTCTCTACCTCTCCGCCTCTCCGCCTCTCCGCCTCTCCACCTCTCCGCCTCTCTACCTCTCTACCTCTCCGCCTCTCCACCTCTCTACCTCTCTACCTCTCTACCTCTCTACCTCTCTACCTCTCCGCCTCTCTACCTCTCTACCTCTCTACCTCTCTGCCTCTCCGCCTCTCTACCTCTCTACCTCTCCGCCTCTCCGCCTCTCCGCCTCTCTACCTCTCCGCCTCTCTACCTCTCCGCCTCTCTACCTCTCCGCCTCTCTACCTCTCCGCCTCTCCGCCTCTTCGCCTCTCTACCTCTCCGCCTCTCCGCCTCTCCGCCTCTCTACCTCTCTACCTCTCCGCCTCTCTACCTCTCCGCCTCTCTACCTCTCCACCTCTCCGCCTCTCTACCTCTCCGCCTCTCTACCTCTCTACCTCTCCGCCTCTCCACCTCTCTACCTCTCTACCTCTCCGCCTCTCTACCTCTCTACCTCTCCGCCTCTCCGCCTCTTCGCCTCTCTACCTCTCCGCCTCTCCGCCTCTCCGCCTCTCCACCTCTCTACCTCTCCACCTCTCCGCCTCTCTACCTCTCCGCCTCTCCACCTCTCCGCCTCTCTACCTCTCTACCTCTCTGCCTCTCTACCTCTCTACCTCTCCGCCTCTCTACCTCTACCTCTCTACCTCTCCGCCTCTCTACCTCTCCGCCTCTCTACCTCTCTACCTCTCCGCCTCTCCGCCTCTCCGCCTCTCTACCTCTCCGCCTCTCCACCTCTCTACCTCTCTACCTCTCAACCTCTCTGCCTCTCCGCCTCTCCACCTCTCTACCTCTCTACCTCTCTACCTCTCTACCTCTCTGCCTCTCCGCCTCTCTACCTCTCTACCTCTCTACCTCTCTACCTCTCTACCTCTCTGCCTCTCCGCCTCTCCACCTCTCTACCTCTCCGCCTCTCCGCCTCTCCGCCTCTCTACCTCTCCGCCTCTCTACCTCTCCGCCTCTCTACCTCTCCGCCTCTCTACCTCTCTACCTCTCCGCCTCTCTGCCTCTCTACCTCTCTACCTCTCTACCTCTCTACCTCTCTGCCTCTCCGCCTCTCCACCTCTCCGCCTTTCCGCCTCTCTACCTCTCTACCTCTCTACCTCTCTACCTCTCTGCCTCTCCGCCTCTCTACCTCTCCACCTCTCCGCCTCTCTACCTCTCCGCCTCTCTACCTCTCTACCTCTCTGCCTCTCCGCCTCTCTACCTCTCTACCTCTCCGCCTCTCCGCCTCTCTGCCTCTCCGCCTCTCTACCTCTCTGCCTCTCTACCTCTCCGCCTCTCCGCCTCTCTACCTCTCTACCTCTCCGCCTCTCTACCTCTCCACCTCTCCGCCTCTCTACCTCTCCGCCTCTCCACCTCTCTACCTCTCCGCCTCTCCGCCTCTCTACCTCTCCACCTCTCCACCTCTCTACCTCTCCGCCTCTCCGCCTCTCTACCTCTCCACCTCTCTACCTCTCCGCCTCTCCGCCTCTCCGCCTCTCCACCTCTCCGCCTCTCCGCCTCTCTACCTCTCCGCCTCTCTACCTCTCTACCTCTCCGCCTCTCTACCTCTCCACCTCTCCGCCTCTCTACCTCTCCGCCTCTCTACCTCTCTACCTCTCTACCTCTCCGCCTCTCCGCCTCTTCGCCTCTCTACCTCTCCGCCTCTCCGCCTCTCCGCCTCTCCACCTCTCTACCTCTCCGCCTCTCTGCCTCTCCGCCTCTCTACCTCTCTACCTCTCCGCCTCTCCGCCTCTCTGCCTCTCCGCCTCTCTACCTCTCTGCCTCTCTACCTCTCCGCCTCTCCGCCTCTCTACCTCTCGACCTCTCCGCCTCTCTACCTCTCTACCTTTCCGCCTCTCTACCTCTCCACCTCTCCGCCTCTCTACCTCTCCGCCTCTCCACCTCTCTACCTCTCCGCCTCTCCGCCTCTCTACCTCTCCACCTCTCCACCTCTCTACCTCTCCGCCTCTCCGCCTCTCTACCTCTCCACCTCTCTACCTCTCCGCCTCTCCGCCTCTCCGCCTCTCTACCTCTCCGCCTCTCCGCCTCTCTACCTCTCCGCCTCTCTACCTCTCTACCTCTCCGCCTCTCTACCTCTCCGCCTCTCTACCTCTCCACCTCTCCGCCTCTCTACCTCTCCGCCTCTCTACCTCTCTACCTCTCTACCTCTCCGCCTCTCCGCCTCTTCGCCTCTCTACCTCTCCGCCTCTCCGCCTCTCCGCCTCTCCACCTCTCCACCTCTCTACCTCTCTACCTCTCTACCTCTCCGCCTCTCCGCCTCTCCGCCTCTCTACCTCTCCGCCTCTCTACCTCTCTACCTCTCTGCCTCTCTACCTCTGCGCCTCTCTACCTCTCTACCTCTCTACCTCTCCGCCTCTCTACCTCTCCGCCTCTCCACCTCTCTACCTCTCCACCTCTCTACCTCTCCGCCTCTCTACCTCTCTACCTCTCCGCCTCTCTACCTCTCCACCTCTCCGCCTCTCTACCTCTCCGCCTCTCTACCTCTCCGCCTCTCCGCCTCTCTACCTCTCCACCTCTCTACCTCTCTACCTCTCCGCCTCTCCGCCTCTCCGCCTCTCTACCTCTCCGCCTCTCTACCTCTCTGCCTCTCTACCTCTGCGCCTCTCTACCTCTCTACCTCTCTACCTCTCCGCCTCTCTACCTCTCCGCCTCTCCACCTCTCCACCTCTCCGCCTCTCCGCCTCTCCACCTCTCTACCTCTCCGCCTCTCCGCCTCTCCGCCTCTCTACCTCTCCGCCTCTCTACCTCTCTACCTCTCCACCTCTCTACCTCTCCGCCACTCCGCCTCTCCGCCTCTCTACCTCTCCGCCTCTCTACCTCTCTACCTCTCTGCCTCTCTACCTCTCCGCCTCTCTACCTCTCCGCCTCTCTGCCTCTCCGCCTCTCCACCTCTCTACCTCTCCGCCTCTCCGCCTCTCCGCCTCTCTACCTCTCCGCCTCTCCACCTCTCTACCTCTTCGCCTCTCTACCTCTCTACCTCTCTACCTCTCTACCTCTCTACCTCTCTACCTCTCCGCCTCTCTGCCTCTCTGCCTCTCCGCCTCTCCGCCTCTCCGCCTCTCTGCCTCTCCGCCTCTCCGCCTCTCCGCCTCTCTGCCTCTCTGCCTCTCCGCCTCTCCACCTCTCCACCTCTCTACCTCTCTACCTCTCTACCTGTCCGCCTCTCTACCTCTCTACCTCTCCGCCTCTCCGCCTCTCCGCCTCTCTACCTCTCCGCCTCTCTACCTCTCCACCTCTCTACCTCTCTACCTCTCCGCCTCTCCGCCTCTTCGCCTCTCTACCTCTCCGCCTCTCCACCTCTCTACCTCTCTGCCTCTCTACCTCTCCGCCTCTCTACCTCTCTACCTCTCTACCTCTCCGCCTCTCTGCCTCTCCGCCTCTCTACCTCTCTGCCTCTCCGCCTCTCCGCCTCTCCGCCTCTCTACCTCTCCGCCTCTCTACCTCTCTGCCTCTCCGCCTCTCTACCTCTCTACCTCTCCGCCTCTCCGCCTCTCTACCTCTCCGCCTCTCTACCTCTCTACCTCTCTGCCTCTCCGCCTCTCCGCCTCTCCGCCTCTCCGCCTCTCTACCTCTCCGCCTCTCCACCTCTCTGCCTCTCCGCCTCTCTACCTCTCTACCTCTCTACCTCTCCGCCTCTCCGCCTCTCCGCCTCTCCGCCTCTCCGCCTCTCTACCTCTCCGCCTCTCTACCTCTCTACCTCTCTACCTCTCCGCCTCTCTACCTCTCTACCTCTCCGCCTCTCCGCCTCTCTACCTCTCCGCCTCTCTACCTCTCCGCCTCTCTACCTCTCCGCCTCTCCGCCTCTCTACCTCTCCGCCTCTCCGCCTCTCCACCTCTCCGCCTCTCTACCTCTCTACCTCTCTACCTCTCTACCTCTCTACCTCTCTGCCTCTCCGCCTCTCCACCTCTCTACCTCTCCGCCTCTCCGCCTCTCTACCTCTCCACCTCTCTACCTCTCTACCTCTCTACCTCTCCGCCTCTCCGCCTCTCCGCCTCTCTACCTCTCTACCTCTCCGCCTCTCCGCCTCTCCACCTCTCCGCCTCTCTACCTCTCTACCTCTCTACCTCTCTACCTCTCTACCTCTCTACTTCTCCGCCTCTCTACCTCTCTACCTCTCCGCCTCTCTACCTCTCCGCCTCTCCACCTCTCTACCTCTCCGCCTCTCTGCCTCTCTACCTCTCCGCCTCTCCGCCTCTCTATCTCTCCGCCTCTCTATCTCTCCGCCTCTCCACCTCTCCGCCTCTCTACCTCTCTACCTCTCCGCCTCTCTACCTCTCTACCTCTCTACCTCTCTACCTCTCCGCCTCTCTACCTCTCTACCTCTCTACCTCTCCGCCTCTCTACCTCTCTACCTCTCTGCCTCTCCGCCTCTCCGCCTCTCTACCTCTCTACCTCTCCGCCTCTCTACCTCTCCGCCTCTCTACCTCTCTACCTCTCCGCCTCTCCGCCTCTCCGCCTCTCTACCTCTCTACCTCTCTACCTCTCTACCTCTCTACCTCTCTACCTCTCTACCTCTCCGCCTCTCTGCCTCTCTACCTCTCTACCTCTCTACCTCTCTACCTCTCCGCCTCTCTACCTCTCCGCCTCTCTACCTCTCTACCTCTCCGCCTCTCTGCCTCTCTACCTCTCCGCCTCTCCGCCTCTCTATCTCTCCGCCTCTCTATCTCTCCGCCTCTCTATCTCTCCGCCTCTCTATCTCTCCGCCTCTCTATCTCTCCGCCTCTCTATCTCTCCGCCTCTCTACCTCTCGCTCCTCTTTTAAGTCGCTTCTTAAAAACCACCTCTTTGACCAAGCTCCTGCCCGAATATCTCCTTAAGTGGCTCGGTGTCACATTTTGTTCGGTAACGCTCCTGTGAAGCGCACTGGTACCTTTACTGCAACAACAACAACAACTTGTATTTATATACCATCTTCAAGATAGTAAAATGTCCCAAGGCGCTTCACAGGAGCGTTAAAGGCGCTATTATAAATGCAAGTTGTTGTTGTAGTGCACCAGTGTGCCACAATCATTTTCTCACACCAGCCCGAGCCATTTTGAAGCTCGGGAGCCCATTTGTGTGGAGCTCAGTGAGTTGTGTCCGCCAAACCCGTGATCCGAGGCCGCTCGCTCTTGCTGGTCGGAGAGGGCGGGAAATTGGCTGCTCTGCAGGGCCAGCCGACAATCGGAGCCTGGGAGGTGGAGAGGAAATGGGAAGGGGTGTGCATGGACCAGCAGTGGGACCAAATATCCCTCTGAAGAGACGTCACTCAGGCCGCTCAACGCCTGTACAAATGGGCGGAGCGTTGACGGCGCAAGCGCCACCCATTCGTACCTGACAATCGCAACCGTGGCGCCGTGTGCATCTTTGGACCACAATTTACATATGACACGCGGCCTCCCGCCTGAAACTGTTTGTGGGAGCTTGCTGTGCACAAATTGGCTGCCGTGTTTCCCTACACTACAACAGCAACTGGGCTCCAAAATGACTGCATTAGCTGCAAAACACTTTGGGACGTCCTGAGGTTGCACAAGATGCTCGATAAATGTAAGTCCTTTTCTTTCTACATGAGAGGGGAGATTTATTGGTGAAATCAGTGAGGAGAATTAGTAAGATTTGTTGAATGATTTCTCCACATCCAAATTTGATTTCCCCTCAATAAACCTGATAAACCATGTCTTGTCAATAGGTAAGACACTAGGAAGCATTAAAATGAATACTAAAAGTGATTTATTGGGAAAAAAAATCATAAAAACATAAATACTCAGTTCATTTATTAAATGAGCAACAATTTAATGGCTCATCACATTTACACACAGCTATTCATTCAATGCAGCAACTCGGTTGTCTCTGTGTAGCAGCCAATTTCCCACCTTCCCCAACCAGCGCACTGCCCCGGATCACGGGTTTGGCAAACGCCGTTCCTTAGGCTGCACACAAATGAACGCCTGGGACCCAAAATGGCTCGGGCTGGTGTGAAAAAATGATTGTGGCACACTAGTGCACTACAACAACAATTTGCATTTATCTAGCGCCTTTAACGTAGCAAAACATCCCATGGCGCTTCACAGGAGCGTTACCGGACAAAATGTGGCACCGAGCCACATCAGGAGATATTAAGACAGGAGGTTGGTTTTAAGGAGCATTTTAAAGGAGGAGACAGAGGAGGGAGAGGTTTTGGGAGGGGATTCCAGAGCTTGGAGCCCAGACAGCTGAAGGCACGGCCGCCAATGGTGGAGCGATGAAAATTGGAGATGCACAACAGACCAGAATTGGAGGAGCGCAGAGATCTCGGAGGATTGTAGGGCTGGAGGAGGTTACAGAGATAGGGGCGAGGCCATGGAGGGATTTGAACACAAGGATGCGAATTTTAGCCACTGCATAGTCAAGGAGGCTCGGAAGATATACTGAGACCAACCCAATGCAGTCTGAACCAGACCAAGTTGCAAATAAACCTGGAATTAGTCAAGTCAGTTCAGATTCACCCTCGACTTCTTGTGAATTGCTGGGGGGAATAGGTACGAAACATCAGGGCGAGGGAATTATATAACGCATTGAGCGTCAACATAATCAAGTACGGTTTCACTTCGATACACAAGGACTTCATTAAGGAAACATGTGATTAACCACAGAAGAAGCCACATTCAGTTCCACGGAAGCTTGAGGTGAATGCCCGTGTCCACATGATTTATTCATTCAGCCACCGACAAATCTCAGTCGACAACATTCAATAACCAGAAGCGCCATGTGATACGGTACAGCTTTGAAAGTATCCAGTAGCAGCTGGTGATTGACCACCGCTTAGCGGATTAGGCTTAATTTCCTATTAAGTTCTACTTTAATGAAATTTCAAAATGTTCATATTTGTTGAAATTGCTTTTAACCTCATTTAGTTTAGGTTGAATTGTATCACAGGTGGTTGAATCGGTCCTAGTTTACTGAAACAGATTAGCCTGAGTTTCGTCCAGTGCTCAGTTTGTCAACGCTACTTTGCAACTACTTTTTCAATACTTAGCCAGAAATGTGATATTAGCAATGGGGTCTCTCAGCTATAATCCCCCTGCCTCTGGGGTCCCAATGCCAGATTTCACCCCGTTCCAAGTTAGAACAGATTGGAAGGATGAGCTTCCAGTCTATAAACTCACAAATACAAACAGCAGCTACTAATGCAAACCGCTTCATTGCCTTATTAACTGGGTGTGGGCTGGACAAGTCAGCACAGTAACTTGATCCTTAATGACAGAGTAAGGAAAGGCGTGCAGATAATAAAAAGATTCCCAAACGGCATTCCTTTCATTATTATTTTTGGCTGAAGAGGTTTGCGGTGTAGCTGTGCCTTACTTATCGGTAAGAAAATAGTTTGGCTGTAAAATAATCCATTTTACTTCACCAAGTAGGTCATTAACCTGTGTGTGTTCTATACATTGCGTGGCACTCTAGGCACTCGAAGTATGGTTACTCTGGGTGTTACAGCACTCCTCTGCCTCAGACACCACCTAGTCGGATCTTGAACCATTGCACGTCAAGAAGTTCCCACGGTCGATTCATGGTTTGCACTCCATTAACTGGTCTCAGCCAGGGTGGCGGTAACAATTGGACTCAGTACCATTGGGGGAGGTGAGGGTAAAATCACTCAGAGCTCTGAGTAGATTGGGCCTATACTCTCTGGAGTTTAGAAGAATGAGAGGTGATCTCATTGAAACATATAAGATTCTGAGGGGGATTGACAGGGTGGATGCTGAGAGGTTGTTTCCCCTGGCTGGAGAGTCGAGAACTAGGGGGTCACAGTCTCAGGATCAGGGGTTGGCCATTTAAGACTGAGATGAGGAGGAATTTCTACACTCAGAGGGTCCTGAATCTTTGGAATTCTCTATCCCAGAAGGCTGTGGATGCTGAATCGTTGAGTATATTCAAAGCTGAGATCGATAGATTTTTGGACTCTCAGGGAATCAAGGGATATGGAGATCGGGCGGGAAAGTGGAGTTGAGGTAGAAGATCAGCCATGATCTTATTGAATGGCGGATAAGATCTCAGCCTTGAATATACTCAACGCCTGAGCATCCACAGCTCTCTGGGATAGAGAATTCCAAAGATTCACAACCCTTTGAGTGAAGAAATTTCTCATCTCAGTCTTAAGTGGACAACCCCTGGTCCTGAGACTGTGACCCCTGGTTCTAGACTCTCCGGCCAGGGGAAACAACCTCCCAGCATCTACCCTGTCAAGCCCCTCAAGAATTTTGTATGTTTCAATGAGATCACCTCTCATTCTTCTAAACTCCAGAGAGTATCGGCCCAATCTACACAACCTCTCATCATAGGACAGCCCTCTCATCCCAGGAATCAATCTAGTGAACCTTCGTTGCACCGCCTCCAAGGCAAGTATATCCTTCCTTAGATAAGGAGACCAAAACTGTACAATAGCTATGTTAGGATATGGAACCAGCATAGTAAAGCACAAGGGTTTTGATAGAGTAGATCGGGAGAAACTGTTCCAACCGGCAGGAGGGTCGGTAACCAGAGGACGCAGATTTAGGATAATTGGCAAAAGAACCAGGGGGGGAAATAAGGAGAATTTTTTTTACGCAGAGAATGCGTTGCCTGAAAGCAGATTCAATAGTAACTTTAAAAAGGGAATTGGAAATATACTTGAAAAGGAAAAACTTGCAGGGCTATGGGGAAAGAGCGGGGGAGTGGGACTAATCAGATCGCTCTTTCAAAGAGCCGGTACAGGCACAATGGGCTGAATGGCCTCCTTCTGTGCTGTTTGATTCTATGAAAGTCTACAGAAGCTATGCTAAGGCTTTACAGTACACTGTTGAGACTATATTTAGAGTAATTTGTTCAGTTCTGATCAGCACACAGAGCCATTGGAGAAGGTACAGAGAAGAGCAATGAGGCTCATTCCCAACTTACAGTGGATTAGTTACGAGAGAAGATTAGAGAAGCTCAAACTCTACAATCTAGAAAAGATGACTAAAGATGGAGGGGGCAGGAACTGCACTGAGAGATATAAAATATTAAAGGGCAAAAATACTTCCAGATAGGCCAAAACTCCAGAGAGCGGAGAGGTTCTGAGTCATAAACAATAAATTAGAATGTCAGGAGTACTTCTTTACACAGAAGGTGGGCAACAGCTGGGATAGGTTAGCCAAGAAGGTGGTTAAGGCTGGAACAGTAGACTCATTTAAGAAACAGATAAATACTGTCATGGAATAAAAGGTCAGATGGGCTAAAGAATGAAAGGTTAATTTGAAACATTGGTCCATCATGCCTGTGCCGGCTCTTTGAACTTCTGTACTCAAAAGTGCCAAATATTTAGAATAATCTGCCAGCCAGGATAATGGAGACTAAAATATTAGGCATGTTCAAAATGCAGTTGGGTGTTAAGATGGAAGCGGCAGGAGGGTACTGAACAGATGGGCTTCAATGGGTTGAATGGCCTTTTCTCATTCTTGACTTTTCTTATGTTCTTGAACCTCCATGAACTGGCCACACCAACAAATATTGGGCCGTATTTTCTGATCAGAGGCTTCCTGCGTGCGGAGGCCTCCGATCTGGAAAAAATCTACGGACTTACCCGAGGGCTCCCGAGGTGCGTACACTTCCGATCCTGGGCCTCTCCAACTCGAAATGTGCAGGGCCCACGTATCCCAGAGGCCCAGGCGGCTTGCAAGCGTCCCTGGGATCATGTGGGCCATGGGGAGCCAATCAAAGAAGGGAATCTCCCTTCATACACTTGACAGATAAACCTGTCAAATATATGAATGGAGATCACCCCAAAAACACTTTAAAACATTAAATACATTTTTTTAAAACATCACATTTTTAAAATGAGTTGAAATTACAATAAATTACAATAAATTAAATATTTTAAACAAAAATTTAATTTTTTGAAAAAAATAATTGAAGTTTTTTATGGGGCTAAAAATAAACTTAGCTTTTTTACTTTTTTCAAATCTTATGCTGGTAAAAGCAGGCCTTACTCCTGCTTTTACCTGGCGTAAGATTTTTAAGGGATTTCAGTGGGCGGAGGTTGTGGAGAAAGCGGAACTCTCCCCCCGCAGAGGCCCTTCTCCAGGGCAGGCGTCCGATCTGTCAAGAGCATTCTTGACAGATCGGAAATGCCGGTTTTCAGCGCATGCGCTTGGCATGCCTGAAACAGGCATTTCCGAAGTCCCTACGGGTGGGTACACAGCTCGTACACACCCGTAGGGATCGGAATATACGGCCCATTACATTTGCTTGGACAGTAGCTTGTATTTCTATCCCGTGTGTCAGTTGTGGTGAAATGAAAATTATGACAAGGTGACATTGTGTCTGCTTTGGAAGTACACCGAGGTCTGTAGGACGAGCCACATTAGCAGGCACAATAGTACACCTTGTACTTGTGAGCAGTTCATTCCTAGGCTCATTAAACCATGAAGCAAGTTGACTTATTTTTACATTGTCTTGACTGAAAGAAATATAACACTGTGTATGGCAGCAATTGACTATCAGAAGGTCGGAGAATGCAAGTCTCTCAGTGCCGAAAAACATTTGCATAACAACATATCTCTGTTTTTTCCATCATCGTTCCACCAGACCACGTGCAATCTGCACCACACCTCGAGAAAGATATACTGGCCTTGGAGGAGGTTTCAGTGCACATTCACCAGAATGATATTGGGGCTTAAAGGGTTCAGTTACAAGGACAGGTTACATAAACTTGGCTTGTATTCGCTTGGGCGTAGGAGATTGAGGGTGATCTGATCGAGGTCTTTAAAATGTTAAAATGATTTGATAGGGTAGCTATGGAGAAAGTATTTCCTCCGGTGGGGAATAGAAGTGGACATAATCTTAAAATTAAATTCAGGAGTAAAATCAGGATGCACTTTTTCACACAAATGGTGGTGGAAATTTGAGACTTTCCCTCCCAAAAGGCTGTGCCTGCTGGGGGTCAATTGAAGCTTTCAAGACTGAGATTGATCGATATTTGTTCGATAAAGGGTATCAAGGGATGGGGAGCAAAGGCGGGTAGATTGAGTTGAGGTACAGATCAGCCATGATCTGATTGAATGGCAGAACAGGATCAAGGGGCTGAATGGCCTCCTCCAGTTCCTACATGGACAGCCCCTAACTGCTTTAACCCAGGGGAGGTAAGTGACCACAGATAAGGCTCTCAAGAAGATAAAACTCTGAATTCAGCTGTGACCCTAAAGTAAATGAGAAGGAAACTCTGGGATCTCAGTCTAATATTACAGCCTATGTTATCCAACACTGACAGGTCGCATTCCACAGTGACAGTCCCCTGGCCCCCAATCTACTGGAGTCTTTGTGCTCTATACACCACTTCTACATCTGTAATTATCCTTCTAACTTTCCATTCCATTTTCAGCCAGAACCACTTCTTTTAAAAGGGAGTTGATTGGCACAGGATTTAGTGAATTCATTAGCAGTCTATTCCACATATCAACAACAGTGTGGGAAAAAAAATCCAACCTCCAGACTTGCTCATAGCCTGCCAATCTTACAAACTATTACAAAGTACAGAAACAGGCCATTCGGCCCAACTGGTCTGTGCCGGTGTTTCTGCTCCACACGAGCCTCCTCCCACCCCTCTTCATCTCATTATATCAACATATCCTTCTATTCCTTTCTCCCTCATGTGCTTATCCAGCTTCCCCTTAAATATATCGATACTATTCGCCTCAACTACTCCCTGTGGTAACGAGTTCCACATTCTGGGTAAAGAAGTTTCTCCTGAATTCCCTATTGGATTTATTACTGACTATCTTATAGTTATGGCCCCTAATCTTGTAATGTCTCCCCATTGCAGGAGTGGGGTTAAAGTTTCTTGTCATGATTTGCGAATCGTTGCACTACCTGACATCTGAGAGTATCACACCATCCAATACAAAATGGCCAGATGTATCTCGGAGCACAAGTGCAGCTGTGTGTAAATTTTAGTTGGCCATCGCTCCGTGACTTTAGCTCAGTTAGCTGCCCATTTTGATTGATTAAATGAAGGTGTTTGTTGATGCAGTCACTGCCTGTCACTGTTGTGTCTTTTGTGCCGTCTTAATGTCATGCACAGTTTTTGTTGAACGATGATAAACACTTATTTTGTCATTGGGAACAGTTTGTCCTTGAATTGGACAGGCTGTTAACAAGCTGTGTCACAGAGTACCAGGGTGTGGGTTCCCCGTACCACGAGGTCGCCAGTCACAGCTGAACTATCAAGAGGCAGCCAGATATTTCACCACAGGGTGGATGAGAAAACTAGATGGCAAGTCAAACTAAGCCCTTCACCTCCGACTGTGCAACACAAAGCCAGCAGCATCAGCGGACTGGGAGCAGATTAAAGCTCCATCACCAAGACCGCCTGATTCCACCTCCACAACATCGCTCGTCTCCACACCTGCCTCAGCTCACCTGCTGCTGAAACCCTCCTCCCTGCCTTTGTTACCTCTAGACTCGACTATTCCAATGCACTCCTGGCCGGCCTCCTACATTCCACCCTCCGTAAGCTTGAGTCCATCCAAAATTCTGTTGCCCGTGTATAACTCGCGTCAAGTCCCAGTCACCCATCACCCCATTGCGTGCCTTCAGCTGCCTGGGCGCTAAGCTCTGGAATGCCCTCCCTAAACCTCTCCGCCTCTCCACCTCTCTCTCCTCCTTTAAGTTGCTCCTTAAAACCTCGCTCTTTGACCAGACTTTTGGTCGCCTGTCCTAGTATCTCCTGATGTGGCTCGGTGTCAAACTTTGTCTGATAACGCTCCTGTGAAGCACCCTGGGACGTTTCACTACATTAGAGGCGCTGTATAAATACAAGTTGTTGTTGTAAAGAGCTGAATCTGTGATCAGCTGTTCGGAGTGTGGAACGCAGAGCCTTATTTTCCATTGCTTTACATGAATGGGCAGAAAACCAAGCCCTCTGGGGCCACGACTTCCCGTTTCCTGCCAGAACCCCCTGGCTGTGGAATCAGCCCCTCACTGCCTGTTCTGTCCTGTCCTTTAACTTGGAGCACGGTGAGTGGCAACACGGATCCCAATAGTCGGAGGGGAAGAACTGCGCCACCCCCCACAGGAAGTACATGATAGATAATATTTCTAAAGCAACGTACTTTCAGAAAGAAGCCCAGTCACCAACTTCCTAGTATCTGAGGGAGGAAATGAGACCAGCTGTTTTTCAGAAAGTGGGGAAAATATCGCATCAGAGGAAGACCACACAATCGGCAGTGGCTGAATGGGCCTTTACAAAGCAGGTCTCAGTGAGTATTCTGGAGTTAGTGTAGGCAAACTAAGTTGTGGTCTTTGGCTGACTTTCCCTTGTCCACTTCCTACTCCTATCACGCATACATCGGAAGATCACCCATCATTGAGTCACTAGCCACCAACAAACAATACACCACAAACAAGCTTCAAACGCCACCCCCTCACATCAATAACCCCGGGGGTGGATTTCACATGAATTGCTTTCAGCGACCTCATCCCTGTGGGTTCGGGTTGCCAACTCTGCTTAACCGGATTCCTGGAGGTTTCATCACATGACCTCCTGCCTCCAACCGCCCCGCCCCCACACTCCCGCCATTGGTCGCCCGACACGTCCGTCCTCCCGCCTTCCCTCGGCCAATCGGAAAGTGAACAGACTCTTCATTACCCGATTGGACGGTTCTGGGCTGTCAGTCAAACAGGCTTTTTTGCCCCATGTCTGATATTTCTATAAACAAAAGAGTTCAAAGATTTTTTTTTTAAAACAGACACTGGGCCAGAAATTCGGGTCAGGGGCTTCCCGCGGGTGCAAGCCCCCAACCTGCACTTACCTAGTGCGCCTGCCGTTGTGCTTCGGGCCCGCGTGGGATTCCGATCCTGGGCCTCCTGCAGCTGCCGGCGCGCAGTGCTTGCGTATCCCAGGGGCGCAGTTAGTTCGAAGCATCCCCTGGGATCACGTGGGCCATGGAGAGCCAATCGGAGCAGGGAATCTCCATTCATAGATTTGACAGGATGACCTGTCAAATCTATGAATAGAGATCGGCCCCAAAACCTAACTAAAACTTCAAATAAATTTTTTTTGAAATCACATTTTTAAAATAACTATAAATTACATAAATTAACTGCATTAAACAAAAATTTAAATTTTTGAAAAAATTAATTACAGTTTTTAACGGGGCTAAAAATAAACTTACCTTTCTTTAAAGTATTTAAAAAAGATAAACCTGCGGAAAAAATGTTTAAATATTACTTAATTCACCACTTACCTTGTTAAAAGCAGGCCTTGCGCCTCCTTTCTCCCCGCGCAGTTCCTGGGGACTTACCCGCATGGAGAAACCTGAAAAAAAAGGAAGTTCCAGGTCTACGTGCTACCTCTCCGGCGCACGCGTTTGACCTCCGAACCCCTTCCTTCAAGGGAACGGAAGTTCCGGTTTCCAGCGCATGGGCAGTGCATGTGCGAAACCGGCACTTTTGTTGGGCCTACGGGTGAGTACACAGTGCGTACTCACCCGTGGAGACCCGAATTTCTGGCCCACTATTTTAATGCCCCCTGTGGTTTTTCTCCCGGATTGCTCGCAGCCGTGTCCTGGAGATTAGTCTTCAATTCCTGTGGGTCATTAAAAAAAAAGAAATCTTTTCAAAAAGGAGACTAAAATGAAAGTTTTGTTTCGCTTGACAAAATAAGCGAGCGACGTTCGGATGAATGGCCCAGATGTAAAAGTCTGCCCTTTTCTGACCTGTTTCCCTGCAACTCACGGATGAACCGTAAAGTTTCTTAGCTTTGCCCGTACTTTCACAATTCACATGCCTCTGTGCTCGATTGCGAAGCCCTCATCTGTAATTAATGTCACGGTCACGCATCTGCTGCAGTTTGGGCCAATTGCATATTGCATCACCAGTCTGAGACCAATAGCCGTGGAGAGCAGCTGCCAAAACCCCACTGCTGCATGGCAGACCGCTCCTGGCTGTGAATCACACTGCCTGCCTGGAGGGACCTCTACCCATCTGCTCGTGCACAGAGCACAGCTCCGCTCCCCTGGCTTGCTATGCTTTTAATGGATCGAGCACAAGAGTAGGAACATCCATGATCTCCTAAATTTAAAAGGGCCTCACATCTGAGCACTTTAGAAAGCCGGCTTCACATCGCACCAGAGCAGGTTAGCTCTCCCAGTATCCTAGCCAATGTTTATCTCTCAATCAACATCACTTTTAATTGGTCATTTAACTCATGGCTGTTTGTGGGATCTTGCTGTGCCCAAATTGGCTGCCATGTTTCCTACAGTACAACAGTGAATGCATTTCAAAAATAATGAATTGTCTGTGAAGCGTTTGGTGTGTCCTGAGATGGTGAAAAACGTTCTATAAGTGCAAGTTCTTTCTTCCTCTCTCATTAGTGCTTTCTGAAGTTCGATTGGGACCTTACTCAGGAGTTACCCTCCCATTTTTATGTCAGTGCATACCCAAGATTGGCAAGATAACTGCACCCTTCATCATATCAAGTGCTCAACTGGCCTCAAACACTTCCACCTCAGCAAGAATCCAGTCAAGGTGGGTGCAGCAATGTAAAGTCACAGCCTGAGCATTCATCTCCACACTACATGCCTTTCTGACAAGTGATCAAATGAGGGAAGCCAAGGGTAGGCGAGTTCAGAGGGAAGTTTTGCTTGGATCTTAATCTAAATAGTCCTTCCCCATTCTACATTCCTCCTAAGGTATTCAAAAGGAGCTGGATGTTTCATTCAATCATCTGCTTGCACTTAATTTTTTTTTAAAGCGGTTAAACAGGAAGATTCATTATTCCATCCCAATTTTGCATTTTTTTCAAAAAGATTAATGGCCCTACATGACTAATGGAATCGCTGCCACAGTTTTATGAACGTTCAGTTGCTGTTTACAATGTGCAGAACAGACTTTTCATAGTGTGTACATCAGCAATTTCGGGCATGCCCCACCGGATTTAAAGATGGAAAATCCCGCAGGACAAGGCTGAATTCCGAGTCTGAATTCCGCGTGGTAAAGAAAGCCATTCAACAACAACTTGCATTTGCTGGGATCGGGGGCAGCGTGGGTTTCACAGCCCATCCAATTTTACTCTCCATTGAAGTCAACAGAGACCAATATCGGCCGGGGAGTAAAACCGGCGTTGCACCCGATCCCATGGGATTCCCGCCCAGAGAGTTCGGGTAAAATGACCCCAGAAGTGTCACTGAAGCACACAGCTGTGCACAGCTTAAACCTACACTTCTGTTGTTTGATTGTGAATCCAATTAGACAAGAGTTAGCTGAAAAGTCAGACAACTTTACTCAACATCAACCTGCATTTATATAGCACCTTTAACACAGTAAAAGGTCTCCAGGCTCTGCACGGGAGAGTTAACAAACAAAATTTGACACCAAACTGTATCAGGAGATATTCGGACAGATGACCAAAAGCTTGGTCAAAGAGATCGGTTTTCAGGAGCTAAAGGAGGAGTGAGAGGTCGCGAGGCGGAGCGGTTTAGGGAGGGTATTCCAGAGCTTAGGGCCCAGGCAGCTGCAGGCACGGTCTTAGCTAAGTTCATCTTATTTTTATTTCAGATTCTATCTGAAAAGGAAAATGATCAGAATAAAAGGTTGGGTAGGTCAACATTTGAAAAAAATATTATTGGCCAATAATTGGAAGGAAACCAGGGAAAGTGGGGCCGATTTTCCTCATCACTGCTGCGGGGGCTGCGGTCAGTTCCCAGGCTGTGGAGTGCTGTGGGATCTATTACATCCGCCTTAGAGGGCAGACAGGGCTTCGGTGTAACGTCTCACGGCACTATTTCGAAGAAGAGCAGGGGAGTTCTCCCCGGTGTCCTGGGCCAATATTTATCCCTCAACCAACATCACTGAAAACAGATTATCTGCTCATTATCACTTTGCTGTTTGTGGGATCTCGCTGTGCGCAAATTTTCTGCTGCATTTCCTACATCACAACAGTGACTACACTTCAAAAGTACTTCATTGGTTGAAAAGCGCTTTGGAACCTCTGGTGGATGTGAAAGAAATGCAAGTCTTTCTTTTTTTTCTCTTTCTAATAACCTACTTCTTTGACCAAGCTTGTGGTCACCTGTCTTAATGTCTCCTTATGTGGCTCGGTGTCAAATTTTGTTTGATAATCGCTGCTGTGAAGCGCCTGGGGACATTTTACTACATTAGAGGTGCTATATAAATGCAGGTTGTTGTTGTTGAAGCACATCCTAGGGATGCGAAAGGCACTGAATAAGTGCACGTTCCTTCCTTACTCAGTCTCCCTTCCAAATGGGATGCAAACGCTTCTTTGAAGGATAAAGATCTCAAAGCAATGATAAGACTGCGTTTAATCAAGAACAGGACACATACAAATCGGTTCCCTTCATCTTCCGCTGATAAATGTAACGGTATGGTAACATTAAATTCTCTCCCTCTGCTGCGCATTTCTAAAATAAGGTTTAAAAGAAATGAGTTTAGAGAGTAACTCAAATCCATGGGGACACTTAAATTACCTCATTAATTAAAAGTATATGTGGGAAGATGGGGCATTATTCATAGGAAAAACCAGTGCTTAATGACTTAAGGTAACTAATGTGAAACTCTGTACAATTTGTCAGTGTTAAGTACACTTTCAGTGTATCGTAGAAACTATGAGTACAAATGATGAGGTACATGCATCCAGCAACAATCTCTCAATGGTGCAATTACACTTCACGTATCCCCTTATTAAAAATAATTCTTGCAATGGTGCTCTTTGAAGTTCCTGTAAGTTTGCATATTGCTTGTTTTTTGTAATCAAAAGCATTTTGATCCTCGATCAGGATTTAGAAAAGAAAAGCTTGCATTTCTATAGCGCCTTTCACGACCTCAGGGCATCCCAAAGCGCTTCACAGCCAATGAAGTACTTTTGAAGTGGAGTCACTGTTGTAATGTGGGAAATGCAGCAGCCAATTTGCGCACAGCAAGCTCCCACAAACAGCACTGTGATAATGACCAGATCGTCTGTTTTTAGTGAAGTTGATTGAGGAATGAATATTGGCCAGGACACCGGGGAAAACTCCCCTGCTCTTCTTCGAAATAGTGCCGTGGGATCTTTTACATCCATCTGAGAGAGCAGACGGGGCCTCGGTTTAACGTCTCATCCTAAAGACGGCCCCTCTGACAGTGCAGCCGCTCCCTCAGCACTGCACTGGGAGTGTCAGCCTAGCGTTTTTGTGCTCAAATCTCCAGGGAGGGACTTGAACCCACAACTATTCTGATGCAGAGGCAGGGGTGCTACCCACTGAGCCAAAGCTGACACTCAACTAACAAGCAACTTAAAGGAGGAGTGAGAGGTGGAGAGGCGGAGAAATTTAGGGAGGGAATTCCAGAGCTTAGGGCCTCGCAGCTGAAGGCACGGCCGGCAATGGGGGAGCGATGAAAATCGGGGCTGCACAAGAGGCCAGAATTGGAGGAGCACAGAGATCTGGGAGGGTTGTAGGGCTGGAGGAGGTTACAGAGATAGAGAGGGGCAAGGCCATGGAGGGATTCGAAAACAAGGATGAGAATTTATTTTCAATATAAGCTGAGTCCTTCATTTCTTTACTTTTTTTTACATTCAATTAGAGATTTTTTTTCAATCTTGTACAGTTTATTTATGGCCCCACTACATAAATATAATTCCACATGGGTATTGGCGTGATATGACGCTCAAACAACATGCGGACTCGACCGGACAGTCGAGGCTACTCACTGCTTAAATACTACATCACACTGGGGAATCCTCTTCAACCAACATGGTGTCAAACTCCCAATTACACTACTAAATTTTAAGAGTTTAAACGACAAGATCTTCATTCAGAAGGAGTGAGGCAAAACTGCTCTGTTTATTATTGAAAACAGCACAGCAGAGGCCTGGTCTTGTTCTGTGCCGGAGAGTGCCAGCTCGGGGTTTGTTTACATTGCGTTTACATTAAGTATAGAGTGCCTGAAACATGCTCCTTTAAGATAGGAAGCTTTGTGCTGATAATACTTCCACAAATTTGTTCTAATTTGCCTTTAAGCACGGGCCGACGTTAAGCTATTTCTCCGGGCTTTGGGCCAACCTGTGTTTCTTGTGGCACTCTAAAACGAGAGAACCTATAGCCCAGTCTATGATCTGAACGGCATGACTCAAGTCAATTTGTAGCTTCGCTGAACGCTTGTCAAAGGTTTGAGGAGGCCAGATGCCATTGGTTTCTATTTACATGAGTCAAGCCAAATACTCAGCGGCCTGCACAGGCCATATTTCCCCAACTTAGCCACAGTTCCCAAGAACTGGGTCAGCAGATAATCTGATCGTATCTTTTTTCTGCCTATCCTTTTAAGCCCTTGCACCATTCAGCCCTGCCTGATCCGGTGCAGTGTTGCACACAACAGAGAGATATTTACAATGGTTTAATTAAGATTTAGTTGAAAGGCCTTCTTTCAGAGATTACTTTCAGACAACGAAACCAATAAATACACAATACAAACAGAGAATGGAAACCTTTCCTCAGCACCTTCTACTTCGATATGAGTGCCGAGGGCTTAGATGTACGTTGGAATTTGTAAACACAGGACATGCTCCAGAACAAAGAATCATAGAATCAGAGAATGATATAGCACAGAAGGATGCCATTCGGCTCAGTGTGTCTGTGCCAGCTCTTTAAAAGAGCTCTCCAATTAGTCCCACTCCCCCACCACACCCCCCCAGCTCTTCCCCCATAGCCCTGCAAATCTTTTTCCTCTTCAAGTATTTATCCAAGTCCCTTTTGAAAGTTTCTCCTTATTTACTCTATCAAAACCCTTCATGATTTTGAACACCTCTATCAAATCCCCCCTTAACCTTTTCTGCTCCAAGGAGAACAATCCCAGCTTCTCCAGTCTCCCCACATAACTGAAGTCCCTCATCCCTGGTACCATTCTAGTGAATCTCCTCTGCACCCTCTCCAAGGTCTTGACATCCTTCCTAAAGTGCGGTGCTCAGAATTGGACACAATACTCCAGCTGAGGCCTAACCAGTGTTTTGTAAAGGTTTAGCATAACTTCCCTGCTTGCAACAACATGCAACAGTTTCTTGGTTTGGTCGTTAGATGAGTGGGGACGTGTACCACGCAGTGTAGCTCAAGACCATACATACATAAAGGTTCCGTGTTTGATCTCTGGTCTGTCCTGTTTGCTGAGCTGAGGCAATGGTTGGGGGCGGGGGGCGGTAAGAGAATGGACCTCAATGCTCCTGAGCTATGGAGAGAGAAGAATGAGCCAGGACTTCCTACTTCTGACCACTATCTAGTGACTCCTGAGCAAACCTACATAGAATCTACAGCACAGAAACAGGCCATTCGGCCCAACTGGTCCGTGCCGGTGTTTCTGCTCCACACGAGCCTCCTCCCACCCCTCTTCATCTCACCCCATCAACATATCCTTCTATTCCTTTCTCCCTCATGTACTTATCCAGCTTCCCCTTAATTGCAAAATGTGTTTCTTAAGTCTGAATACAATTAGTACGGCCCCCTCCATAGCAATCAACATCCTTGTTACAGAACTTGCAACTAGTGTTCCATCCTTGAACTTCCAGGTGTGCTTTAGTTTGTTCTTATTGTTCCATATGCCAGTTTTTTGGTTTCAATCTGATTACAATGCAATGTGGAGCACAAATATGCAGAAGCAAACCTGGAATAAGTGATTGTAAGGAGTGTCTCAGACATCGCTGGTTGTTGCAGTGGTCTCAGCAATTCTTCCAGTGAATGCCTGATATTGGATCTTGACAGTTGGAATCTCAGCTTCTCAAACTAACTTAGAATTGAAACTAACTTCTTTGGAATTCTCTGCCCCAGAGGGCTGTGAATGCCGAGTCTTTGATTATATTCACGGCTGAGATTTATAGATTTTTGGACTCTAGGGAATCAAGGGATATGGAGATCGGGCGGGAAAGTGGAGTTGTGGTCGATGATCAGCCATGGTCTTATTGAATGGCGGAGCTGGCTCGAGGGGCCGTATGGCCGACTCCTGCTCCTATTTCTTATGTTCTTATGTTGTTAAAGTTTAAACTGACAGATTCAATTGTCAAGCAATCTTCGGGGCTCTTACCTTTCTATAAAATTCATTCTCGGGCTTTGGGCATTGCCAGCAAGGCCAGCATTTATTGACCAACACCACAAAAAAACAGATTCTCTGGTCATTGTCACATTGCTGTTTGTGGGATCTTGCTGTGCGCAGATTGGCTGCCGCGTTTCCTACATTACAACAGTGACCACACTTCAAAAGTACTTCATTGGCTGTGAAGCGCTTTGGGACGTCCTGAGGTTCTGAACGGTGCTGTAGAAATGCACGTTCTTTCTTTTCTTTTCGTTTCCCTGAGGAGGTGGTGTTGGGCCTTCTTCTTGAACCGCTGCAGGCTGTTTTGATACAACTGAGGGTCTTGCCCGGCCACTTCAGAGGGCAGTTAAGAGTCAACCACCTCGGTCTGGGACTGGAGTCACGTATAGGCCTCACTGGGTAAAGACGGCAGGTTTCCCCCCTGAAGGACGTCAGTGAACCAACTGGGCTTTTACGACAATCCGACAGCTTCTCGGACACTTTTACTGAGACCAACTTTTTATTCCCAGATTCTTTTTAAACTGCATTCAAATTCTGGTAGGATTTAAACTCATGAACTCCGGATTATTAGTCCAAGCCTCTGGATCACTGGCATATTAAGAAAAGGGAAGTTCTCGTAAATGCTGAGAACAGGACCACATCCACCAGCACCAACCCGAAATGTTTCGTTCCTTACACCTTTGGGGAGGCTTCGCTTCCCACCTGCATTAAGTTTAAGAGCGGCCAGCTTTCCTTCCCGAGATTTATCAACTCACTCTCCCGACAACCGAGCGCGGGAGTGGGAGAGTGACAGCGATGGAGAAAGGCACAGCACTCTGCTGTCAGCTGGGTAACACAAGGGTGCGCTGCCCCTGATTTATATGCAGATTGCTCTTGCTCTCTCTCTCCACCACTAATGGCCTGATTTACTTTGGAGGAGCAAATCAATGGAGGGGCAAGAGAGAGGCCTTGTGACAGTTTGAAGGATGGAATTGCAATCTCGGACAACTAACTCAGCATTGAAACTATCTAAAGTTTAAACTGACAGATTCAATTGTCAAGCAATCTTTGGGGCTTTGGTCATTTTACAAAATTTCTTGGGATGTGGGCATCGCTGGCAAGGTTCAAGAAGAAGGCCCATCACTACCTTTCTCAGGGCAACTAAAAGAAATGAAAGACTTGCATTTATATAGCTCCTTTCTCAACCTCAGGACGTCCCAAAGTGCTTTTCAGCCAATGAAGTATTTTGCAGTGTAGTCACCTCCACTCCACTCCACTTCAACTGGAATTTCTAATGGGCGGGAAAAGGGGTGCAGACATGGGACAACTGGCTCCTGCCCCTTCGCCAGCCCAGACAAAGCCTTCAGCCCTCAGGCTGCTGAAACCTCAGGTCGGCAGAGAAAGAAAGCTGGGTTGGAGCACAGGACACAGGACTTCCACTGCGGGCCAGGCCAAGGAGCTGGGAGACGCACAGCAGAGGCACGACAGCACCACCGGTGGCACGGGGCTGTAAGTGCAGCAGAACAACTTCTATTATAAATGTGGAACTTCAACAACAACAACAACTTGCATTTATATAGCACCACTAACAGAGTAAAACGTCCCAAGGCGCTTCACAGGAGCGTTATCAGCCAAAATTTGAAACCGAGCTGCATAAGAAGATATTAGGACAGGTGACCAAAAGCTTGGGGCTGGATTTTCTCAATGGAGATATGTTGGAGGCGGGACTTCTGGTTTCTGGGTTTCAGTCCCGCCCTCAGCGACGTCTGACCAACCCACGCTATTTTCCCTTGATTGGCCTTGATACCGGCCAGTTAAGGGAAGGCCGGTGACAGATGACGTCAGCGTACGACGCTTCATCTGTTGAAACATTTTTGACAGATGAATTGTCAGCGTTTGACAGCTTTGAGAAGCTGTCAAACGCTGACAATCTCTGTTCTAAGGTGAGCCCTTGCACAGAAGGCTCGCCAAGGCCTCTCTCCTCAGCAGAAAGCAGATGGCTGCAGCATCTGAGAATGCAGCAGCCATTCTGTCATCTCTGCCGTTGAGATGAGGCACCTCCGGATCCTCAAAGGTTGAAGCCTGCAGAAAGAAGCAAAGGTAAGGAAACTTTTTCTAACACTTTACACTCACCTCTCATACTTACCTGTCCACACTTGCACCCATCACTCACCTCCACAGCTGACATTTCAACCCCTCTCACCCCCGCAGACCCACTGCTTGCCTCGCAGCCATCGGGAAGCCCGCACTTGCAGGTGTAAAATGGGGAAAAGCCTCAAAACTGCCTGTTAATGACCTGTTAACAGGCAGTTAATTGGCTCTAATCCCCTTCCCGTCTCGAGGAGACGGGTCCCTGCGCGACTCGGGGACCCGCCTCCCGGGAAGATGGTACGGAAGCGGTTTGGGAGCGGGGTCGGTATCCGCTCCCAGTTTCTGCCATTTTCCCGGCAGTCCCGCCTCCATACCTGCCTCCCCAGGGCTGGGAAAATTCCCCCCTCTGTCAAAGAGGTACGTTTTAAGGAACGTCTTAAAGGAGGGGAGAGAGGTAGAGAGCAATGTTCCTTCTAAGCTGCGCAGCGCTCCAGGGAATCCTGCTCAGCCGGCTTGCCGGCTTTTCAATGCAGAAGCCGTGCGTGCATGCTATTTTGAATGGCGGTGCCAAGAGAACATTGGTGGAGAGGCAGAGAGGTTTAGGGAGGGAATTCCAGAGCTTAGGGTCGAGGCATCTGAATTCATGGCAGCCAATGGTGGAGCGATTAAAATCGGGGGATGCACAGGTGGCCAGAATTGGAGGAGCGTAGGAGCGGAGGGTTGTAGGGCAGGAGGAGGCCACAGAGATAGGGAGGGATTTGAAAACAAGGATTAGAAATTTAAAATCGAGGTGTTAATGAGAAGTGGATGTATTTTACCTCACGTCATCCTAACGGCACATTGATGACAAAAGCAATGCTACGGGCCCGTTCCCAGCAGTGTAACTGCTTTGTTTCTTTCCCTGATCGACAACACATCCACGTCCCACGGTGACTCCTTGCAATAAATTAGCTCTAATTATTTAGCTCAGAAATTCAGTTCCGTCGGGAGAAAGAATAAAGGAGAGAGGATGCTAACTATTTTGTTTATACCTTTAGCTGCATCCAATTAAAATTCTGACAAAGCGTTCAGCATTCACAGTTAGAAAAAAGCCTTTTCTTTTAGCAATAGCTTAGCTCACCTAGATAACAGTAGGCCCAATAATGACAGACATGTGGTTAATTAAGTCAAACCACAGCACTTGATTACTGGTAATTAAACAATACATACTTCATATCGAAACCATGGGGATACAAAAGTGTTTTGAATCCAGGAGAGTGATTCCAGCAGTGTGACAGCATAATTGATGGGCTGGAGTGCAGATTTGTGATGTGTGTTAGCATCTTGACTGTGAGAAGTTTATCCTTTCTTGTGACTGCTGTGTATTTATCAGTCTCCACGCCAAGAAGAGTCTGTTCATCTAAACTCAGCCTAACATAATCACAGATTTTTACAGGCCTTCTAATATATACAGTGGCTGAAGTTGCATTGTGCGATCATAGCAAGGTGGATACTAATGGGTTTGTGTGGACCGCCTGTACCCACGACTTTAAGACAGATGTTAATGTGTCATCCGAGCCTTTGTTACCCCCCAGACTAGACTATTCCAACGCTCTCCCGGCCGGCCATCCACCTCTCTCCCTCCGTAACTGGAGCTCATCCAAACCTTTGCTGCCCGTGTCCTAACTCGCACCAAGTCCCGTTCACCCATCACTCCTGTGCTCGCTGACCTTTTTTAAAATTTGTTTATGGTATATGGGCGTTGCAAGGCCAGCATTTATTGCCCATCCCTATTTGCCCTTGAGAAGGTGGTGGTGAGCCGCCTTCTTGAACCGCTGCAGTCCGTGTGGTGAAGGTACTCCCACAGTGCTGTTAGGGAGGGAGTTCCAGGGTTTTGACCCAGCAATGATGAAGGATTGGCGATATACTTCTAAGTCAGGATGATGTGTGACTTGGAGGGAAACTTGGAGGTGGTGGTGTTCCCATGCACCTGCTGCCCTTGTCCTTCTAGGTGGAAGAGGTCGCAGGTTTGGGAGGTGCTGCTGAAGAAGCCTTGGCGAGTTGCTGCAGTGCATCTTGTAGATGGTACACACTGTAGCCACGGTGCGCCGGTGGTGGAGGGAGTGAATGTTTAAGTTGGTGGACGAGGTGCTAATCAAGCGGGCTGCTTTGTCCTGGATGGTGTCGAGCTTCTTGAGTGTTGTTGGAGCTGCACTCATCCAGGCAAGTGGAGAGTATTCCATCACAGTCCTTACTTGTGCCTTGTAGATGGTGGAAAGGCTTTGGGGAGTCAGGAGGAGAGACACTCGCTGCAGAATACCTAGCCTCTGACCTGCTCTTGTTGCCACAGTATTTATGTGGCTGGTCCAGTTAAGTTTCTGGTCAATGGTGACCCGCAGGATGTTGATAGTGGGGGATTCGGCGATGGTAATGCCGTTGAATGTCAAGGGGAGGTGGTTAGACTCTCGCTTGTTGGAGCTAGTCATTGCCTGGCACTTCTGTGGCGCGAATGTTACCTGCCACTTATCAGCCCAAACCTGAACGTCATCCAGGTCTTGACCTACATTGGCTCCCGGTCCGGCAACACCCCGATTTCAAAATTCTCATCCTTGTTTTCAAATCCCTCCATGGCCTCGCCCCTCCCTATCTTGTAACGTCTGGAGAGCTCTTTCAAAGAGCCTGCACAGGCATGATGGGCCGAATGGCCTCTTTCTGTGCTGTATGATTCTATGATCTAGGCCCCAATTCCCACACACCCCAAACCAACAGCTGGCCCCATTAGATGCACAATACAAGCTCATCAATGTGTCAAAAATTAACACTTTTCAATCGTTGTGAGAACCTTTATTTCCTGGCCATCACATCTCTTATCGAATCATCCTGAAATGAGCACTAATTTACCAGAAATACAGATAATAAATCAGAAGCCAAATGCAATATCATCTGCTTTGTGTTCAAGACACTGGCAGTGAGCACTTGCTGCGTTGAGTTTAAAGCTATCACTGTTTATTCCTGTGCCACTCATACCCATCCCTGTCAATCAGAGCATTATTTTTGAAGGATAGATGTGAACCTTTTTTTGTTTAACTTTCTCAATTTCTTTTTTCATGAACTTTCCACTCATCCCAATACCAGATGTTGGTGCCGGGCAAGGGAACATTTTCCAAGTTGTGCACCCAGGGTTTGCATCAAGCATTCGCAGGTCAGGTACAAACCACAGAAGCTTACAGCACAGGAGAACAGGACCTATTTCAGAACTGGTGCTTGTTTACGGTATGTTGTTGGGATAATGGATATGATGAAGACATTTGATAGTTCATTTATTTTAAGCAACTACTTGTATTTATATAGTGTCTTTAACGTAGTAAAACGTCCCAAGGCGCTGCACAGGAGTATTATAAGACAAAATATTTTTCACACAGAGCCACATAAGGAGATATTAGGGCAGGTGACCAAAAGCTTGGTCAAAGAGGTAGGTTTTAAGGAGCGTCTTAAAGGAGGAGAGAGGTAGAGAGGCGGAGAGGTTTAGGGAGGGAATTCCAGAGCTTGGGGCCCAGGCAGCTGAAGGCACGGCCGCCAGTGGTGGAGTGAAGAAAATCGGGGATGCGCAAGAGGCCAGAATTGGAGGAGCGCAGAGATCTCGGGGGGTTGTGCGGCTGGAGGAGGTTACAGAGAACATGGAGGGATTTGAAAACAAGGATGAGAATTTTAAAATCGAGGCGTTGCTGGACCAGGAGCCGCTGTAGGTCAGCGAGCACAGGGGTGGGCGCCGACCACTGGTCCTGCATTATATGGTTGACTGTGGGGTGTGAAACAGGCTGACGATTCGCTATCGCCTGTTTTGCGCTCCCGCCCAAGACATGATTTCACCTTCCACATCGCCTTAACCACCTGAGTCATCAGGGCCACGGTCCGCCCACTACTGTTTGAACAATGGAGATCAGGGTCATGTGATCTCAGCACCCCCCACCCACACCGCCCCACTTCCCCAACTCTCCCCAAAACCTGCACGACCGCAACAATGGTCCTGCCTGAACTGATTAGTTTCTGTGAAGCATCTCCCATATGCCAGGCTGAACCGTCAGAGCAATTAAGGCTGCTGAAGTGAGAATCCAACCACTGATGCTAATTACGCATTTCAATAATTGCTCAGTGCCTGATAAACACTACAGATATGCGAGGAGAATTCTTGGGCTTTATCCTCTCCCGTCTAAAACACAAACAGGAAAACACACTCGTGCTGCCTGTAAAGATGAGGAGGTGGCAGAAATATGTCGGGACTTCATCAGAATATAAGTGCAGTGATACAAGGCCACTGATTAGCTGGTAATGTGTCTTATTATCTTTGTCTCAAAGCAGCCACAGGCACTCCTTTGCTGTACTTATTAGCAACTCATTATTTCGAAACACCTGCGACTATAATGTTTCTCCTTCTCCGCTCTTCCTCATTGCGTGCCTCTCCCCACAACAGACCCACTGTACACAAGAGAGCTCCAATCCCATCAAAGGCATATCCGTTTCAGCTATTTTCCTCTCACCCAGAGCAAGAACAACAACAAAAGAAATCGCCCCTTTGACTGCCAGGAAAGATCGAACAGGCTGGGGCTCTTTTCTTTAGCAAAGAGAAGGCTGAGGGGTGACCTGATAGAGGATGAAGGGGTTCGTTAGGGTAGACGCATAGAAGATATTTCCACTTGTGGGGGAGGGGGGGGGGCGTGTGGGGGAGTCCAAAACTAGGGGCCATCAATATCAGATAGTCACTAATAAATCCAAGAGGGAATTCAGGAGAAACTTCTTTACCCAGACAGTGGTGAGAATGTGGAACTCCCTACCACAGGGAGTGGTTGAGGCCAACAGTATCGATGCATTTAAGGGGAAACTAGATAAGCACATGAGGGAGAAAGGAATCGAAGGATATGCTGATGGGGTAACGGTGAAGAGGGGTGGGAGGAGGCTCCTGTGGACAATATGCACCGGCACGGACCAGCTGGGCCGAATGGCCTGTTTCTGTGCTGTACATTCTATCTCATTCGATGGAATGCTTTGTCAGCACTACGCTTCGAGAGGAAAGCAGGTTCTGTGAGACTGGAGTGAGAGGCAAGTGTGCACAGAAGGTCATGGGTTCAAGACCCACTTCAGAGCATTGAGCACATAATCTAGGCTGACACTCCAGTGCAGTACTTTCAGAATGGATGTCAAACCGAGTCTGGTTAAAAAGAAAAAGACTTGCATTTCTATAGCGCCTTTCACGACCTCAGGACATCCCAAAACGCTTTACAGCCAATGAAGTACTTTTTTGAAGTGTAGTCACTGTTGTAATGTGGGAAACACGGCAGCGTAATCTGTTTTTTTTAGTGATATTGATTGAGGGATAAATATTGGCCAGGACTCCCCTGCTCTTCTTCGGAATAGTGCCGTGGGATATTTTACATCCACCTGACAGGGCAGACAGGGTCTCATCCGAAAGACGGCCCCTCCGAGAGTGCTGCTCCACAACATCTTCCTATTAAATACCATCAAGATAATTCAATCATCTATCCATAGATGCACAATTCTCTTGTTTAATTATATCAATTGTCGACATGGCAATTAACCGACCTCCTCGCATTGACTTAGATGAATGCTCCTTGATACTTCCTCACAGCCTCAACCAGGAGATAATGCTTGCTTTGATCCAGCACAGGCCGATTGCCAGAATATAATAACCACCAAACATAAACTAGTTAAGTAATTAAACAGTTCTGATGGAAGGTCATTCACCTGAAATGTTAAACCTACCTTCCGCTCACAACAACAACTTGCCTTTATACAGCGCCTTTAATGCAGTAAAACGTCCCAGGGTGCTTCACAGGAGCGATTATCAAACAAACTTTGACCCCGAGCCACACACATAGATGTTAGGACGGGTGATCAAAAGCCTGCTCAAAAAGGAAGCTTTTAAGGAGCGTCTTAAAGGAGGAGAGAGAGGTAGAGGCGGAATTTTCTGTACCTGGGAGGCGGTCAGCGTGGCGGGTCGCGACCCCATTGTTGCTTCCATCCCGCTGCAGAAAACGACTTTGCGATAATGGGGCCTATTAAGCCCAACCAGCGCGTTTCCCGGCCCGATTAAATGGTGCGGGTCTGATGACGTCATCGATGATTCATTTCCAGCCGGGATATTTAAAGGAGCCGTGGCCACATTACATTTGAAGGTTCATCTAGGAGTGTGCAGGCACTGTATTATAGCATTTGGGTGTTGCTACATCTTGGAGACATGACTGCACAGAGGTAGAGGGCTGCACCCAGGTTCTCCGGTGACTCCCTCCATATGCTTGTGGAGGGAGTGAGAACACGCAGGCAGGTCCTCCTCCCTTCTGATGGGCACAAGAGACCTCCTCAGGAGACCAAAGGAGCCTGGCTGGAGATCGCAGAGGAGGTGAACAGCAGGGATGTTGTGAGGAGGACCTGGGTGCAGTGCCGGTACGTTTCAATGATCTCATTAGATCAGGAGTGGTGAGTACAAAGCCACACTCAACCTCATCCTGCTGTGCCTCTCATCACATCCCCATCACTCTGCCTTCCCAAGCCTACTCCTGCACATCCTTACTCACACCAACACACCTTGAACGTTCACCCATCCCTCTATCTACATTATCACATCCCCATCTGACTAACCACCCCTCATGCTCACCCTCATCCTCATGCAATCACACCAACTAACCACACACAAGGAAGCCACTTGACATCCCACCCCACTCCATCATAGTCACACTCTATAGATGTAACCCATCCATTCCTTACACTCTTTCCATCACTCTCACTCAAACTTCTCTTCTTTCTCTCTCCCTCTTATTGTGGGCTCTCTTCTCCTGCAAGGAGGGAGAGAACCAGAGGTGGCCCTCCATCATTGGCCACATTAACTGCAGTAGAGGAGGTCGCCCTGGACATATCAGGAGTTGCAGAGCAGCTGGCGGTGGGAGACGGAGAGAGGGGGACATCTCAGTAACCTGGTGACAGAATTACATCTCATACAGCCACGTGGCCTACAGCAGTCACTCATATGGGGACTGATGTCAGCAGCCAGTGAATGTTAATCATGTGCATAATGGTATCTGTACCCATTCTTGATATGACATATCAACTCATCTCTTTACTCTCCCACAGGTCCATCAAGAGCCCCCCCCACTATCCAGGAGGAAGAGGAAGACGACTCCTCAGAGGAGCCTCCAGCCTCTGAGGGCGCACCGTCACCAGACATGAGCGCACCCAGCACCAGCGCAGATACGCACACCTTGGTGGGTCCCACGTGAGATAGAGTAGTGTTGTCACCTGGTGTCTCACGCGTCACAAGTGAGCAAGAGTAGATGGTGGTGACAAGGACAGCAGTGGAGAGTCCTCGCCGGAGGGCGCAGGACACTCCCAGCTCTGCTCAGCTGCATGCAGACGCTGAACCTCGGGGCCATCCAGAGAGAGGGCGATCCTGGAGGTGCAGCAAGAAGTGCAGGAGGCTCTGACAAGCACGATGTCTGCAAATGTCCAGAGAATAGAGGAGTCCATCTCCAACATGAGCACCACCGTGTCACAGGCAATGGCGACTGTAGGCTCTTCCATGGAAAGGATGGCCACCTGCATGGAGCAGCTAATGCGCCACTCATAGGAGCACATGGTCTCTATGGAGAATAGATGGCAGAGGCTCATAGACGTGGGTCCTCATGGCCCCACTGCTGTGCAGCAAAGTGCTCTCCAGCTCCTTGCTAGCAGGGAGGTGCAGATGGCCCATGAGAAGGATGACAGGGAGAGGGAAGTGGGGCTCCTCTCAAAGCGCTTACACTTCTCCCCCATTGCCACCCCCTCAGTCAGAGCCCCAGATGCCTCCTCGGTCAGCGATGGCTGAGTCTGTCCCTGCACAGTGGCAGGAGAAGCAGACTTTGGCGGGGCCCTCACAGGCTCCAAAACTCAGAGGATGTCCGTCAAGAGTGTCTAAGCAGCCGCAGCAGGGAAGTGAGCAGCTGCCCATACCTCTGCTGAAGCCACAGGGTTGGCACCTCGTAGAAGTACGTGTAAGAGAAAGATGACACAAGTAGATTCACAAGGGTAGCCACTTTGGTGTTTTAGTCAATGTTAATGTCAAGTTTCCGTTAATGTATTGTCAACCATAAAAATCTTATTTTCACCACTTTCCCGTCTTGGACAGATTTGTGTGCACCTTTTGAAGTGGCTTAGTGAGTTGGAGTGAATGTTGTTGCTGTGGGGTGGTGCCAACCTGGCACAGCATGTGGCAGCCATATGGGTGTACTGCGTAAAGTTAAGTAAATCTGGCCATGATGAGCCCATCCCTGGCCTCCCGGGCAGCAATGTTCTCGGGTGCTGGTGGGATCGGGACCACAGGTTCCTCCTCCTCCTCCTCCTCCTCCTCCTCGTCTTCCAGCTGATGCTCCTCCTCCTCCTCCTCTGAAGAGGCTGTGCTCTCAGTGCTTTGCTCCTCATGCAGTGCTAATCCTCTCTGCAGCGCTATGTTGTGCAGGGCACAGCTGACCATGATGATTCTGGAGACCCTGGCTGGTGCGTACTGAAGGGCTTCTCCAGATCTGTCAAGGCATCTGAAGCGCATTTTCAGCATGCCTATTGTCTGCTCTATGATACATCTGGTGGACATGTGGCTTTCATTATATCTCTCCTGGGCCTCAGTACTTGGCCTCCTCAAGGGTGTCATGAGCCACGTCTTCAGTGGATAGCCCTTGTCTCCAAGCAGCCAGCCGGAAAGTCTGTTTGGAGGATCGAAGAGCTGAAGGAGGGTGAACTGGCGCAGGACGAAAGAGTCATGGCAGCTGCCAGGGAATTTGGCACACATGCATGATGATCTTCCTATGGTTGCAGATGAGGTGCACATTGAGGGAGCGGAAGCCCTTGTAGTTGACAAAGACTCCTGGGTGATGATGAGGTGCCCTGATGGCATCATGTGTGCAGTCGATGATGCCCTGCACCCGTGGGAAGCCAGCCAAAGTGGTAAGCTGAGCGCCTGCTCAGTAACACTGGGTTCATCAGTGGCAAAGTTTACATAATTGGCTGACTTGTGAAACATGGCATCAGTCACCTGGGTGATGCATCTGTGGGCGGCCGACTGCGAGATGCCGCAAATGTCTGCTGCAGATCCCCATCCTCCGCCTGTATACCCTGTGTTGGGGGTATCGCCTCTGCCGTGGTACATCCCTGCGCTGTTGCCCTCTGTCCTGTGGAGCATCAGGTGGTTGAAGAGAAGGTTGGTGGTGGTGGTATTGGTGCTGCTGGTGTGCCTGGTGCTGCTGGTGTTGGGGCTCATCATGGTCCGATTCTGAGGACCAAGGTAACACAGTATAAATGGCACCCATGCTGATGGAATAGATGGCAGGTCAAGTAGAGATCAGAGGAGCAATCTGTCAATGGAGTGATAGGTTCTAACAATGAGGTGACAGGTTCTGCCTGAGGAAAGTGATCAGCTGTGAGGTGGGAGCTTTTATACTACATTTCATGCTGTCATCTAATCAGCTGGAGCAATGGCCACTCAACTCCTGCCTCAGGCTGACAGACGTGGTTCCCGAGCTGCGTGAATCCCATGGGCAGCCAGGGAAATTCGAAAGGTAGGCTGAAAAACGCTCTTAAGGGTCTGACAACAAGGTGATAATGATTTGAATCAGATCGCCTGCCTCTGCCGGTCGCATCACTGCCGTACTGGCAAACACGCCCGAGGGAAAGGCGCGTGGGGACGGGGTGACAGCGGGTTCCCGACCCGCTCCAACTTATTTCAAATTTCCCACCCGACCCACCTCCAATTGTGCCCGCATGGACCCCAGAAAAATCCGGCCAAAGAGGCAGAGAGGTTTAGGGAGGGGATTCCAGAGCTTCAGGGCCTCGGCAGCTGAAGGCACGGCCGCCAATGGTGGAGCGATTAAAATCAGGGATGCTCAAGAGGCCAGAATTGGATCTCCACAGATGCTGCCTGATCTGCTGAGTGTTTCCAGCATTCTCTGTTTTAATTTCACAGTTGCAGCATCTGCAGTCATTTGCGTTTTTTGGCCTTCTAATTAATATCTTGAGGGGATTGTTAACTCCACTGTAAGACTCTACCAACTGGAGCAGTCCCAAGCACGAAGCTTCGACCTCAACTAGGCGTCAACAAAATCCAGACTTCATCTGGATTCAGATCAAGAAGATCATGTGAATCTCTGCGGAGCATCATGTCCCATTTGAGCAATTAAACACTTGCAGAGACTCATAGACCCGGTTTAATGAAAGATATGCTACAGTACCGGCCAAAAAGTGAAAACATTTCACTCGATATAAAAGATCAGGTAACCAGAAAGACAAGAAAGCCGCGTTCTGTACTAAGTTGCAATGTCAAAAGGTCTGTCGAATCAGCTCCAAGTCGTATCATGCTCAAATTTGCTGAAGGCTGGTGGAAGGCAGATTTCCTTCTCATGTCCAGCCCAACCCTTCTTGAAAAGGTTAGTCACATGTCATTTTCCGTTCGAGATATTGAGCAACATATCCGAGGTAAGGTACCAGAGGTTCCGCGGAACTGGAGCACTCCAATCAGTTCAACCCATTTGCAAAACAAATCTAACGAATGTGCCCAAATGAGAATTTATTTTCTTTATTCTCTGGGATGTGGGCGTTGCTGGCAAGGTTGTTCTTTGGCTTCCTCCCCTTAAGGCTTAGAACAAGAGTCTAAAGATTCACTGCTGCGGGTCTGCCCAGCGATGTCGCTCAGCGCTGGAGGGTCACCCAGCGGGAGTTCTTTTTTATTCATTCTCGGGATGGGGGGGGGGCGTGTCGCTGGAAAGGCCAGCGTATATCGCCCATCCCTATTGGTACAAGTGCTGGGCCACTTCAGAGGACAGTTAAGAGTCAAACGCATCAACATGAGACTGGAGTCACATACAGGCCCGGAGCGGGTAAAGACGGCAGGTTTCATTCATGAACCAGCTGGGATTTCATGACGATTACAGCACAGTTGTCTCCAGTTGTACTCATGGTGTTCCACCTGAAGTATAAAATTAGTGCCTGAGGGCCACCAATATTTTCTCTGGTTTTGCAGATTTCTCTTGGGTCCCTCTATAAAGTTTTTGCAGCCTTTTTTTATTTGAAAAATGTCTTTTATTCCCCTCAGCAGATTCACAAACTAAGTGGGTCATGAATGCCTCGGTTAACATTCAATTCTTGAAGGATGAGAAACAGTTACAGTTTGTAGCCTATTTGTAAACATCAAATGAAATACAACCTGTCCTTTCACTAATTAATATCTAGGGATCCTTCAGAGCTGTTTGTCCTGAAGTCTTTGCCGATGAGAATGCTTTACTTAGCAAGAATCAGGATCAGTTTTCCTCTTGGTTTGAACCTCGAATCATAGAATGGTTACAACACGGAAGAAGGCCATTCGGCTCGTCAAGCCCGTGCCGACTCTCTGTGCGATATGAGTAGGCAGTCGCAATCCAATAGCTACTAGGCAATGCTCTGCAGAGAACTCCTCCTAATTTGCCACTAATTGGCAGTAAATGAGTAATCTCAGTCCAAGAGGTGACAGGACGTCTGGTGTAGAGAATAGACACTGGTGCGAGGGGCGAGGCCGCTCTTCTCAGCTTGATGTTTAGCCACATTGTTGAGGCACAGTGCACTGGGTTTTGCCGTGTGCTATATCTGCCCCACCAGGGTGCAGCGGTTAACAACCCAGAGGTCCTGAGTTCAAGCCCCACCAGGACAAGTTGTAAAACTGAATTGAATAAATCTGGTAATTTGTGGGCTAGCACCAGAGCAAAAAGGACCCTGAGAGTTGCCAGTTTGTCATAAAAACCCATCTGGTTCACTTCTGTCCTCAGGAAAGGGAAGCTGCCAGCCCTCCCCAGTCTGGTCTCCAGGGGACTCCAGTCCCACACGTCTTTGACTCTGTAACGTCCTGCAGTCAAACTAGAGATGGGCAGTAAATATCTGGGTCTGAATGTGATTAAGCCCCTTCTGAAGAGGAGCCTGGGAAGTGCTGACGTGTCCCTGATGAAATCGCGCCCACCTTTAGTAAGTGAACACTGTTCAGAGATTACCAGATTTCCCCCACATCTTCGCTAATGGATGTTTCTGTTAAACGCAATGTGCAGAAAATTGACAGCTTAATCAGGCACCAAATCCATCAAGATCGATTGTTGCAGGTTTGTTTTAACATTTACCAAATCACGGTAATTAGCAAAGAAATTTTGTATCATTCAGCAAAACCTCAGGATCAAACGATCGATTAGATGCGAGATGCCAATTTAGTCATTTTAAAGGAGTCTCTGTGGAATTGCCTGGGAGATCAGATGGGCCTTTGTTCTGAGTAGGAGGCCTGTGAGTACAGGCGATGGCTCTGAGCTCCCTCACACATTCCACTCATTTTGATACACAGATGAGTGACAATATAAATCCCGAAACACATTCCCGAGGACGGCTGTTTTAATCCTGGTAAATGAACCCTGCACGCCCTTGAACATTTCCTTTAACCTTCAGCTGCACTCAGCAAATTCAGGGCAGGATTTTTATACATTTAATAAATAAGAACATTAAAACAAAAAAGGTATATAACTTGTTAACAGAGAGTGCAAAAATCCAATTAACTTCAGGACTTTAATTCTGTTCTATGCTCCAGTTCTTTTATACAGGGGGTGGGGAATTAAAATGGAAATGGCATCTCCAGAATTATCTACACCATCCAGAAGCTGATAACACGCTTATTCCATCAATCGCTGGTAAAAAAAATGAGAAGAATCACAGGTGCATAGACGTTAATGTAGTGCGAAGCACAAAGATTAGCAACTTAGGGCTAGAAATTCGGGATTGCCTGGGTTGGTCTGCTAAATTTTAAAAAGTTGGAGAATTTGCGGCAGGCGCTAATCCTTCTGACCTCCCGCTAAATTATTTGTTAGCGCCCCAAGATAGAACTGGAGTTCCAAATCAAGCGCTAATCACCTAACTTAGGGCGCTACACACAGAGAGAGCGGGGCGCTACACACAGAGAGAGCGGGGCGCTACACACAGAGAGAGCGGGGCGTTACACACAGAGAGAGTGGGGCGCTACACACAGAGAGAGCGGGGCGTTACACACAGAGAGAGTGGGGCGCTACACACAGAGAGAGCGGGGCGTTACTCACAGAGAGAGCGGGGCGCTACACACACAGAGAGCGGGGCGCTACACACACAGAGAGAGCGGGGCGTTACACACAGAGAGAGTGGGGCGCTACACACAGAGAGAGCGGGGCGTTACACACAGAGAGAGCGGGGCGTTACACACAGAGAGAGCGGGGCGCTACACACAGAGAGAGCGGGGCGCTACACACAGAGAGAGTGGGGCGCTACACACAGAGAGAGCGGGGCGTTACACACAGAGAGAGCGGGGCGCTACACACAGAGAGAGCGGGGCGCTACACACAGAGAGAGCGGGGCGCTACACACAGAGTGCGGGGCGCTACACACAGAGAGAGCGGGGCGCTACACACAGAGAGAGCGGGGCGTTACACACAGAGAGAGCGAGGCGCTACACAGAGAGAGAGCGGGGCGTTACACACAGAGAGAGCGGGGTGCTACACACAGAGAGAGCGGGGCGCTACACACAGAGAGAGCGGGGTGCTACACACAGAGAGAGAGAGCGGGGCGCTACACACACACACAGAGCGGGGCGCTACACACAGAGAGAGCGGGGCGCTACACACAGAGAGAGAGAGCGGGGCGCTACACACACAGAGAGAGCGGGGCGCTACACACACAGAGAGAGCGGGGCGCTACACACAGAGAGAGCGGGGCGCTACACACAGAGAGAGCGGGGCGCTACACAGAGAGAGAGAGAGCGGGGCGCTACACACAGAGAGAGCGGGGCGCTACACACAGAGAGAGAGCGGGGCGCTGCACACAGAGAGAGAGAGCGGGGCGCTACACACACAGAGAGCGGGGCGCTACACACACAGAGAGAGCGGGGCGCTACACACACAGAGAGCGGGGCGCTACACACACAGAGAGAGCGGGGCGCTACACACACAGAGAGAGCGGGGCGCTACAGACAGAGAGAGCGGGGCCCTACAGACAGAGAGAGCGGGGCGCTACACACAGAGAGAGCGGGGCGCTACACACAGAGAGAGCGGGGCGCTACACACAGAGAGAGCGGGGCACTACACACACAGAGAGAGCGGGGCGCTACACACAGAGAGAGCGGGGCGCTACACACACAGAGAGAGCGGGGCACTACACACACAGAGAGAGCAGGGCCCTACACACAGAGAGATCGGGGCACTACACACAGAGAGAGCGGGGCGTTACACAGAGCGAGAGCGGGGCCCTACACACAGAGAGAGAGGGGCGTTACACAGAGCGAGAGCGGGGCGCTACACACAGAGAGAGCGGGGCGCTACACACAGAGAGAGCGGGGCCCTACACACAGAGAGAGCAGGGCGCTACACACAGAGAGAGCGGGGCGCTCCACACACAGAGAGCGGGGCGCTACACACACAGAGAGAGCGGGGCGCTGCACACAGAGAGAGCGGGGCGCTACACACACAGAGAGCGGGGCGCTACACACACAGAGAGCGGGGCGTTACACACAGAGAGAGCGGGGCGTTACACACAGAGAGCGGGGCGCTACACACACAGAGAGCGGGGCGTTACACACAGAGAGAGCGGGGCGTTACACACAGAGAGCGGGGCGCTACACACACAGAGAGCGGGGCGTTACACACAGAGAGAGCGGGGCGCTACACACACAGAGAGAGCAGGGCGTTACACACAGAGAGAGAGCGGGGCGCTACACACAGAGAGAGCGGGGCGTTACACACAGAGAGAGAGCGGGGCGCTACACACACAGAGAGAGCGGGGCGCTACACACACAGAGAGAGCGGGGCGCTACACACAGAGAGAGCGGTGCGTTACACACAGAGAGAGCGGGGCGCTACACACAGAGAGAGCGGGGCGCTACACACAGAGAGAGCGGGCTGCTACACACAGAGAGAGCGGGGCGTTACACACAGAGAGAGCGGGGCGCTACACACAGAGAGAGCGGGGCGCTACACACAGAGAGAGCGGGGCGCTACACAGAGAGAGCGGGGTGCTACACACAGAGAGAGCGGGGCATTACACACAGAGAGAGCGGGGTGCTACACACAGAGAGAGCGGGGCGCTACACAGAGAGAGCGGGGTGCTACACACAGAGAGAGCGGGGCATTACACACAGAGAGAGCGGGGTGCTACACACAGAGAGAGCGGGGCATTACACACAGAGAGAGCGGGGCGCTACACACAGAGAGAGAGCGGGGCGCTACACACAGAGAGAGCGGGGCGCTACACACACACAGAGAGAGCGGGGCGCTACACACACACAGAGAGAGCGGGGCGTTACACACAGAGAGAGAGCGGGGCGCTACACACACAGAGAGAGCGGGGCGCTACACACAGAGAGAGCGGGGCGCTACACACAGAGAGAGAGCGGGGCGCTACACACAGAGAGAGCGGGGCGCTACACACAGAGAGAGAGCGGGGCGCTACACACACAGAGAGAGCGGGGCGCTAAACACAGAGAGAGCGGTGCGTTACACACAGAGAGAGCGGGGCGCTACACACAGAGAGAGCGGGGCGCTACACACAGAGAGAGAGCGGGGCGCTACACACAGAGAGAGAGCGGGGCGCTACACACAGAGAGAGCGGGGCGCTACACACAGAGAGAGAGCGGGGCGCTACACACAGAGAGAGCGGGGCGTTACACACACAGAGAGCGGGGCGCTACACACAGAGAGAGCGGGGCGCTACACACAGAGAGAGCGGGGCGCTACACACAGAGAGATCGGGGCGCTACACACAGAGAGAGCGGGTCTTTACACACAGAGAGAGCGGGGCGCTACACACAGAGAGAGTGAGCGGGGCGTTACACACAGAGAGAGGGGCGCTACACACAGAGAGAGTGAGCGGGGCGTTACACACAGAGAGAGGGGCGCTACACACAGAGAGCGGGGGGCTACACACAGAGAGCGGGGCGCTACACACACAGAGAGAGCGGGGCGCTACACACAGAGAGCGGGGCGCTACACACAGAGAGAGCGGGGCGCTACACACACAGAGAGAGCAGGGCGCTACACACAGAGAGAGCGGGACATTACACACAGAGAGAGCGGAGCGCTACACACAGAGAGAGCGGGTCTTTACACACAGAGAGAGCGGGGCACTACACACAGAGAGAGCGGGTCTTTACACACAGAGAGAGCGGGGCGCTACACAGAGAGAGCGGGGCGTTACACACACACAGCGAGCGGGGCGTTACACACAGAGAGCGGGGCGTTACACACAGAGAGAGCGGGGCGCTACACACAGAGAGCGGGGCGTTACACACACACAGCGAGCGGGGCGTTACACACAGAGAGCGGGGCGTTACACACAGAGAGAGCGGGGCGCTACACACAGAAAGCGGGGCGCTACACACAAAGAGCGGGGCGCTACACACAGCGAGCGGGGCGCTACACACAGACAGCGGGGCGCTACACACAGCGAAAGGGGCGTTACACACAGAGAGCGGTGCGTTACACACAGAGAGAGCGGGGCGCTACACACAGAGAGAGAGAGCGGGGCGCTACACACAGAGAGAGCGGGGCGCTACACACACAGAGAGCGGGGCACTACACACAGAGAGAGCGGGGCACTACACACACAGAGAGCGGGGCACGACACACAGAGAGAGCGGGGCACTACACACACAGAGAGCGGGGCGCTACACACACAGAGAGCGGGGCACTACACACAGAGAGAGCGGGGCACTACACACACACAGAGCGGGCCGCTACACACAGAGAGAGCGGGGCGCTACACACAGAGAGAGCGGGGCGCTACACACAGAGAGAGCGGGGCGCTACACACAGAGAGAGCGGGGCGCTACACACAGAGAGAGCGGGGCGCTACACACAGAGAGAGCGGGGCGCTACACAGAGAGAGCGGGACGCTACACACAGAGAGAGCGGGGCGCTACACACAGAGAACGGGGCGCTACACACAGAGAGAGCGGGGCACTACACACAGAGAGAGCGGGGCGCTACATAGAGAGAGCGGGGCGTTACACACAGAGAGAGCGGGGCGTTACACACAGAGAGAGCGGGGCGTTACACACAGAGAGAGCGGGGCGTTACACACAGAGAGAGCGGGGTGCTACACACACAGAGAGCGGGGCGTTACACACAGAGAGAGAGCGGGGCGTTACACACAGAGAGAGCGGGGCGCTACACACACAGAGAGGGGGGCGTTACACACAGAGAGAGAGCGGGGCGTTACACACAGAGAGAGCGGGGCGCTACACACAGAGAGAGCGGGCCGTTACACACAGAGAGAGCGGGGCGCTACACACACAGAGAGCGGGCCGTTACACACAGAGAGAGCGGGGCGCTACACACAGAGAGATCGGGGCGCTACACACAGAGAGAGCGGGGCGTTACACACAGAGAGATCGGGGCGCTACACACAGAGAGAGCGGGGCGTTACACACAGAGAGAGCGGGGCGCTACACACACAGAGAGCGGGGCGCTACACACAGAGAGAGCGGGGCGTTACACACACAGAGAGCGGGGGGCTACACACAGAGAGAGCGGGGCGTTACACACAGAGAGAGCGGGGCGCTACACACAGAGAGCGGGGCGCTACACACAGAGAGAGCGGGGCGCTACACACACACTCTCGGCGAGCAGTGTGGTCCTCAGGACCCTCACACAATGCCGTAAAAAATTCAACAACCTCACTCGGATGTTCAGGGTGAGTACAAGCTTCAACAAGTCCTACATACCAGCATCTGAACCTCAGTCTGTACACACTGCACAAACCACCACAACCCCACCACTCACCCACCCAGCACCTCCACCTACTAAAACTCACATCCACATCTCACGCCTTGCCTACAATCACAGCTATTTAACTATGGCAGGCACATCTCCCAAACACACAGCTGCGCACACACTCACATAATTTCCATTCTCTTGCAGGCCAAGCTGGGCCACAATAGGAGGGAGCAGCAATGAACAGACGGGGGTGAAGCGGACATCCAACAGCTTACAGACCTGGAGGAGTGAGTATTGAGAGTCATTGGGCGCCAGGTGGTGGGCGGCGTGGCCGTTGCCGATGTCGACCCCCTTGGGGGCAACAACAGTATGTTCATCCCCTCTTCTTCTCTCATCCCACTTCCCCCTCACAGCACAAGCCTTTCCCACTTTCCAGCTCATTATACTGTCTGCATTCCTTGCTCCCTTCCTGCCCCCCCTGCCCTCACCTTAACGTGAGTCTTGTGCCTTTATGCTTTCAGGTAATCAGCAACCAGCTGACCAGCCTGTCCCTGAGCCTTCCAGTGAGAGTGAGGCGGGAGAAGAGGAGGAGGAAGAAAGCACCGCGTCACTGCATGTCTCACCCACAGGCACCACCTCAGATACTGGGACTACGCGATCTTTAGAGGCAGGTTTAGTAGAGGGGTCTGCACTGGGCGATGCACCGGGGACGAGTGGGCTGCAGCAAGGCCAGGGGGAAAGGGTAGCTCAGGAGCCAGCTCCCCGGAGGGTGAGTTCTGCTGCATAGGACTCATATGAGGACCTCGATGGGGAGTAGTTCACAAGAAGGGTGATGGGCATGCACACGGAGATCATAGGTTAAATGGCAGGGGTGCCGAAGAGCCTGTTGGCAATGGTAAGGAGCGTGGAGGAGTCCGCCTCCAACATTGCACAGAGCTCTGCGCACACCATGGAGCCCATTCTTGGCAGTCTGCAAAGGATGGTGGACTCCCTGAGAGACCATGGGGACCCAGGCCTCGTGCTGCGTGTCATGGGTGATGTGGCAGCATCCATTGCAGCACAGGCGGAAGCCACGCAACGTCTTAGTGCTGTAATGCAGTCAATGGTTGCTGCCATCGATTCTCAGACTGCTCTCATGCAGTCTCAGCTTGATGTCACGCAAGCTCTGACTGCTGCCATTGTTGCTGGGTCCACCACAGTCGACCGGGGATCTCACGGTGTTGCAGCAGTAGATTGGTAGGGATCCTGAGGTGCTGCCCCGGGGGAGTGGCAGTGGATCAGTCGAGCAGGAACCTGCTGTCCTCTCTCAGGAACCTACTGTCCTCTCTCAGGATGACAGCATTCCTGCTCCCATCACATTTCAGCTTTGCACTGTGATATGGCAAGCGAAACGGATGGAATGAAGGGGATGTGGTCAGCAACCGGGATGTGGGGTAAATTTATTGGAACCGCAGTCTGATGAGGCGGTCACCGACCGCCCTTCCAGAAGGCCGATTGAATGGCTGCCTCCTCCCTCACTGCTGTTCCTCCTCCCCCTCTCCCTCTTCCTCCTCCTGACGTGGTTCCACTATGCCTGGTGGCAATGGCTGGGCCCTCGTGATGGCCAAGTTGTGCAACATGCAGCACACCATGACGAAAAGGACACCCGCTCAGCCGAGTACGGGACGGCTCCTCCGAGCGGTCAAGGCAGTGGAACCGTTGCTTGAGCACCCCGCTGGTCTGCTCGATGATGTTTCTGGTGGCGGCATGGCTCTCATTGTACGAGTGCTGAGCAGCAGTGTTGGGGTTGCGGAGGGGAGTCATGAGCCAGGTGGAGATCAGATAGCCCTTGTCTCCGACCAGCCAGCCGCGAGCTTGATGTGGTGGCTGGAAGAGTGCTGGCGCAGGATGAAGGCATCGTGGCTGCTGCCAGGATAGCGGGCATTGACGGTGAGGATTCGCTGTCTGTGGTTGCACACCAATTGCACATTAAGTGAGTGGTATCCTTTGCGGTTACAGAAGATCTCAGGATTGTTATGTGGTGCCCGCAAAGCCACGTGGGTGCAGTCAATGGCGCCCTGCGCCATGGGGAAGCCTGCTCTCCTGGCAAAGCCACATGCACGCTCGTCCTGCTTCTCTCTGGTCATGGGGAAGGAAATGTTGTCCCTTCTCCTTCTATAGAGAGCCTCTGTGACCTCCTGGATGCAGCAATGGACGGCGAACTGCGAAATGTTAGATATGTCTCCTGCTGCAGACTGGAAGGATCCGCTGGCATAGAAATTGAGGGCGACGGTGACCTTGACTGCCACTGAGAGAGCCGTGGTGGTCCTGATCTGAGGTTCGAGGTCTGGCTGCAGGAGGTGGCAGAGCTCTGTGACCACCTCCTTGCTGAAGCGGAGCCTTCTAAGACACTGCTCCCCAGTTAAATTTATGTAGGAGAAGTGCTCCCGGAATACCCATGGAGGGTAAGGCCGCCTGTTGAGAGCCCTGCTGGCCTTCCTCCCTCTGGCCACATTTTCCAATCTTTGTCTCTGCCTACGCTGCCTCCGACGTTGATGCCGGAGGGCGAGGTCGAGTGCCAGTACTGCCCCCATTAACATATCCACGTGTAGGAGTTTGAAATCTCAGCACAATGAAACTGACACGGTTAAGAAGGCAAATGGTATGTTGGCCTTCGTAGCGAGAGGATTCGAGTACAGGAGCAAGGATGTCTTGCTGCAGTTGTACAGGGCCTTGGTGAGACCACACCTTGAGTATTGTGTGCAGTTTTGTTCGCCTTATCTGAGGAAGGATATTCTTGCCATGGAGGGAGTGCAGCGAAGATTCACCAGATTGATACCTGGGATGGCAGGAATGACGTACGAGGAAAGATTGGGTCGATTAGGCTTATACTCGCTGGAGTTTAGAAGAATGAGAGGAGATCTCATTGAAACTTAAAAAATTCTAACAGGGCTAGACAGACTAGATGCAGGAAGGATGTTCCCGATGGCGGGTGAGTCCAGAACAAGAGGTCACAGTCTAAAGATAAGGGGTAAGCCATTTAGGACTGAGATGAGGAGGAATTTCTTCACCCAGAGAGTGGTGAACCTGTGGAATTCTCTACCACAGAAGGCAGTTGAGTCCAATTCATTAAATATATTCAAGAAGGAGTTAGATATATTTCTTAAAGCTAAAGGGATCAAGGGATATGGGGAGAAAGCAGGGACAGGGTACTGAATTTGGATGATCAGCCATGATCACATTGAATGGCGGAGCAGGCTCGAGGGGCCGAATGGCCTACTCCTGCTCCTATCTTCTATGTTTCTATGTTTCTATGTGACACATTTTTAGCAGCCAGAACACTCCTGAGAGTAATAAATGTTTACCTCACTGAAAATGGCTGTTTCCCCATGTCAAACTGAGAAGGCAGCATTAATTGGCGACTAAAATGAAAGTGGATGTTGATCCCTTTAAATACCACTCCTACAGCGGCATTCCGACTGCATCACGCCTTCTCTTCCTGCCGTTGTTCACGCCAGGCGCTAAGGAAGTCAATTTTGCATCTGGGCCGTTAACGGGGCGTTCCACACGCGTTGATGTCATGATCTGGCAGCCGCTGTAGGCGCTGAATGTTATCGGCAGTGCTAAATCCCGGGTGAATGTTGTGTGCGGTGTTGGATTCGCTGCACCCCGCCGCAAACCCATTAGCGCACCCCCCCAGGCGCCAACGGGAGGCGCTAACATGCTGAATTTCTCCCCCTTAGAATGAAAAGCATATCCCAGGACTGTTGGACTCTATTCTTCAATTTGGAAAGCTCTCATACTTTCAGCTGTACTGAGCAAAAACACATCACATTTACATGTACATTTCTTTTCCCTTTGGGTTTATTTTGCTACCTGTGCCTTTACTGTAGCAGAGAATGGGACTTGCTTTGTATCTGTAGTGCGGCAAGTCTGTGGTTACAACCCTCCTCCAACTCTGACCTCTTGTGCATCTCCCATGACCTTCGCCCCACCACTGGCGGCCGTGTCTTCAGCTGCCTAACCCTCTCCGCGCAGGCCGCTCGCCGGCTTCTCAATAGGAAAAACCGCGCATGCGCGGGAATTTGAATGGGCAACACAGCCTGTTAAAGGGGCCGCGCACCCAAAAAGAATTAAAGGGAGCATTGCTCTCCACCTTTCTCTGCTCCTTTAAGGCTCTCCTTAAAACTTACCTCTTTGACCAAGCTTGTGGTCACCTGTCCTAATATCTCCTTATGTGGCTCGGGGTCAAGTCTTGTTTGATTACGTTCCTGTGCAGCGCCTTGGGACGTTTTACTATGTTAAAGGCACTGTGTAAATGCAAGTTATTGTTGTTGGTATTTCTAAAATGCCAAGTTTGTGGTAAATGTTGGCTTTGCTTGTACGATCCTGACGTTAGTCAAGGGCGACGCGTAAAACCGTTACTGCATCCACTTAAACCTCCAGCCCTCTGAATTTATATGAGTAATGAGCATAAAGGTTGTGGGGGAGGGTCAAAGTTTGCTGGGGGTCAAAGGTTACACACGGTGTGTGGGGGGTGCGAAGAGTAAAAACATAGGCGGCATTTAAAAAATAGAGTTTTAAAAAAACTGTCTTTGAGCATTTTTGTATATAAATACTGGAGCTGGGAAAAGAAGGCTGTTTGAGTGGGGGGGCAGGGGGGTGCGGGGCGGTTCAAGGTGGGAGGTCATGTGGTGAAAGCTCCAGGATTATGTCCAGCCCGAGTTGGCAGCCCTACCCTCAATGTGTTGAGCAAGCTGATGCTCTACTTGTGCTTTATTACATTGACTGACTGGAGGTGGAGGTTAGCGTGTGTACAAACACTCCTGGGCAGCACTCTCTCAGTTGTCAGCTGTGGCTCAGTGGGTAGCACACTTGCCTCTGAGTCATGAAGGTTGTGGGTTCAAGTCCCACTCTCAGAGCCCTGTGCACGTAAAGCTAGGCTGACACTCCAGTGCAGTGCTGAGGGAGTGCTGCACTGTCGGAAGGTGCTGTCTTTCAGATGAGACATTAAACCGAGGCCCTGTCTGCCCTCACAGGTGGATGTAAAAGATCCCACTATTTGAAGAAGAGCAGGGGAGTTCTGGCCAGTATTTATTCCTCAACCAACATCACTAAAACAGATGATCTGGTCATTATCACATTGCTGTTTGTGGGAGCTTGCTGTGCGCAAATTGGCTGCTGCGTTTCCCACATTACAACAGTGACTCCACTCCAAAAAGTACTTCATTGGCTGCAAAGCGCTTTGGGACGTCTGGTGGTCGTGAAAGGCGCTATATAAATGCAAGTCTTTCTTTCTTTCTCGCGCACAGCGGGAGTGAGGACTGGGGTCGCCAACTCTGGTCGGACATAATCCTGGAGGTTTCATCACATGACTTCCTGCCTCCGATCGCCCCGCCCGGCCAAACAGCCTCCCCAATATTGTTATAACTAACAAACAAAACTGTTTAAAGAAAATGGAAAAAAGCACGCACCATTTTTTTAAGGCCCCGATGATTTTTCTCCTGGCTTGCTGGCAGCAATGTCCTGGAGATCAATCTTTAATTACTGGAGGGTTGGCGACTCCGGTGTGGATGCACAGGCCGCCGTACAACAGGCCCTTGCTGGATGAGAACTGTTCCTTGCAACTACCCGGCCTGGGACTGGCGTGGCGGCATAGCAAGAGCCAACACTCCCTTCCCCCTCGCTGCAGAACAAAAGATGCCCGAACCGTTGTCGGCTCCCCAACCTTTCCCGTGCAAGTGAGTGGAGCGGAGGGCAAAATGGCAGACAGCTGCATTGGAGATTATCTGTAATGAGCCTTTTCCTGCAGGCATCTATCAGACACGAGAAATGACTGACAGCTGTGAAAGAAAAAAGAAATGATACATTAACTGCCTCTGACCTCACCAATACCATTCAGCTGAATCACAAAGCAGAACTTAATCAGGTCAGCAGCATTTCCAGTTTGACTGTCTGTGGGAAAGGGCCTGTTATTTGTCGCTAAACTCAATTGCAACCAATTTCTGCTTGGTCACATTGTCTCTCCACACTGTAGTGCAACACCTAATAGATTCTTGAAAGAGGCATTATTTTTTAAGTAAGGTACTGCCACATTCTATACTGAAATAAGACATATGAACAGATGAATAAGAAGGAAAGGTAATGGTCAGGTATAGGGTCAGGGAAACAACACCAGAGATTGCTGGAAACACTCAGCAGGTCAGGCAGCGTCGAGGAGAGAGAAACAGAGTTAACGTTTCAGCTCGATGACCCTTCGTCAGGTCACTGACCTGAAACGTTGGCCGCGGTTTGGCCGGCGTTCAGAGGGCGGGTTTGGAGGCGGGTCACGAGTTAAAATCTAAATGATTGATGACGGGGTGTGAACCCGCCGCCATCCCGCCTCCACGCTACTTTGCAAAGTGTCGGGTCTGCGAGTCCCGATCAGACCCGACACCGAGCAGCGGGAGAGGCACTTAAGGCAGTTCACAGCTTGTTAACAACCTAGATAATCCCTTTTTAACTGGCTCTTCCCATTTTGCAACGTTTTCAGCGTGTTGCCCGTCGTGAGACAAACACGCCGGCTGATTGTGCCGGGTTCAGCAAGGATCTGAATTATTGACAGCTGCTCCTGCAGCATAAAAGCGGATCTGTAACATGGCTGACTTTCAGATGACAGAACTTTGTTTTTTGAGGTTCTGGAACACATTTTGCAGGTCTATTGAGCTCGTGAGTGTTTAAGCTGAGATCCACATGCACTGTGACCTCCTTGGAAATCCCTCTCCCCACTTTGACTGAGCGCTTATAACATCTCTTCCTCAACTGAGATATATACCAGCGGAATGGGAACCATTTATACCCTCTCATCCTGGTCCTCAGAATCGGAGGAAGAGCAGCCGCGGCAGCAGCAGAACCAGGCACAACAGCAGCAGCAACAACAGGAGCGCCAACCTTCTCCTCACCCACCTGATGCTGCACAGGGCAGAGGGCGTCAGCGCAGGGCTGCACCTCGCCGCAGGAGATACCCCCAACACAGGGTTTACAGGCCGAGGATGAGCTTCCTCAACATGAGTGAGCAGCAGTGCCAAAGGAGGCTGAGACTTTCACGAGAGGTAGTCGCTGACAGCTGCGCAATGCTGCACCAACACCTGGAGCCCAGAGGAGCGGGTGGACACTCCTTACCAGTGGCTGTCAAAGTCACCAACACACACAACTTCTTTGCTGCAGGGTCCTTCCAGGGATCATCAGCAGACATCAGCGGCATCTCCCAGTCGGCCGCACACACTTGCATCACGCAGGTTACTGATGCCCTCTTTGCAAAGGCGCACAATTACATCCACTTCTCCACGGAGCAAGCAAGTGTAACCGCGCGTGGTTGGCTTTGCAAATATGGCAGGCTTCCCAAGGTTTTTTTTTTATTCGTTTATGGGATGAGGGCATCGCTGGCAAGGCCAGCATTTATTGCCCATCCCTAATTGCCCTTGAGAAGGTGGTGGTGAGCCACTTTCTTAAACCGCTGCAGTCTGTGTGGTGAATGTACTCCCACAGTGCTGTTAGGGAGGGAGTTCCAGGATTTTGACCCAGCAACGATGAAGGATCGGTGATATACTTCCAAGTCAGGATGGTGTGTGACTTGGAGGGGAACTTGGAGGTGGTGGCGTTCCCATGCGCCTGCTGCCCTTGCCCTTCTAGGTGGAAGAGGTCGCGGGTTTGGGAAGTGCTGCTGAAGAAGCCTTGGCGAGTTGCTTCAGTGCATCTTGTAGATGGTACACACTGCAGCCACAGTACACCAGTGGTGGAGGGAGTTAATGTTTAAGGTGGTGGATGGGGTGCCAATCAAGCGGGCTGCTTTGTCCTGGATGGTGTTGAGCTTCTTGAGTGTTGTCGGAGCTGCACTCATCCAGGCAAGTGAAGGTCGTCCAGACATTCATTTCCATGTGCCAGCCACATGTGGTTGATGCGTAAACTTACGTGAATCTGGCATGGATGAGTGCATCCCTTGCCTCACGGCCAGCAATGTGCTCGCATGCTGGTGGAACTGGCACATCCGCCACCGCAAGGTGTCCCTCATCCACCTCCTCCTCCTCCTCCTCTTCTGAGGAGGCTGTGCACTGAGCCACTTGTTCCTCAGGCAGCGGTAAGCCACGCTGCTGTGCGATGTTGTGCAGTGCACAGCAGACCATGATGATTCTCGAGACCCTGGCTGGTGAGTACTGTAGGGCTCCACCAGATCTGTCGAGGCATCTGAATCGCATTTTGAACAAGCCTGATGGTTTGCTCTATGATGCTTCTGGTGGAAATGTGGCTCACATTGTAGCGCTCCTCAGCTTCATTTGATGGTCTCCTCATCGGTGTCATTGGCCACGCCTTCAGGGGATAGCCCTTGTCTCCAAGCAGCCATCCGGAAAGTTGGGTTGGCGGATTGAAGAGTTGAGGCACTGTGGACTGCCGCAGGATGAACGAGTCATGGCAACTGCCAGGGTACTTGGCGCAAACATGCATAATGTTCTTCTTGTGGTTACACACCAGCTGGACGTTAAGGGAGTGGAAGCCCTTGCAGTTGACAAATACAGCTGGGTTGTGATGGGGTGCCCTAATTGCCACATGTGTGCAGTCTATGATGCCCTGCAAGAGTCTAACCACCTCCCCTTGACATTCAACGGTATTACCATCGCCAAATCCCCCACCATCAACATCCTGGGGGTCACCATTGACCAGAAACTTAACTGGACCACCACGTAAATACCTAACAGCACTGTGGGAGTACCTTCACCACATGGACTGCAGCGGTTCAAGAAGGCGGCTCACCACCACCTTCTCAAGGGCAACTGGTGATGGGCAATAAATGCTGGCCTTGCCAGCGACGCCCAGATCCCATAAGCGAATTTTTAAAAACTCTCACCGCCATCATTACACATGAAAGGCGCCCTGGCCCCTCACTGTGCAACTTCCATTTCTGAGCACACATAGGACAAATCTTCAATTCTTTGCCATCACTTTTGTTTAATAAAGTTACAATCAGGATGACAAACTTTACTTTGTAAGATTAAAAAAACACCCAAGTGACTACCCTTGTGACTATTTGTGTGATGACTTTCTCTTACGTGTGATTCTACGTGGTGCTTCCCCTGTGGATTCAGCAGATGTTGAGGTACCTTGCTCACTTCTATGCTGCGCTTGCTTAGGCACCTTTGGTGGGCGTCCTCTGGGTTTGGGAGCCTGGGAGGGCTCCGCGACAGTCTGCTCCTCCTGCGGCTGTGCAGGGGCTGAGACGGCCATCTCAGTTTGGTGTGGAATCTGGGGCTCTGACCGAGGGCTCCGCAGTGGCATGGGAGTGTGAGCGCTTGGCGAGGAGCCCACACTCCCTTGTTGTCGACCACCAACATCCTTCTCATGGGTCGCCCGCACTTCACTGCTAGCAAGTAGCTGGAGAGCACTTTGCTGCACATCAGTGGGGCCATGAGGACCCGTCTCTGTACTGACAGTCCTCATAACGGGGACGTCCATGTACTTCTGGTGTCTCTCCTCAATAGATGCCCATCTATCCTCCATAGCAGACCATCTATTTAGAAGAGTCACCATGCCCATTTGAGTCTGGCGATTTATGTCCTCCATGGAGGTTGCTATCCTTTCCATGGTGGCACCTACATTCGCCATTGCGTCCACCACGGCAGTGCTCATGTTTGAGATGGGCTCCTCCATTCTGTGGACACTCGCAGTTACCGTGGATGCAAACCCTGTCAGAGACTCCTGCACTTGTTGCTGGAGTTCCAGCACCGCCTTCTCTCTGGATGGCCGCCGAGGCTCAGCCTCTGCATGCAGCTGAGCAGAGCTAGGAGCGCCCTGCGACCTCTGACGACGACTCTCCACTGCTGTCCATCTGCTGATGCTCACTTGTGAGCTGTGATACACCAGGTGACAACACTACTCTATGTCGTGAAGGACCCACCGAGGTGTGCATCTCAGTGCTGGTGCTGGGTCCGCTTAATTCTGCTGACGCTGCTCCCTCAGAGGTTGCAGCTTCCTCTGAGGAGTCTTCCAGCTCTTCCTCCTGGACAGTGGGGAGGGGAGCTCTCGATGGTCCTGTGGGGGGAGTAAAGGCATGAGTTAGACATGTAATATTTAGGTACCAGAAACACCCTATTGTGCAGATGATCAGAAGTCAATCTGCATGAACATCAGATACTATATCAGTCACTCATGAAATCTAAATGAGAGGGTTGCAAATCTATTCTGTCACCAGCTTGCTCTACTGCGCCCGTCTCACCGTCCCCCACTTCCAGCTCCTCAGCACCTCTGACGATGTCGGGAGCAGGCTCCTCAGAATTTGTTAAAGTCGCCATGGATGATGGGCCTCCTCCTGTCCTAGCTCTCTCCCTCTTATTGTGGGCTCTCTTTTCCTGCAAGGAGGGACACAAGTGGAGTTTCAGCGAGAGTGATGGAGTGACTGTGCAGAATCCATAACATAGAAGCTTAGAGGGAGGCAAAGATGGAGTGAGGTGGCAAGACGAAGGTGCCTCCCTGTGCCTCGTTAGTTGTTGTCATTGCAGTGAGAGCGAGTGTGAGGGCTGCATCGTAGGATGGTGAAGTGATTCTGTACATAGAGGGAGAGGGATAGGTAAGGGTGCAAGGGAGGTAAGGGTAAGTTGGGATGTGGAGGAGTAGGTTGACAATGCAGAGTGCTGGTGATGAGAGGAGATGGGGAGCAGATTGAAGGTAAGTGTGATGTGATACTCACTTTTGCTGAGCGTAGCAGATCATTAAACCGTTTTCAGCATTGCCCCCAGGTGCGTGAGCACAAGGACCTTGCGCTGACCTCCTCAGCAATCTCCAGCCAGACGGCCTTTGTCTGCTGAATTGATGCCGACTGCAGAGGCGAGTCACAGACCCGTACCCACTGACTGGGCCGGGTAGCGCGCACGGTGGGCTTAATAAGCACAGTTAAATCAAAATTGTTATTTGGGAGCGGCTGAAACCGGCAGCGGGACCGGAACCCGCCCACCAGCCAACCCGACTCCAACCCGCCTCCGCTGGGAAAATCGCGGCTGTTAACTCGGTTTCACTCTCCACAGATGCTGCCTGACCTGCTGAGAATTCTCTGTTTTTATTGTAGATTTCCAGCATCGGCAGTATTTTGCTATTGTTAAAGGTCAGGGAAAGGTCAGATATAGGGTCAGGTAAAGGTCAGGGAAAGATCAGGTATAGGGTCAGGAAAAGGTCAGGTATAGGGTCAGGGAAAGGTCAGGTATAGCGTCAGGGAAAGGTCAGGTATAGCGTCAGGGAAAGGTCAGGGAAAGGTCAGGTACAGGTCATGTTTAGCTAGAGGTCAGGTATTGGTCAGGTGATCCATTGAGCCTGTCCGATATTGACATGACGTAACTTTTGCAGGCCATCATCTTCATTCCCCCACCCTGACCCCCACGCCCACCTAAACAATCTCCTGGGAGAGGCGAAAACAAAGAGAGAAAACTTTAGGCCAATTTAGGAAAACATTCTGGGACTTTCCCTCCAACCCCCGAAGGTGAGCAAACAAGTTACAAGAGATCACGGTGACTGTGTGACACCTCCCACCCCACCCCTCACCCCCCACCCCCACCCCCCACCCCACCCCCCACCCCACCCCTCACCCCCACCCCCACCCCCACCCCCCAACCCCCAACCCCCACACCACCCCCCACCCCCCAACCCCCACACCACCCCCCACCCCACCAAACCCCCACCCCAACCCCCACCCCACCCCTCACCCCCCCACCCCCCACCCCCCACCCCCCACCCCCCCAACCCCCACACCACCCCCCACCCCACCCCCCCACCCCACCCCTCACCCCCACCCCCACCCCCCAACCCCCACCCCCAACCCCCACCCCACCCCTCACCCCCCCACCCCCACCCCCCACCCCCCAACCCCCACACCACCCCCCACCCCACCCCCCACCCCACCCCTCACCCCCCACACCACCCCCCACCCCACCCCCCCACCCCACCCCTCACCCCCACCCCCACCCCCACCCCCCAACCCCCACCCCCACCCCCCCAACCCCCACACCACCCCTCACCCCCCCACCCCCACCCCCCACCCCCACCCCCACCCCCCAACCCCCACACCACCCCCCACCCCACCAAACCCCCACCCCACCCCCCACCCCACCCCTCACCCCCCCCACCCCCACCCCCACCCCCACCCCCCAACCCCCACCCCACCCCTCACCCCTCCACCCCCACCCCCAACAGAAAGCCTCCCCTTCCCCCCCCCATCAACAGTGCATGTTGGCGGTTCGGTAGTGCCCCATTCATGATTATCAACCCATCAATTACCAAAAAATCACGCACAGCCATCTCCTGAATTCTCGACATACATTGTCCCCAGGTGAAGGTCCCACTGTCAGAAGTCAGAACATTAACTCACCTGTTGACATTTAAAAAAAAATAGGTCAATCATTTACCACCACCCATAGGAAGGTGGGGTTAAAGTTTCAGATCGATGACCTTTCCTCAGAACTTTCATCCCACTTCTGACGAAGGGTCATCGACCGGAAACGTTAACTCTGTTTCTCTCTCCACAGATGCTGCCTGCTGAGTGTTTCATAGAAACATAGAAGATAGGAGCAGGAGTAGGCCATTCGGCCCCTCGAGCCTGCTCCGCCATTTAATCAGATCATGGCTGATCATCCAAATTCAGTACCCTGACCCTGCTTTCTCCCCATATCCCTTGATCCCTTTAGCCTTAAGAAATATATCTAACTCCTTCTTGAATATATTTAATGAATTGGCCTCAACTGCCTTCTGTGGTAGAGAATTCCACAGGTTCATCACTCTCTGGGTAAAGAAATTCCTCCTCATCTCAGTCCTAAATGGCTTACCCCTTATCCTTAGACTGTGACCTCTGGTTCTGGATTCCCCGCCATCGGGAACATCCTTCCTGCATCTAGTCTGTCTAGTCCTGTTAGAATTTTATAAGTTTCAATGAGATCCCCTCTCATTCTTCTAAACTCTAGCTAATATAAGCCGAATCGACCCAATCTCTCTTCATACGTCATTCCTGCCATCCCAGGTATCAGTCTGGTGAATCTTCGCTGCACTCCCTCCATGGCAAGAACATCCTTCCTCAGATAAGGCGACCAAAACTGCACACAATACTCAAGGTGTGGTCTCACCAAGGCCTTGTACAACTGCAGCAAGACATCCTTGTTCCTGTACTCGAATCCTCTCGCTATGAAGGCCAACATACCATTTGCCTTCTTAACCGCCTGCTACACCTGCATGCTTACCTTCAGCGACTGGTGCACAAGGATTCCCAGATCTCGTTGCACTTCCCCTTTTCCCAATCTATTGCCGTTCAGATAATAATCTGTCTTCCTGTTTTTGCCACCAAAGTGGATAACCTCGCATTTATCCACATTATACTGCATCTGCCATGCATCTGCCCAATCACCCAACCTGTCCAAATCATACTGGAGTTTCTCTGCATCCTCCTCACAGCACACACGCCCACCCAGCTTTGTGTCATCTGCAAACTTAGAGATATTACATCTAGTTCGCTCATCTAGATCATTAATATATATTGTGAATAGCTGGAATCCTAGCACCGATCCCTGCAGTACCCCACTAGTCACTGCCTGCCACTCGGAAAAAGACCCGTTTATTCCAACTCTTTGCTTCCTGTCTGCCAACCAGTTCTCTATCCAAATCAGTACCTTACCCCCAATCCCATGTGCTTTAACTTTGCATGCTAATCTCTTATGCGGGACCTTATCAAGACCCTTCTGAAAGTCCAAATACACCACATCCACTGTTTCTCCCTTATCTATTCGACCAGTTACATCCTAATAAAATTCCAGTAGATTAGTCAGGCATGATTTCCCTTTTGTAAATCCATGTTGACTTTGTTCGATCCTGTCACTGTTTTCCAAGTGCTCTGCTATTACATCTTTGAAAATGGACTCTAGCATTTTGCCCACTACCGATGTCAGGCTTACCGGTCTATAATTACCCGTTTTTTCTCTACCACCTTTTTTAAATAGTGGGGTTACATTAGCTACCCTCCAATCCATGGGAACTGTTCCAGAGTCTATAGAATTTTGAAAGATGACCAGCAATGCATCTACTATTTCTAGGGCCACTTCCTGAAGTACCCTAGGATGTAGATTATCAGGCCCTGGGGATTTATCGGCCTTCAATCCTGTCAATTTCCCAAACACCATTTCCCGACAAATACTGATTTCATTCAATTCCTCCCTCTCTGGGAGGTTATTTGTGTCCTCCTTTGTGAAGACAGAACCAAAGTATGTATTTAATTGGTCTGCCATTTCTTTGTTCCCAATTATAAATTCCCCTGATTCTGACTGCAAGGGACCTACGCTTGACTTCACCAATCTTTTTCTCTTCACATATCTATAGAAGCTTTTACAGTCAGTTTTTATATACCCCACAAGCTTACTCTCATATTCTATTTCCCCCCTCTTAATTAATCCCTTTGTCATCCTTTGCTGAATCCTAAACTGCTCCCAATCCTCAGGTTTGCTGCTTTTTCTGGCCAATTTATATGCCCTCTCCTTGGATCTTATGCTATCCCTAATTTCTCTTGTTAGCCACGGTTGAGTCACCTTTTTTGTTTTATTTTTATGCCAAACAGGGATGAACGAATTCTGTAGTTCATCCATGCGATCTTTAAATGTTTGCCATTGCCTATCCACCGTCAACCCTTTAAGTAATGCTCCCCAATCCATCCTAGCCAACTCGCGCCTCATACCATCGTAGTTTCCTTTATTTAAATTCAGGACCCTAGTCTCTGAGTCAACTACTTCACTCTCCATCTTAATGAAGAATTCTATCATATTATGATCGCTCCTCCCCAAGGGGCCTCGCACAAGAAGATTGCTAATTAATCCTTTCTCATTACATAATACCCTTTCTAAGATGGCCTGATCTCTAGTTGGTTCCTTGACATATTGGTCCAGGAAACCATCCCGTATACACTCTAGGAATTCCTCCTCCACAGTATTGTTACTAATTTGGTTAGCCCAATCTATATGTAGATTAAAGTCACCCATGATAACTGCTGTGCCCTTATTGCACGCGTCTCTAATTTCCCATTTAATGCCATCCCCA
>CM059442.1:12402028-12404528 GCA_030390025.1 Squalus acanthias | reverse complement strand
TGCGGAGCATGAACCACTCAGAACGAATCTGCAGCAAAGCCCCCACCGAGGAGGATGAGCATTTTACAGCGAGCCGTCCTTGATGCTGAACAGCGGCTGACCCTGGAGTCCTGGCCTGGGCAACTGCAGTGTTTGAACCTCACAGACGCACTGGTCAAAGGCATGTAGGAGACTCTTAGTCCCAGGGGATATTAGGCAAATCTGATAATCTGATGAACACATTTCCCTGCAACATGTTGACATCTGTAGAGGCCGGTGTAACAAAATTGAAATAATGAATGCACTGAAGTGTGTTTGGAGTGACCGAGACTCCTGTGATATGGCAAGAGTGCAGAATGATAATAAACCCCAAAGGAATTAAAGCAGGTTCCTTACACTCACTGTGGTCAGAAGAATGCTTGTTTGAGGTGGAACATAAGATCGAGAGGAGGCCATTCGGCCCCTCGAGCCTGTTCCGCCATTCAATTAGATCATGGCTGATTTGTATCTTAACCCCATTTACCCGCCTTGGTTCCGTAACCCTTAATACCCTTCGCCGAACAAAAATCTATCAATCTCAGTTTTGAAATTTTCAATTGACCCTCAGACTCAACAGCTTTTTGTGGGGAGAGAGTTCCTGATTTCCACAACCCTTTGTGTGAAGAAGTGCTTCCTGACATCACCCCTGAACGGCCTGGCTCTGATTTTAAGGTTATGTCCCCTTGTTCTGGACTCCCCCCACCAACAACAACTACAACAACTTGCCTTTAACGTAGTAAAATGTCCCAAGGTGCTTCACAGGAGCGTTATAAGTCAAAAAATTTGACACCGAGCCACATAAGGAGAAACGCCAGAGGAAATCATTTCTCTCTATCTACCCTATATGGTTATAGAAGCTTGATGAAAGTAAATAATAGATAACATATAAAGAAAGACTTGCATTTCTATAGCACCTTTCACAACCACTGGACGTCCCAAAGCGCTTTACAGCCAATAAAGTAGTCACTGTTGTATGCAGCAGCCAATTTGTGCACAGCAAGCTCCCGCAAACAACAATGTGATAATGACCAGATAATCTGTTTTTTAGTGATGTTGATTGAGGGATCAATTTTGGCCCGGGACACCAGGAAAACTCTCGTGCTCTTCTTCAAAATAGTGCCATCGGATCTTTTTCATCCACCTGAGACAGCAGACGAGGCCTCAGTTTAACATCTCATCTGAAAGAGAGCACCTCCGACAGTGCAGCACTCCCTGAGTATTGTACTGGAGTGTCAGCCTAGATTTTTGTGCTCAAGTCTCACTTTTGATTCCTACAACAGTGACTACACTTCAAGAATACTTCACTGACTGTAAAATGCCCCGGGACATCCTGAGGCCATGAAAAGAGCTGTAGAAATGCAAATGCAAAAAGGAAATCAAGAGCTCTCCAATTAGTCCCACTCCCCCGCTCTTTCCCCATAGCTCTGCAATTTTTCCCCTTCAAGTATTTATCCAATTCCCTTTTGAAAGCTACGATTGAATCTGCTTCCACCGCCCTTCCAGGCAGCACGTTCCAGATCACAACAACTCGCTGCGTAAAAAAAATCTCCTCATCTCCCCTCTGGTTCCTTTGCCAATTACCTTCAATCTGTGTCCTCTGGCTACCGACCCTCCTGCCACTGGAAACAGTTTCTCCCCATCTACTCCATCAAACCCCTCATCATTTTGAACACCTCTGTTAAATCTCCCCTTAACCTTCTCTGCTCTAAGGAGAACAATCACAGCTTCTCCAGTCTCTCCACATCACTGAAGTCCCTCATTCCTGGTAACATTCTAGTAAATCTCCGAATCTTTAAATAAAAAGGCAATATTTTTTCATTTCCATATGCATCTGATCAGGGCAGCGGGGATGGGGGGGGTGGGGTGGGGAATGTGGGGGGTGGGTGGGGTGAGGTGGTGGGTGGGGGGGGTGGTGGGTGGGGTGAGGTGGTGGGTGGGGGGAGGGGGTGGGTGGGGGAGGTGGTGGGTGGGGCAAGGTGGTGGGTGGGGTGAGGTGGTGGGTGGGGGAGGTGGTGGGTGGGGTGAGGTGGTGGGTGGGGGGAGGGGGTGGGTGGGGGAGGTGGTGGGTGGGGTGAGGTGGTGGGTGGGGGGAGGGGGTGGGTGGGGGAGGTGGTGGGTGGGGCAAGGTGGTGGGTGGGGTGAGGTGGTGGGTGGGGGGAGGGGGTGGGTGGGTGGGGGAGGTGGTGGGTGGGGGAGGGGGTGGGTGGGTGGGTGGGGGAGGGGGGTGGGTGGGGGAGGTGGTGGGTGGGGTGGGGGAGGTGCTGGGTGGGGGGAGGGGGTGTGTGGGGTGATGTGGTGGGTGGGTGGGGCGAGGTGGTGGGTGGGTGGGTGGGGGAGGGGGTGGGTGGGGGAGGTGGTGGGTGGGGTGGGGGAGGTGGTGGGTGGGTGGGGGAGGTGGTGGGTGGGGGAGGTGGTGTGTGGGGTGGGGGAGGGGGGTGGGTGGGGGAGGTGGTGGGTGGGGTGGGGGAGGTGGTGGGTGGGT
>CM059442.1:12252028-12397028 GCA_030390025.1 Squalus acanthias | reverse complement strand
ATAGATAGATAGATAGATAGATAGATAGATGGATAGAGGGAGAGATAGATAGATAGATAGATCCATAGATCTATAGATAGATAGATAGAGAGATAGATAGATAGATAGATAGATAGATAGATAGAGAGAGAGAGAGAGAGAGAGAGAGAGATAGATAGATAGATAGATAGATAGATAGATAGAGAGAGATAGATAGATAGATAGATAGATAGATAGATAGATGGATAGAGAGAGAGAGAGAGAGATAGATAGATAGATAGATAGATAGATAGATAGATAGATAGATAGATAGATAGATAGATAGATAGATAGATAGATAGATAGAGAGAGAGATAGAGAGAGAGAGAGATAGATGGATAGAGAGAGATATAGTTAGATAGATGCCATGATGCGGAGATGCCGGTGTTGGACTGGGGTGGACAAAAGTGAGAAGTCGCACAACACCAGGTTATTGTCCAACAGCTTTATTTGAAATCACAAGCTTTCGGAGCGCTGCTCCTTCGTCAGGTGAAGAGAGAGAGAGAGAGAGAGATAGATAGCGCTCTATCTATCTATCTATCTATCTCTCTATCTCTCTATCCATCTATCTCTCTATCTATCTCTCTATCTCTCTCTCTATCTATCTATCTCTCCCTCTATCTATCTATTTCTCTCTCTCTATCTCTTCACCTGACGAAGGAGCAGCGCTCCGAAAGCTTGTGATTTCAAATAAAGCTGTTGGACTATAACCTGGTGTTGTGTGACTTCTCACTAGTTAGATAGAGGGAGAGATAGATAGAGAGAGCGATAGATAGATAGATAGAGAGATGGATAGAGAGAGAGATAGATAGAGAGATAGAGAGATAGATAGAGAGACAGATAGATAGAGAGATAGATAGATAGATATATAGAGAGAGAGAGAGATAGATAGATAGATAGATAGATAGATAGATAGATAGATAGATAGATAGATAGATAGATAGATAGATAGATAGATAGATAGGTCTCGCCCGAGTACCTGCTCTTCACACGTGGGCCTGAAGTGTTATGAGTGTTGGTGAGATCTTCATCTGTGGAATATCAAAACCAAGTCTGTCCTAACCTAGAGTAAATAGAGTCATTGTGACTACCATGCATCTCCATTGCCAACAGTGGAAGGGGCGAGGAGAACACGGACTCACATGGAGGTTGCAGGGGGTGGGGGTAGTACTCATGGAACATGTGGAGGTGACAGGCAGTAGCACATATTGGAACCAGGGCAAGAGACTTGGGTCAATCACATTCACAGTGGAGAGGAAAGCAAAAAGAAAAAGGCCCATCAAGCATCCCAAACGTCCTTTGCATAGAAACAACAATTGTCTGAAGTCAACAGCACTCATCGAATGATACAGCACAGAAGGAGGCCATTCGGCCCATCATGCCTGTGCCGGCTCTTTGAAAGAGCGATCTAATTATGCCCACTCCCCCCCCTGCTCTTTCCCCATAGCCCTGAATATTTTACCCCTTTAAGTATTTATCCAATTCCCTTTTGAAAGTTACGATTGAATCTTCTTCCACCGCCCTTTCAGGCAGTGCATTCCAGACAACAACAACTTGGATTTATATAGCACTTGTGGCATTCAGAACAGAGTTGTTCAACTAAGCTTTGGTAGGTCCATTTGCCTTTTCTTAATCTTGGGTCTCCTTATTTTCATATACTGCTAACCAGAGTCCCGATCGCAGCAATGTAGAACCCCTGCAAGAACAATACTGACATTTGTAAGCACTAGATGTACATAGGAACAGGAGGAGGCCATTCAGCAGCTCAAGCCTGTTCTGCCATTCAATTAGATCACGGCTGATCTGTATCTTAATTCCATTTACCCACCTCTGCTCCCAATCCCTCTGATACCCTTACCCAACAAAAATCGAACAATCTCCGTTTTGAAAGCCCCAATTGTCCCCCGGCATCCACGGCCTTTTGGGGGAGAGGTCCTGATTTCCACCACCCTTTGTATGAAAAAATGCTTCTTGATTTCACCCCTGAACAGCCTGGCTCTAATTTTACGGTTATGCCCCTCTTGTTCTGGACTCCCCCACGAGAGGAAATAGTTTCTCTCTATCCATCCTATTGAATCCTTCGTTATTTTAAAGACCTCGATTAGATCACCCCTTAATCTTCTATACTCCAGGGAATACAAGCCCAGTCTATGCAACCTGGCCTCATAATTTAACCCTTTAGTCCCGGGTATCATTCCAGTGAATCAGCGCTGTAGTCCCGCTGCAGCCAATATATCCATCCTGAGGTTCATAGCCAGGGTCTCGGTCCTTATTACACTGTGGAGGACCTAAAGCAACATCCAGTGATATCCAGTGGTACCGAAAGGATACTTCATGCATCTTATCCCCACTAAACAGACGATGTCAATTGAGTTCAGGGTCAATGTGGTCTCCTGGACTAGTTTTGATCATCTAAGGTGGTCGGAGGGGAATTTTCCCGAATTGGCCTGGGTTTTTACCTGGTGTTCCCCTTGCCCAGGAGATGTCTTGGCTCCGGGCAGGATGGATCAGTCAGCCTCTTCCTGCCCGCCATTTTTGTATGTTTGCCTTGTTTTAGAAATGGAGTGGGGGGTGGGGGGTGGTGGGGTAGTTGTCAATGTCTGGTTGATGCTGTCTGTCACTAACAAAGCCTCGTCAATCCAAACCTTCATAGCACCGGGAACACCGAGTTACGTGTTTCGATCCTGAAGATAGCATCAGCAGATCAGGAGCATGGCTTCTCCTCATAATATTCATGTTCGCCAATTCATACAGCCCTCTCGTGAAATGACCTTTGTCTTAGTGCAGAGTCTAACTGAGGGAGAGTTCACAGATGTTATTGTTTTAATGTGACTCTCCCCCCCCCAGTAACAAGCAGTTTTTGGACTGCACAAATCCATTGCACATTTGCAGTTATTTGCAAGTAATCTGCGGTTTGGATGGCAATCCTGCACCTCGCATCTACTAAAAGGCACGCTTTATTCTGGCAACTGGCATGCACGCGGCAGACTCAAACCCACCCCCGCCTCCCTATCTGGATAGTCTGGGTTAGTGTTGGATTTCCTCAGATAAGATCCTTGGTCACACAGGCAGGTTAATGACTAGTGACATTGATTGTAAGTCGAGCCGGGCAGGTGGAAATCTGATCAACAGCGACAAACAGTCACCAGGTGAGTTGCCCTGCCTCCCTCCCTCTGGTGAAACCACCTCAAAGACAGGGCGGCCAAGGAGCAGGCTGCTTCAGGAAGGATCCGTGTTTCAGTCACGCATCAGTCAGCTGAAGTGGTTACACAACCAGCTGCACGTGCAGCACAGATCACAGTGTTCTTTTCAGAATTCAAAACAACAAAATAGATTGGGAATGGCAGCAAGGGAGAGAGACAAGGAACACGGATCCATTCCCCAGGTCACGCTTGGAGAGTAAAGAAAGAACTTACATTTCTATAGCGCCTTTCACCACCTCAGGGACGTCCCAAAGCGCTTCACAACCAATGAAGTACTTTTTGAAGTGTAGTCACTGTTGTAATCTAGGGAATCGCAGCAGACAATCTGCGCACAGCAAGCTCCCACAAACAGCAATGTGATAATGACCAGATCATCTGTTTGTTTAGTGATGTTGGTCAAGGGATAAATATTGGCCAGGACACTGAGGAGAACTTCCGTGCTCTTCTTCAAAATAGTGGCTGTGGGATCTTTTACAGACACCTGAGAGAGCAGACGGGGCCTCGGTTTAACATCTCATTCGAAAGACAACACACTCCGGCCACGATTTTAATAGCGCTGAGGGGGCGGTTTTGGAGGCGGATTCGCTGTCAAAATAGCAAAGATTGACAGCGGGTAGGAAACCCGCCTCCGCACGAGTCTCCCAGGTGTCGGGTCTGTCAGCGGAGAACTGACCCGACACCAAGCGGCGGGGGATGCAATTCAGCTACTAAAATGGCTTGTTAAGAGCTAATTTAGGACTATTTTGAGGCTTACTTCTAATTTTGCCTTCTCCCCCACTGGTTACCCGCTGTTCGGGGAACACGCCAGCCCAACCTGGCCTGTTTTGAGTCTGCTCTGAAGCTTGTGAAAAGCTGACAGCTGCAGAAGTGGTGTCGAGGATGCCATGTTGCAGATGGTGAGTTTCAGAGCACAGAAAATGTTGGTTACTGCATTTTTAATATATACTGAGATTTCAAGTTTTTAAATCCAACTGTATGTCCAGTGCCACCTCATTGGGAGAACCTCTCACACCAGTGACAGATCGCTTCTGTCATCTCACCTGCAGCTGCCATCTATTACAGCAACATCGGAGCCAATGAAACAATCAGACCTTGGTCCTCCGAATCCTTCCACAATCAGCCCCAACACCAACATCACCAACCTCATCACCAACCTTCGCCGCCATCACCTGAAGCTGCACTGGACACAGGGCATCAGCCCCTGACAAAATTTCTGGCCAGGAGGCCAGCGATGGCATCACCATGGCCAGACTTTCTTCACTTGACGCTGTAAACCCTGGCTGCCACATGATGCGCCAGGTTGACACCATCCCACACCAGCACCGTGAAGCATCCCTTTAATTTCCAAGCCATTCCATGCACACTCATCACTATAGCGGGGGTGCAGGGGGGCAGGGGGGGAAGTTATGACTGAACAATCACTGGAACTCAGTAAGACACTTCTCAAGGTGCGCTCAGATCTGTCCAATAAGGGGCACGTTTTGAAAAAGAGATTCCACTGTATGGCAACACATTACCAGAAACTTCACATGGACATTGGCTAAACCTCTCAAGTGCCCACCCTTGTGTGTTGTTAGTTGGTATGCTTGCAGTAGGATGAGGGTGAGTGTGGGGGGTGGCTAGTGAGATGGGGAAGTGATAAAGTAGCTAGAGAGGATTGGGTGGAGGTGCAAGGTAATTTGGTGTCCTGGGGAGGTCTCTTCCACCCTTGGAAGGGAACAGAACCTGTCTGCGTGCTGTGACTCCCTCCATAAGCATATAGAGGCTGTCATTGGAGAGCCTGGGTGCAAGAGTTCACCTTTGTGCAGGCCAATCAAGGGAAAATCACGACTGCAGAGCGGATGCAGCTGGGAGCGGGACCAGAACCCAGAAACCAGGTGTCCCACCCCCTGCATTAAATTCATGGACCCTGACAGTGCAGCACTCTCTCAGTACTGCACTGAGAGCGTCAGCCAGGATCATGTGCTCAAGTCTCTGGAGTGGGACGTGAACCCACAACCTTCTGATTCAGAGGTGAGAGTGCTGCCCACTGAGCCACGGCTGACACTAAGCTCGAGGACAATCAGTGTAAACGGATTCACTGTTTTTAAAAATTCGTTTATAGGATGTGGGCGTCGCTGGCAAGGCCAGCATTTATTGCCCATCCCTAGTTTCCCTTGAGAAGGTGGTGGTGAGTCGCCTTCTTGAACCGCTGCAGTCCATGTGGTGAAGGTACTCCCACAGTGCTGTTAGGGAGGGAGTTCCAGGATTTTGACCCAGCGACGATGAAGGATCGGCGATAAACTTCTAAGTCAGGATGGTGTGTAACTTGGAGGGGAACTTGCGGTGGTTGTGTTCCCATGCGCCTGCTGCCCTGTCCTTCTAGGTGGAAGAGGTCGCAGGTTTGGGAGGTGCTGCCGAAGAAGCCTTGGCGAGTTGCTGCAGTGCATCTTGTAGATGGTACACACTGCAGCCACGGTACGCCGGTGGTGGAGGGAGTGAATGTTTAAGGTGGTGGATGGGGTGCCAATCAAGCGGGCTGCTTTGTCCTGGATGGTGTCGAGCTTCTTGAGTGTTGTTGGAGCTGCACTCATCCAGGCAAGTGGAGAGTATTCCATCACACTCCTTACTTGTGCCTTGTAGATGGTGGAAAGGCTTTGGGGAGTCAGGAGGTGAGACACTCGCCACAGAATACCTAGCCTCTGACCTGCTCTTGTTGCCACAGTATTTATGTAGCTGGTCCAGTTAAGTTTCTGGTCAATGGTGACCCCCAGGATGTTGATGGTGGGGGAGTCGGCGATGGTAATGCCATTGAATGTCAAGGGGAGGTGGTTAGATTCTCGCTTGTTGGAGATAGTCATTGCCTGGCACTTCTGTGTCGCGAATGTTACCTGCCACTTATCAGTCCAAGCCTGAACGTCATCCAGGTCTTGTTGCATACGGGCATGGACTGCTTCATTATCTGAGGAGTTGTGAATGGTGCAGAACACTGTGCAGTCATCAGCGAACATCCTCATTTCTGACCTGATTTTGAAGGGAAGGTCATTGATAAAGCAGCTGAAGATGGTTGGGCCTAGGACACTGCCCCGAGGAACTCCTGCAACGATGTCCTGGGGCTGTGATGATTGACCTTCAATCCCCACAACCATCTTCCTTTGTGCTAGGTATGACTCCAGCCAGTGGAGCGTTTTCCTCCTGATTCCCATTGACTTTAGTTTTACTCGGGCTCCTTGATGTTATACTCGGTCAAATGCTGCCTTGATGTCAAGGGCAGTCACTCTCACCTCACCTCTGGAATTCAGCTCCTTTGTCCATGTTTGGACCAAGGCTGTAATGAGATCGGGAGCCAAGTGGTCTTGGCGGAACCCAAACTGGGCATCAGTGAGCAGGTTATTGGTGAGTAAGTGCCGCTTGATAGCACTGTCGATGACACCTTCCATCACCTTGCTGATGATTGAGAGTAGACTGATGGGGCGGTAATTGGCCGGGTTGGATTTGGCCTGCTTTTTGTGGACAGGACATACCTGGGCAGTTTTCCACATTGTCGGATAGATGCTAGTGTTGTAGTTGTACTGGAACAGCTTGGCTAGAGGCACGGCTAGTTCTGGAGCTCAAGTCTTCAGCACGACAGCCGGGATGTTGTCAGGGCCCATAGCCTTTGCTGTATCCAGTGCACTCAGCTGTTTCTTGGTATCACGTGGAGTGAATCGAATTGGCTGAAGACTGGCTTCTGTGATGGTGGGGACCTCAGGAGGAGGCCAATATGGATCATCCACTCGGCACTTCTGGCTGAAGATGGTTGCAAACGCTTCAGCCTTGTCTTTTGCACTCACGTGCTGGGCTCCACCATTATTGAGGATGGGGATATTCATGGAACCTCCTCCTCCCGTTAGTTGTTTAATGGTCCACCATCATTCACGACTGGATGTGACAGGACTGCAGTGCTTTGATCTGATCCGTTGATTGTGGGATCGCTTAGCCCTGTCTATAGCATGCTGCTTCCGCTGTTTAGCATGCATGTAGTCCTGTGTTGCAGCTTCCCCAGGTTGGCACTGTATTTTTAGGTACGCCTTGTGCTGCTCCTGGCATGCTCTTCTACATTCCTTATTGAACCAGGGTTGGTCCTCTGGCTTGGTGGTAATGGTAGAGTGAGGGATATGCCGGGCTATGAGGTTACAGATTGTGGTGGAATACAATTCTGCTGCTGCTGATGGCCCACAGCGCCTCATGGATGCCCAGTTTTGAGCTGCTACATCTGTTCTGTTATCACCTCGTGTCCTGCCCACCCCTCCCCTCCCCCCCACACACACACATCTCCGAGTCAGCCTGGTTCAGGATGCGCAGTGTCGAATTTACCAGGGAGCCACTTCGGATCCCCAGCCCTCCAGGATTGCCCTGGAGTCTCCAGGAGTTGAAGACTAATCTCCTGGACATGGCTGGGAGAAAGAAAAATCATTGGTGCAATTTAAAAAAATAAAAATATTCTTTCAACACTTTTGTTTATCAGTTATAAAATGTTGGAGTTGGAAAATAAAAATCTGTTTGACTGAGAGTCAAAGGGTTAATGAAGAATCTGCCATGGGCAGGTGGTGCCCTGTGAGGATGGACATGTTGAGCTACCAACGGGGTAAACGTTCGGGGTGCCAACCCTCCAGGATTGCTCTGGAGTCTCCAGGAGTTGAAGGGCAATCTCCAGGATGCAAGCAACCCAGGATTTACTTGTACTTCTTGCAATTTAGTATACTGTATTCGCTGCTCACGATGTGGTCTCCTCTACATTGGGGAGACCAAACGCAGATTGGGTGAGCGCTTTGCGGAACACCTCCGTTCAGTCCGTAAGGGGGACCCCGAGCTCCCGGTGGCCTGTCACTTTAATTCTCCACTCCACTCCCACTCTGACCTCTCTGTCCTCGGCCTCTTACACTGTTCCAATGAAGCTCAACGTAAGTCATAAGAGTCATAACGGCACAGAAGGAGGCCATTCGGCCCATCGAGTCCGTGCCGGCTCTCTGTAGAGCAATCCAGACAGCCCCATTCCCTGCTCTATCCCCGTAGCCCTGCAAGTTTATTTCCCTCAAGTGCCTATCCAGTCTCCCCTTGAAAACATTGAGTGTCTCCGCTTCCACCACTTCCGTCGGCAGCGAGTTCCAGGTCCTCACCACTCGCTGCGTAAAAAAGTTTTTCCTCACATCCCCCCTGTATCTCTTGCCCAAAACCTTAAATCTGTGTCCCCTAGTCCTTGTACCATCAACTAGTGGGAACAGCCTTTCCCCATCTAGCCTATCCAAACCCGTCATAATCTTGTACACTTCTATCAAATCACCCCTCAACCTCCTTTGCTCTAATGAAAACAAATCCAGCTTCTCCAACCTGTCCTTGTAGCTAAGATCCCCCATCCCCAGAACCATTCTGGTAAATCTCCTCTGCACCCTCTCAAGGGCCTTCACATCCTTCCTAAAGTGTGGTGACCAGAACTGGACGCAATACTCCAGTTGTGGCCTAACCAGTGCTTTATAAAGGTTCAGCATAACTTCTCTACTTTTGTAAGCTTGAGGAACAGCACCTCATCTTTCGATTCAGCACTTTACAGCCTTCTGGACTCAACATTGAGTTCAACAATTTCAGACTATAACCCCTGCCCCCATTTTTTCAGGCAGCAGCTGTTAATGATTCTGCTATCCCCATTTGCAACATTTAATCTCTCCTGCCTTCTATCCCAGCACAGACCGTCCCTTTTGTTCTTTCCTCCCCTTCCCCCTTTCCCTGCCCCTACACTTGTTTAAAACCTGTTACATCTCTAACTTTTTCCAGTCCTGACGAAAGGTCATCGACCTGAAACGTTAACTCTGTTTCTCTCTCCACGGATGCTGCCTGACCTGCTGAGTGTCTCCAGCATTTTCTGTTGTTATTCCAGGAGAAACATCATTGGTGCATTAAAAAAAAGATGACTTTTTCTTCTTTTTTTTGAACACTCCTTTTTCAGCTATAAAAATATTGGATGGGGTGGGGTCGGGGTGGGGGGAGAGGTTGTTTGACTGGGAGGGCGGTTGGAAGCTGGAGGTCTTGTGATGAAAGCTCCTGGAGTACATCCAGCCAGAGTTGGCCACCCTGGAGCCACTATCGGCTCGGTATCCAAATATAATAAACAAAAAGTGAATGGAAAGCGGCCCTGTGTTGTGTGCTCTAATCAGGAAAGGCCGGGCTGCCTCACGAGTGACGGCCTCCTGACTCAAGGCGACAGGCCGCGGGGCAGAGTTCCAATAACCTCCAGGGCAATGTCATTCATGCTGATCCCATCGAGTAAATCAATAGGACAGCCGAGTCAAAATAGCACTCCAGGAGAGCAGGGGGAAGAAAACAACCTGGTGCAATGATTGATAGAGACAGTCCGGAGAAAACACTACAATATGCAAACAAATCGGGCCACACAACGAGTGGGAGAGAGACACGAATCATTATTGTCGGCACTTACTAAATATTTCTCTCATTCCGCATTATGCTTCATAACCTGCACTGTGTGATAAGACCATCACTCTCCAACTCTGGGAGAGAATATAATTACAACAGGTCAAACACAATCACATTTCTTTTGACATTAAAGGGAGCTTTGTGCTTATTTGTTTTTGGGGATAGATGGTTTCAATTAGCCTACCAACAAGTTGTTGGCTGCATCTCCCATTACACCTTGGATGCCCAGTTTGTAGAACATATTACATTTTTTCCTCAATGCCCGTAACTCACGGCTTGAACAGTTAATGGAGGAAGCAACCTTGATGACTGAGGGCTTGAATATTCTATTGTTTGAGTTGATTAAATATGTGACCCCACCCAACCCTTCATCCCATGAAGCTCTGATTTACTTCTCGCTGCTACCTTCTGGCCAATGTAATGAATGTACTCAAATTCATTCTTTTCATAGGAACAGGCCATTCAACCCCTCAAGCCTGTTCTGCCATTTAATTAGATCATGGCTGATCTGTATCTTAACTCCAGCTATCCACCTTAGTTCCGTAACCCTTAATACCCTTGCCTAACAAAAATCTATCAATCTCAGTTTGAAATTTTCAATTGACCCCCAGCCTCAACAGCTTTTATGGGGGGAGAGTTCCTGATTTCCACCACCCTTTGTGTGAAGAAGTGCTTCCTGACATCACCCCTGAACGGCCTGGCTCTAATTTTAAGGTTCTGCCCCCTTGTTCTGGACACCCCCCTACCAGAGGAAATAGTTTCTCTCTATCTACCCTATCGAATCCTTTCATCATCTTAAACACCTCATTCATTTTCGTTTTGAATCCAAATCAGTTTGCTGGGGGATAACTGGGAGTAGTCCTGTTTTGCACTCAATCAGTCGAAATATGAAGTGGAGTTTTATTATTGTCAGTGTAGAAACAGGGAGCAAATCAGGGCTGCTGTTTAAAAAAAGAAATAAAATAAGAGCATGGAAGACAACAGGAAGAACTGCAATAGAGAACAACTTGCAATCTACCTGGAATTATAAATTCATCAACTGAGTATCCGCAATCTTGTAGCATCCGAACAAGAGACTTTGGCGGTGGGCGGGGGGGGCGTGGATTTCAACATTTCCACAGGGAGGGAGGGGGCTGACAGCGTATAAGCGGGAGAACCTCTACAGAAATTCATCCCATTTTTCTCCTAATTTCCCACTGAGAAATGACCGAGTTACATCTGGGTTAGCCAACTGGGCAGTTGAACCTGAACAATAAGTGAGAGGACCTGCAGGTATAACAGGACAATGGGCATCCAAACTCATATGATGCCAGGTGGTGGAATCCGAATGTAAGAACGTATTTTTCAGAGATTACAGTAGGATCCATCACTCACTACGTCCAAAGAACGCTGGCAGCAGTTGACAAAGCAAATAAGAGCATTGGGTTTCATCGCCAAACCGGCCAAGTTCCTATCTTCAGAGGTCGCACTGAGCTGGTCACTGTGACATAATGGATCACCCCATCCATGACCCAGCGGCAGTGTGCAGGAGAGCAATGGAAAGGATCCCCAATGATCGGATGAGACGTTAAACCGAGGCTCCGCCTGTCCTCTCGTAAAACATCCTATGGCACTATTTCGAAGAGTAGGCGAGCTCTCCGGTGTCCAGGGGCCAATATTTATCCTCAACCAACATCATTAAAAGATACAGATTCTGGTCATTATCACATTGCTGTTTGTGGGAGCTTGCTGTGCGCAATTTGTCTGCCGTGTTTCCTACATTACAACAGTGACTACACTTCAAAAAGTATTTCATTTGCTGTAAAGCGCTTTGGCACGTCCTGAGGTTGTGAAAGGCGCTACAGAAATGCAAGTCTTTCTTTCTTATCTAAGATTAGGGACCCAGTTAAGGAAATGGATGACACGGCCACTATATAAATGTAAAGTCTTTCTTTCTTTGTCTTCTTTCCCAACTATAAACACAGGTGTCCGGTGTAGTTTCGCTATTACCTGTCCAATTCTCATCGTTAAGAAACGTGGTGATGTGTTCCTCAACCTCGCAACACTCTGAAACCTCAGGTTAATGCTTCCCTATAAAACTTATGGTTTGAAATAAACCACTTCCTCTAGAAACAATGAGAAGGCAAGCCTGGCCTACCATAAGTGAGAACACTACCAGTTGCCCTAGCGACAAGGATGAAACGCAAAGTCCCCAGTGACCGGCTCATTTCATACTGGACACTGCTCTAACAGCAGTTTGTCCATAGTTATGAACTAACCCATCTTAAGCAACCATAAGGACACAGTGCCAGATCAGGCAGATTATAGAGATTAGTTTACAGTTAAGAATATAATTTCGTGAGTGAAATGGAGCCTGTAGTCTTACGTCAATAGGATAATGCTCCAATTTCAATTCTGTATTAGTAACACTTAATTTAGAGATTAACCCTTTGGTGCGTAGTGAGTGATGCGTCAGCAAACACTCCTGGATCCTACTGTAATCTCTGAAAAATACGTTCTTACATTCGGATTGCACCAGCTGGCATCACATGAGTTTGGATGCCCATTGTCCTGTTATACCTGCAGGTCCTCTCACTTATTGTTCAGGTTCAACTGCCCAGTTGGCTAACCCAGATGTAACTCGGTCACAGTGACCTCGTATTTCGACCACCCATAGAAACAATTTTCACCATTAGCCCGTCAGAGCAGTTATATTTTCTTCCCTGTTGCCTTGGATTCACGGTCGAACTGCAAAAACACGATTTCCTCAAATACACGAGGCACAGCAAAGATCGCAGGGGTCGGTGAGCAGGTTACAGGGATTTGATCTCAGGTTCTACTGCATTAGCAGTCCGGTAAACCGCTACACTCCCGTATCTGTTCTACACATTCTGCCCAATATGAGCCAGACCTGGCTGGGAGACACCAAACCAAGGCGGTGGCATCTCCCAACAGGAGGTCAGTAGACCAGCCTGGCTTCTAACCTGGGCTTCCTCCTGTGGTTGACTAAAGGAGGCCTTGGCAGAGATCTTGGGCAGATGGATTGTCCTCCCGATTGGTCAGAGAGGCCTAGGACTGAAGGATAGTAATAACTTAGCTTAACAAGTAGCAAAAAAATCAAAAGCATTTCCTGCTAAGGAAATGAATTTGTTGATATCAATTTGGTTGAGTTTAAAGCTGAAACAATTGCTCTCTACTATGCCATCGTAAAGAGGTGCAAGGGAGGCAGGTGATGTTAACATTGGTACCAAATTGTGTAGAATTTCTAGAGAAGAAATATCAGCAACAAATAACAGCAACTTGCATTTATATAGTAAATCGTCCCAAGGCGCTTCACAGGAATATAATGAAACAAAATTTGACACCGAGCCACATAAGGAGATATTAGGACAGGTTGGTCATAGAGGTAGGTTTTAAGGAGCGTCTTAAAGGAGAGAGAGACGGAGAGGCGGAGAGATTTCGGGAGGGAATTCCAGAGTTTAGGGCCCAGGCAGCTGAAGGCACAGCCGCCGATGGTGGAGCAAAGAAAATTGGGATGCGGAAGAGGCCAGAATTGGAGGAGCGCAGGGATCTCGGAGGGTTGTAGGGCTGGAAGAGGTTACAGTGATCGTCTAATCTGACTGAAATGACAGTACCTTTAAGCCCACATCAGCACTGAAAATAACAACCGCTTTGGCTAAGTTTCAAACTGTAATCTTGATATGAGATTTTTACCCGCGATGTGTTTTCACAATGCACGTGGACTCAAAGTCAAACAATGCTTTTGAAGGTTTACCTTGAACAGTGAAGGCTTATTTATCAGACCTAGCACAGAGCAGGGTACATCTTGTGCCGATCGGAACATTCTCTCCAGCACGCTGAGTTGGGGACAGCTGGCGTTGTGTGATTGTCATTGAGAGAGCCAGGCACACCGGCTTTTCACCATTTCCATTACAAAAGAAAAATCAAAAAGACAGCTCTAACCATCCTGGAGCCTTTGTGGCTTCATTTGAATTTTTAAAATATATACTGGAGGCTGGATATGTTTGGAATTGGACAGGATGTTAAGTAAGAGTTATTGCGCAGACAGGGTGGGCTGTAATGGGATACATCAGGTTGTGAGGAATTGGATGTTAACTGGTGGTGCATGGAAGTGTACTCAGAGATAACTCCCACACTCCTGGGCCTTGATTAATTCTGCAATAGTAGTGCTACTGTGCAGTACACTTTATATCTGTAGTATAGCTACCTTAAGCAGAATAAATTGTGCTTGTCATGACAGTGATAGCTGTTATTACAAGGAGACAGGTGGGCGGGATCAGTAATTCAATCAGATCCAAAGACTTGAGCACAAAATCTAGGCTGACACTTACTCCAGTGCAGTGTTGAGGGAGTGCTGCACTGTCGGAGGTGCCGTCTTTCGGATGAGGCGTTAAACCGAGACCCCATCTGCCCTCTCAGGTGGACGTAAAAGATCTCACGGCACTATTTCGAAGAAGAGCAGGGGAGCTATTCCCGGTGTCCTGGCCAATATTTATCCCTCAACCAACATCACTAAAACACGATAATCTGGTCATTATCACGTTGCTGTTTGTGGGACCTTGCCCATAAACCCAAGGATCAGCTCGAATCTCAGAGCTTGTGATCTACAAATTGTCTTGTAGTCCTTTGAGCAGAGCAGGATGATCCATGGCCAGAGTCACAGGAAAAGACAACTATTTTCCCCACACGCTCTCTACACCGCTCACAATTGCCTTTGGCTAACGGCCCCATTTCAAAATGCCTGTGCATTACATGGGGTCTGCATTAACCTGGTTCTGGCTGTACGTGTTATTTATTACATGGGCATTAAAAATGGTGGTTGACCATCTAAGTGAATATAAATAAAGAGGGTCGACCAGAGAAAGAAAGAGAGAGTGAGAGAAGAGGAGAGGAGAGGAGAAAGTAAGAGACAGAGGGAGAAGAGAAAGAGAGGAGAGAGAGTAAAAGAGAGAGAGAAGAGGGACAAAAAGAAGAGAGAGAGAGGGGTGAGAAGAGGGAGCAAGAGATAGAAAGACAGAAGAGGAGAGGAGAAAAAGAGAGACAGAGGGAGAAGAGAAAGAGGAGAAAGAAAGTAAAAGAGGGAGAGAGACGAGGAGAAAGAGAGAGAAAGAAGACAGAGAGGAGAGAGAGGGGTGAGAAGAGAGTGAGAGAAAGAAAGACAGAAGAGGGGAGGAGAAAGAGAGAGACAGAGGGAGAAGAGAAAGAGAAGAGCAAGAGAGTAAAAGAAAGAGAGAGAGGGAGGAGAAATGAGATAAAAGAGACATAGAACGAAGAGAGAAGAGAGAATATAAATGGACAAGAAGATGTGGTGAAGTGAAAGACTGTAAAAGGACGGAGTAGTTTGCTGAACTGCGAGAAGATGCCATTCAGAGACTTGGCCTTGTTCAAGGATCCATTGACCTGCAGCAGACATACGCAGACGGCCCTGAATTCTCACTCACCTGCCTGCGTTCTGAATCGCCTCGGCAGTCTGCTCGAGCTGCCAGCGGGGAGTCAGATCTTCCAGCAAGGCAGACAGGTGAGTGACAGGTTGGAAAAGGATCAGTTTTTGTGCCTTTGAGCGCAGTACAATTCACTGGACCGTCACCAGAATGAAGATGATGATGAGAGCTTCTGTTCTCAGTCACCATGGCACAGAGTTCTTTTTATCAGTTTTTAAGCAGACGGTCGGAATTTTATAAAACAAAAGTTGTGACTGCTGACAGAATTCATTGCGCATTGCAGTCAATTCAAAGGCTCATGGAATACTTAAGCCTCAAGCCCAAGAGAGAGAGAGAAATAAAAGAGTGAACTTTAACCCCCAAAAATGGGTGGATTGGGGTCGGGTCAGAGGTTAAAATTTTAAAAACCTGAAACCCCACCCCACCCCGCCTCTAAACCGCCCACTTCCGGGTTTAACGGAGGCGGGACAAGGGCCGGGCAGCCAACCCGCTCCCAGTAGGCGGGGTGGCAATTTAAATATTTTAATGAGGTTGGCAGCCTTTGATTTAACCTGCTTTGTAGTTTTAACAGTGGTCAGCCGGGTTTCCCGGGCCTCGGGAAACCCGGCAGCCGAAGGGAGGCGAGGACAGCTTCGGTGAGAAGGTAAGTGCTTTTACAGCACTGCTTGTGGGCCGGGAGGAGCAGGAGTGCTTCCCCCCACACCCCCCCAAGCTGCCACCCCAATCAGAAACCCCCCCTCTCCCATACAAAGACCCCCGGGGTCGGGATCGATGACCCGGGATCGGACCTGCCCCCGCCCCCACCCGGGGTCGTGGATCGGGCCTACCGGTTCCTGTGGCCTGCTCTGGAGTCCTCCCCGCCTGGCTGGAAGCCAAGCCTGTGACTCCACAGCATGTTTCCAGGTTTCCCATCCGAAACTCTGCCGCCCCCCTGCCTACGTAGCCCGGCCCTGTTAATATCCAGGCCAAAGCGTGGGAATGAACATGGTCCTGTATAAAGTGGCACTGTGAGCGAGTAACAACAACTTGCCTTTATACAGCGCCTCTAACGTAGTAAAACATCCCATGGTGCTTCACAGGAGCGATTATCAAACAAAATTTGACACCGAGCCACACAAGGAGATGTTAGGACAGGTGACCAAAAGCTCGGTCAAAGAGCGAGGTTTTAAGGTAGCATCTTAAAGGAGAAGAGAGAGGTAGAGAGGCGGAGAGGTTTAGGGAGGAAATTCCAGAGCTTAGGGCCCAAGGCAACTGAAGGCACGACCGCCAATGGTGGAGCGATGGAAATCGGGGGATGAGCAAGAGGTCAGAATTGGAGGAACGCAGAGATCTCGGAGGGTTGCTGGGCTGAAGGAGGTAACAGAGATAGGCTGTTAGTGAACAGATTCTCACTGTTGTCAGGAGCAGATAATAGTTTTAAAAGATCAGGGGGGAGAAATTCGGTATCGCCCCATTTGGGGCGCTATTATCGGCCAAGCGCAAAGTTGAGCGCCCGGCGCTAATTATCGCCTCCGACTGCAAACTTGGCTTCTATCGCCCCTGGAGGTGATTTGAGCGCTAAATCAGGTGCTACACACCTCTCTTAAGGCGCTAACGTCGAGGAGCGAGGCGCTACCTCAGAGCGCTGGCGAAGCTCATGTGATGTCAGTCAGCAATGGAACACAGACAGTCTGGCGCCGGCCAGTTCTTAAAGGGAAGGGTCCATCTTGCTGGCCAGCCATACCCTGCTCATTGCAGCCTTGAATCACGGACGGCCCTTGCACTGGCAACATTGTACGCCTCCCTCCCACGTTGGTGCTGCTGATCATCCTCCTCATCCTCTTCCTCCTCCTCCTCAGGTGGTGCACCAATCCCTGGTGGCATTGGCTGGGTCCTCAGGATTGCCAGGTTATGAAGAATGCAGCACACAACTATGAACAGGGAGACTCGCTCAGGCGAGTACTGCAGGGCTCCTCCTGAGTGGTCCAGACAGCGGAACCGTTGCTTGAGCACGCCGATCGTCTGCTCAATGATGTTCCTGGTGGCGATATGGCTCTCATTATACCGCAGCTCGGCAGGGGTGTTGGGGTTACGGAGCGGTGTCATCAGCCAGGTGCAGAGTGGATAACCCTTGTCCCCGAGGAACCATCCACTTGGGTGATGCGGTGCCTGGAAAAGGTCTGGCACAGCAGTCTGGCGCAGGATGAAAGCATCGTGGCTGGTGCCAGGATAGCGGGCATTGACGGTGAGTATGAGCTGTCTGTGGTCACAGACCTACTGCACATTTAAAGAGTGGTAGCCCTTGCGGTTTCGGAATACCTCTGCATTCTCATGCGGTGCCCGCAATGCCACATGTGTGCAGTCAATGGCACCCTGCACCATGGGGAAGCCCGCTATCCCAGCAAAGCCACATGTGCATTCATGCTGTTTGGCCCGGGTCATGGGGAAAGAGATGTACTGGCGTCTCCTTTTATAGAGGGCATTTGTCACCTCCTGGATACAACAATGGACAGCGAACTGGGAGATATTGGCGATGTCCTCAGTAGATGCTTGAAAGGAGCCGGTGGCATAAAAATTCAGAGCCACTGTCACCGTCACTGCCACCGACAGAGACGTCCTGGTCCTCAGATGAGGCTGCAGATCTGGCTGCAGCAGGTGGCAGAGCTCAGTGATGTAGGGTGTTTTTGCCTGCCCCGTGTTTCTATGACTCTCCCTTGAGTCGACCCGTGCCACAAAAACTCCCCGGTTTGGGTTGTTTCCCTTGGACGGCAGGAGCTTTTGCCAATAGTCCCTGCCCAGCCCGTCGATTAGCGGGTAATCCCACACAGAGAGAGAGAGACCAAGGCCAGATAGATCTTCTCCTATGCCCGATGCACAGCGTCCCCAGCGGGATTACTGTGTAACCCGGCCGTGACCCGATGCCACCCGGTTGGTCTTCCGAATTATACCACGAACCACAAGCCCCACAACCCCCAAGTTCGGACCCAAGGAGTTACTATGGATAGATTATAATTGACTCAGACAAAACCAAACGGTTCAGGTTGGTCAAAGATTGATTCCTTTTTATTACACTCACAAAACGACAACCCCTACTCCTCTCGCTTACGGCATAACGAGTAGGTGACTGTGGACACTAGCTTATAACCTTAGACTAAAATACCCCGAACCAACCCCTTCCCAGAATCTGAGCCTAGATAATGGAAAAACCCTTCTAACTAAACCCCTCTCCCGGTTTGGTCAGAACCCACACTTGGAAGCCTCCTCACACACACACATGTGTTAGTCTGCGTCTTGGACACTTGCAGATCCTCAGCAGCTAAACACGCGGGCGGTCCTGGGGATTTCTAGAGGTGTATGCTGGATATAATTACCAGCCCTTGTCGTTGATTCACGTGGTCCCGGGTCCGTTCGACTCCAGAGGCAAAACCGTGCCTAACAGAGGCATGCGATGAGGCCTAGAGAGTTACTTTCAGGCGGTACGGCGAGGCACTCACTTCGGGCGTTCCTGGAGAGTTGACGGATGCGTAGCTACGTGGAGAACCCCGTTCCAGATGGAGAAAAGTAAGCCCTGAATCCCCAAAGTTCAGCATATTTATACCCCGTATAATACACAAAACTGGCTGGGCGATTCCTGGTTACCATGGTCGCAGAGACGCTAGTTGGTCTTCCTGGTGACGCTTCTGTTCTGGATTGGTCATCTTGATGAAAACAATGGTAGGCCATTACTGTAGATGAGCAGTTCTCGAATTGCTAACTGTTTGTTAAGTTCTTGACTGCTCCTTCATTGAAAGAGTCCAGAGGTGTTGCTTTTGACCTCATTGTCCATCCAGACATCCCGGCTCCACGGACAAAAGGTGTTTTTCCACAAATCACACAAGTTCGAATATGAAAAGGCCCCTGCCTTTCATGACATCAGCGTTGAGACTGGTCCCATGGCAAACCAAAAGACAGACAGTTCCTGCTATCTTCACAGAAACCAAAAACAATCCTTTTTTTTAAAGTCCAAACTCCATTTTGAAATGCAGCCCAAGTGCGTCTCCATTTTAAAAGTCCAAAAATCCTTCAGGCACATGCACCCACTGATGTTGGCACCGGCCAAATCCTACAGTGACCACCTCCTTGCTGAAGCGCAGCCTGTGCAAACACTGCTCCTCAGACAAATGAAGGTATGAGAACTGCTCCCGGAATACCCTGGGAGGGTAAGGTCTCCTGTGCAGAGGCCTGTTGGCCCTCCTCCCTCTGGCCATGTTTGCCACTCTCTCTCTGCGTCTCTGCTGCCTCCGATTCTGCAGGTGCAGGACGACGCCCCGATTCAGTGCAGTCCCCATAGTCTCTTCGAAATCGCTGGAATGAAGGTCAAATCAAAATGAACCTGCAAAGTGCTGCTCAGGATGCAAAACTCCTTCACACAGCATTGAATCTCTCCAGACGTCTCGCTCCCTCTCAGCATGTGTGGTGCAAAAATTTCACTGACAAGAAAAGGCAGGAAGCGGCCGCCTTTAAATAGCACCCCCCCAGCCCCTTCCCGACTGTAAAACGTTCCCCTCTACCTGTCGTTACTAGCGGCAGGCGGAAAGGCAGGGGGGTGCCACTCAATATCTGGTTCGGGGCGTTACCGGGGCGTTGCACACTTGACTGATGTCACTATCTGCGGGCGCAGGAGATCGTGACGGTAGTGTTTAGCGCCGCCGCAAAATGTCTGGTCAATTTTGCAAGCTGCGTTAAAATCGCCGCACTCGGGCGCTAACTTCCTACTGCCCCATTAGCGCCTCTCGGAGGTGCTATGGGGAGGCGCTAAGCAAGACCTTTTACTGGTGTCATTGTACACAATCTTGTTCAATTGCTGTCAATAAATCTAGTTGGTTAATTCAGAATCTGAGTCAGCTCGAGTGTGGTACGTTGATAAAAAGCTTTTTCTGGAATGGCTTGGAGAGGAATGATGCGGAGATGCCGGTGTTGGACTGGGGTGGATAAATGTGAGAAGTCGCACAACACCAGGTTATAGTCCAACAGCTTTATTTGAAATCACAAGCTTTCGGAGCGCTGCTCCTTCATCAGGTGAAGTGAAGAGATGCATATAGGCATAGCATATATAGTCAGAGAACACTGCCAGATGATTACAGTTAATCTTTCTAACTGCCCTTTATCACACCTCGGCAGAGAGATAATCACGGCAATCAAAGGTGTGGATGGTGTCCAACCAGGTCAGTCAGGAAAACATTACATTAAAGACAATGAGGTGGGGTCACAAGGGGTCAAATGAGGGCAGATGCTGGGGTCTGTATGGAAAACAAAAAACTTTTTTTGCTGGAAATCACAGCAGGTCCGGCCGCATCTGTGTAGAGAGAACAAGCCAACGACGACTCGAGTCTGGATGACTCTACGTCAGGTGGGGTTACATGTAGCGTGACATGAACCCAAGATCTCGGTTGAGGCCGTCCTCATGGGTGCGGAACTTGGCTATCAGTTTCTGCTCGACGATTTTGCATTGTCGTGTGTCTCGAAGGCCGCCTTGGAGAACGCTTACCCGAAGATCGGAGGCTGAATGTCCTTGACTGCTGAGGTGTTCCCCGACTGGGAGGGAACACTCCTGCCTGGCGATTGTTGCGCGGTGTCCGTTCATACGTTGTCGCAGTGTCTGCATGGTCTCGCCGATGTACCATGCTCCGGGGCATCCTTTCCTGCAACGTATGAGGTAGACAATGTTGGCCGAGTCACATGAGTATGTACCATGTACCTGGTGGGTGGTGTCCTCACGTGTGATGATGGTATCTGTGTTGATGATCTGGCATGTCTTGCAGAGGTTGCCGTGGCAGGGTTGTGTGGTGTTGTGGTCGCTGTTCTCCTGAAAGCTGGGTAATTTGCTGCGAACGATGGTCTGTTTGAGGTTATGCGGCTGTTTGAAGGCGAGTAGTGGAGGCGTGGGGATGGCCTTAGCGAGGTGTTCATCATCATCGATGACATGTTGAAGGCTGCGAAGAACATGGCGTAGTTTCTCCGCTCCGGGGAAGTACTGGACGACGTAGGGTACTCTGTTGGTTGTGTCCCGTGTTTGTTTTCTGAGGAGGTCTATGCGATTTTTCGCTGTGGCCCGTCAGAACTGTCGATCGACTAGTCGAGCGTCATATCCCACTCTTACGAGGGCGTCTTTCAGTGTCTGTAGGTGTCCATCGCGTTCCTTCTCGTCTGAGCAGATCCTGCGTATTTGCAGGGCTTGTCCATAGGGGATGGCTTCTTTAACGTGGTTAGGGTGGAAGCTGGAGAAGTGGAGCATCGTGAGGTTGTCCGTGGGCTTGCGGTAGAGTGAAGTGCTGAGGTGTCCGTCTTTGATGGAGATTTGTGTGTCCAAGAATGAAACCGATTCTGAGGAGTAGTCCATGGTGAGTTTGATGGTGGGATGGAACCTGTTGATGTTATCGTGTAGTCCTTTCAGTGATTCTTCGCCATGGGTCCGCATAGACCTCCTCAGAAGACAAACACGGGACACAACCAACAGAGTACCCTACATCGTCCAGTACTTCCCCGGAGCGGAAAAACTACGCCATGTTCTTCGCAGCCTTCAACATGTCATCGATGACGATGAACACCTCACTAAGGCCATCCCCACGCCTCCACTACTCACCTTCAAACAGCCGCCTAACCTCAAACAGACCATCGTTCGCAGCAAATTACCCAGCTGTCAGGAGAACAGCGACCACAACACCACACAACCCTGCCACGGCAACCTCTGCAAGACATGCCAAATCATCAACACAGATACCATCATCACACATGAGGACACCACCCACCAGGTACATGGTACATACTCATGTGACTCGGCCAACGTTGTCTACCTCATACGTTGCAGGAAAGGATGCCCCGGAGCATGGTACATCGGCGAGACCATGCAGACACTGCGACAACGTATGAACGGACACCGCACAACAATCACCAGGCAGGAGTGTTCCCTTCCAGTCGGGGAACACTTCAGCAGTCAAGGACATTCAGCCTCCGATCTTCGGGTAAGCATTCTCCAAGGCGGCCTTCGAGACACATGACAACGCAAAATCGTCGAGCAGAAACTGATAGCCAAGTTCCGCACCCATGAGGACGGCCTCAACCGGGATCTTGGGTTCATGTCACGCTACATGTAACCCCACCTGATGTAGAGTCATCCAGACTCGAGTCGTCGTTGGCTTGTTCACAGATGCGGCCGGACCTGCTGTGATCTCCAGCAAAAAAAGTTTTTTGTTTTCCATACAGACCCCAGCTTCTGCCATATTTGACCCCTTGTGACCCCACCTCATTGTCTTTGATGTAATGTTTTCCTGACTGACCTGTTTGGACACCATCCACACCTTTGATTGCCGTGATTGTCTCTCTGCCGAGGTGTGATAAAGGGCAGTTAGAAAGATTAACTGTAATCATCTGGCAGTGTTCTCTGACTATATATGCTGTGCCTATATGCATCTCTTCACTTCACCTGATGAAGGAGCAGCGCTCCGAAAGCTTGTGATTTCAAATAAAGCTGTTGGACTATAACCTGGTGTTGTGCGACTTCTCACATTTGGAGAGGAACATAGTGTAGTGGGCATCAGTTATCTAGGACTGTGTGAGAGCTAAACAGTACAAAGTCTTCATAGGAGCAGGAATTCACAGGGCTGCAGTCCCTGACCTGCTGGAGATCCAAGTTCATTGACAGGAAGTGTGACAAGACAGTTGCAAGAGGGAATGGCTCATTCAAACACCCCAAAATGACATCACACTGGTGGCATTGTGTTGTGAGAGACACCTTGGCCTAGAAATTGGATTGCATCCATAAAAAACATTTCCTCATCTCCCCCCTCATTCTTTTGCCAATTATTCTAAATCTGTGTCCTCTGGTTACCAACCCACCTGCCAGTGGAAACAGTTTCTCCCCAGCTACTCTATCCCTCATAATTTTGAGCATCAGAACATTGACTATGGGGATTCAAACTACCATCCCAGTGCAGTACTGAGCGCGTGCTGCACAGTCGGAGGTGCCATCTTACGGATGAAACATCAGACACCCTCTCAGGTGGACTTAAAAGATCCCATGGTACTAGTTGAAGAAGAGCAGGGGAGTTCTCCCCGGTGTCCTGGGGTCAATATTTATCCCTCAACCAACATCACTAATAAACAGATGATCTGGTCATTATCACATTGCTGTTTGTGGGATCTTGCTGTGTGCAAATTGGCTGCTGCGTTTCCCACATTACAACTGTGACTCCACTTCAAAAAGTACTTCATTGGTTGTAAAGTGCTTTTGGATGTCCTGAGGTCGTGAAAGGCGCTATATAAATGCACGTCCATCTATTTTTCTTTTTTACTCAGATACTGACTGGAATAATAGCAACTGAACAATTTAAGACAGGTGCATTTTCCTACGGGTTGTGAAAGCCTGTTTCGTTGCACAGGGGGAAAAATTGGGTGGCGCCCCTTTTGGGGTGCTAACGTCGCCAGGGCGCTACCCGAAAAAGATAGCGCCCCTCCACCGGAAATTCATTAATAGCGCCCCAAGCAGGAGGCGAGGCACTACTGGAAGATCTGAAGATCGCAGTGCTACGTGCAACAGCGCCACGTGCGTCGGCCCGTAACGCCATGTCATTGCAGGGCTCACTCTCCTGATTAAAGGGGAGGGGCCTAGCGCTGCGCGCACCGGGGCCCTGCTGGCCCACCGGGGAGCGAGGTGCCGGGAAAACAACTCGGCACTCAAGAGGAGCGATCGCAGCCGGCACCCCACATAAAAAGGGGGAAGGGGGCAGGCGCCGCCGCAGCTGCAAAAATGCCCCTGACCCTGTTGGACATATCGTCCGGCGATAGGTCGGGGGGCGCAAGGGAAGTTTGCAGCCGGGGTGCGAGCAGGATTCCTTTTCATGGGACACTGGCACCAGTACTGGGACAGGAAGGAGCTGTACCGATGGGACGGGCTCCACCTGAACCGGGATGGGACCCGTGTCCTAGCGGAAAGGGTAAATAGGGAGTTGGCAAAGGCTTTAAACTAGTAAGATGGGGGGAGGGAGCTACAAGAAATGAAACCAGCCTAAATATAAACAAAACAGGAAAGGAGAGCATAGGAAAGAATAAAGTAAGGGAGGACATTGATGGCCAGGGAATAAATGGAGTTATAGAACAGGAATGAAAAAAGATAGTTAAAAATAAAGTGAAAGGAACTGCCAATAAAAATGAGTTAAACTGTCTGTACAGCAATGCGCACAGCGTCCGTAATAAAACAGGGGAACTGGAGGCAATCATGCATTGCGAGAAACCAGACATAGTAGGGATTACTGAGACATGGCTACAGAAAAATCAGGACTGAGACTTAAACATTGCAGGGTATAACATATTTAGAAAAGATAGAGAGAGAAAAAGGGGAGGTGGAGTAGCTGTACTTATTAGGAATAACATAATGGCAGTAGAAAAAAATAGAATCCATATGGATAGAGATAAAAGATAATAATGGATCAATCACGCTAATAGGTGTAGTCTACAGACCACTTAATAGTGGAAGGGAGGTGGAAGAAAAAATATGTAGAAAAATTAGGGAAATGAGTAAAAAACAGAACATGGGGGATTTCAACTACCCTGATATTAATTGGACAGAAGAGGTAGGTAAAGGGGAGAAGGGAATGGAGTTTCTACAATGTGTACAGGACTCCTTTCTAACCCAATATGTAAGAAGCCCAACAAGGGAGGATTCGATATTGGATCTAGTAATGAGGAATGAACCAGAGCAGAAAAGAGAAGTAAAATTAGGGGAACATCTAGGCAATAGTGACCATAATATAATTCACTTTAAAATAATAATTGAGAAGGACATAAGTATGATGAAGACCAGGGTAATAGATTTTGAGGGGCTGAGAATAGAACTTGGGAAAATAAAATGGACAACAATATTGGCAAACAATGACATAGAACAGCAACGAGAAACATTTAAAACGGTGTTCAACTGTGAAGGAATAAGCCATATAACCTATTCAGAAAAATACACTATCTTTTGAAAAAATTCTGGCCTTATTAAAACATGACAAACTTGGTTTGGAAATCTAGAAACCTAACTAGGAAAAAGCTGTGAAAGCATTCTGGCTATTGAGATAAGATAGTTGTTGACACTAAATCAATAACCTTATTGAAACAGAAGGTTAAAGGCTCCGGCAGGCTGAACCTTTCAGAATGAAACAATGGTTCACCCTGGATAAGGTGTTCTAATTTACACTTCGTAAAGAAGCACATAAAGGTAAGAAACATCTGCCTTCGTAAAAAAGACATCAAGTAAAAAACACACCTGCCGTCACACCGTTTTTTATGGTAAACTTAGAACACCTAGAGAGGAGACATCATTCTGTAATGCTACCAGCTGAGGTGACTGTAAGAATTGCAGGGGTCAGCAGAAAAATGACTAGAGATAATTAGCTTGCATCAGCAGAAAACCTTAAAGGAAATACCACTGGAAAAGGGTATAAATATTGAACTCTCAAATGGGATAGTAGACTCGCTTTAAAGGGGCAAAGTGATTCTCGGCTTCAGAGGCGGCTCTGTAAGTCTCCAACTCTTTGTACCTCGGGGATCAAAGGTATTTGATTTTGGTGGATATCCTGTAGAACACTAAGAACTGTAAAACTATAGCGAAGTTAAGATTTGAAAGTAAGGTTCTCTGATAATAAGATTGTAAGCTTTCTCTTTTTGGAACTGTTAATGTTGCGATTGACTCACCAACTGTAAATTACATGTCGGTTCTTTAATAAATCTATATATTTTTAGAATTGTCTCACATAACACTTCTGTATCAAACTCGCAAACTCAATCTCTGTACACTCTTTGGTGAGGAGTTGCAGAATTCTGGGGGAGTTTTCCAGACCCTCATAATATCCGGAACGTTACAGTTTAGCTAAACTTATTAAAAGTGCTATCTGGAGGATGGTAACATTTTTAGGTTGTTCCTTTCCTTTAGGGAGAGATAGTCCAGACCTTTAGACCCAATTAAGCGTCTTTAGGATTCGGCTACCTCAAACTTTAGTTGAAAGTGAACGTCTGAGAAATACGCCTGATCCAGGGTAGCCCTAAAGGGGCTAGGACTAGTAAAAATCCCTTCACAACAGAGTCCAGGAAAAATATATTCTGCTAAAAAACAAGAATTAGCTAAACACTAATGAGACACCATGGATGAATAAAGCCATACGGGAAAAATTGAGGGTAAGGAAAGACACATACACTGAGTACATGGACAGCAGGGGAGAGCATGATAAGGGGAAATATGAAGAGATTAGGAAAGAAGTCAAAAAAACAATTAGGAAGGCAAAGCAGAACTATGAAATTAAATTATCAAGGAACATAAAACAAAATAGTAAAATATTTTACAGGCACATCAATAAACAAAGGAAGGTCAGGATGGGAATAAGGGATAGACAGGATAATACCATAGACAGCGATAGAGAGATGGCAGAAATATTAAATCATTACTTTGCCTCAGTATTTACCAGGGAGATAGAACAGGTGGACATGACATTGGATCATGAGATTAGTAACAAAATAACTGCATTTAAAATTAAAAGAGGAGATATATTAAATAAACTAATCAAACAAGAGGAAAAGCCCCTGGTCTGGATGGATTACATCCGCGCATTTTAAAAGAATCTAGGGAAGAGATAGCAGGGGCATTACTACACATATTTAATAATTCATTAGAAAAAGGTGCAGTGCGAGGGGACTGGCAGATAGCTAATATAATACCTATATTTAAGAAGGGGGATAGAACATGTCCAGGGAACTATAGACCAGTCAGCTTAACATCAGTGATAAGAAAAATAATGGAAACCCTACTAAAGGAGAAGATAGAAGAACATCTAGAAACCAAAAATATAATAATGAATAGTCAGCATGGATTTCAAAAGGGAAAGTCTTGCTTGACCAACCTCATTGAATTTTTTGAAGAGGTAGCAGAGAGAATGGACAAGGGTAATGCAGTAGATGTAATTTATCTAGATTGTCAAAAGGCCTTCGATAAGGTACCCCATAATAGACTGATGAACAAAGTCAAAGAATGCAGAGTCAGGGGACAAGTAGCAGATTGGATAGCTAGCTGGCTTCAAGACAGAAAGCAGAGAGTAGGGGTAAAGGGTAGCAATTCACAGTGGCAGAAGGTGGTCGGTAGTGTTCAGTGCTGGGACCACTGTTGTTCACAATTTACATTAACGATTTAGACTTTGGAATCAAAAACACAATTTCTAAATTTGTGGATGACACCAAATTGGGGGGGATAGTCAATACTGAGGAGGACTGCAACAAGTTACAGGAGGACATTAATAAACTTGCAGAATGGGCATATAATTGGCAAATGAAATTCAACACAGATAAATGTGAGGTATTACATTTTTGTAGGAAGAATAGGAAGGTCACTTCTTACTCAGAGGGTGCGAGTCTGGGTGGGGTAGATGAGCAAAAGGATCTCGGAGTACAAATACACAAATCACTAAAAGTAGTGACACAGGTTAACAAGGTCATAAAAAAAGCAAACCAAGCACTAGGGTTTATGATCAGCCATGATCTTATTGAACGGCGGAGCAGGCTCGAGGGGCCGTATGGCCTACTCCTGCTCTTATTTCTTATGTTCTTATTTTTAGAGGGATAGAATTGAAAAGTAGTGAAGTTATGCTAAACTTGTATCGAACCTTGGTTAGACCACACTTGGAGTACTGCGTACAGTTCTGGTCACCGTATTATAAAAAGGATATGGAGGCACTGGAGAGGGTGCAGAGAAGATTTACAAGGATGATACCAGAAATGTGAGGGTGTACATATCAGGAAAGGATGAACAGGCTGGGTCTCTTTTCTCTTGAAAAAAGAAGGCCGAGGGGTGATCTAATTGAGGTCTTTAAAATTATGCAAGGTTTTGATAGATTAGATACAGAGAGTGTTTCCACTTGTGGGGAAGAGCAAAACTAGAGGCCATCAATATAAGATAGTCACCAAGAAATCCAATAGGGAATTCAGAAGAAACCTCTTTACCCAGAGAGTGGTGAGAATGTGGAACTCGCTATCACAGGGAGTGGTTGAAGCGAATAGTATAGATGCATTTAAGGGGTGGCCAGATAAGCATATGAGGGAGAAGGGAATAGAGGGTTATGCTGATAGAGTTAGATGAGGAAAGACGGGAGGAGGCTCGAGTGGAGCATAAACGTCGGCATGGACTGGTTGGGCCGAATGGCCTGTTTCTGTGCCGTATATCCTCTGTAAAGCTGAGCCTTTTTATTCGTTCTGCTATGAGATGCCTTAACATCACCTCAAAGATTTTTCCCTACAAATGATGTGCAATTGACGGGTTTGTAGCTTTCAAATGGGTGACCTGGGTCTTTTCTTTTGAATAATTACACCGAGTCTACAGCACAGAAACAGGTCATTCTGCCCAACTGGTCCGTGCCGGTGTTTCTGCTCCGCACGAGCCTCCTCCCACCCCTCTTCATCTAACCCCAGCAGCATAACCTCCTATTCCTTTCACCCTCATGTGTTTATCTAGCTTCCTCTTAAAAGCTGGAGTGAATCTTTTCAGATCTAATAAACTGTTTAAAAACTGTCAGTTAAAGCTTTGGGAATTTCAGTCTCCACTTCATGCTGGATGTGTGCTGTTAAGGTCTGGTGTTTCGAGTATATGAAGAGCATCAAGTCTTTCTCAAATCATTTCCATTGTGATCAACTCATTGCCTAGCTCCTCTTCAGCTGCGCCTGGAAAGCTGGTCCCTGACGGATAAATATCCACCTTCTTATTCTGGAAAGACAGAAGCAACTCCAGCGTGTATTATCCCCTCTCCGTTAGTGTTAGCCAACAAGACATCTTAAATAGAACTCACACCGACTTTAAACTTCTGCCAACATTAGGCTCACATCAATTCTATTCTCACACCAATGTTATTTAACATTATTAACAACAACAACAACCTGGTTTGGTTTTCTGCCCATTAATTGAAAGCAATGGAAAATAAGGCTCTGTGTTCCACACTCCGAACAGCTGATCAGCGATTCAGCTCTTTGCAACAACAATGTGTATTTATATAGTGCCTCTAATGTAATAAAACCTCCCAAGGCGCTTCACAGGGAGCGTTATAAGACAAAAAATTTGACATTGAGCCACATAAAACAAAATTAGGCAAATGTCCAAATGATTGGTCAAAGAGGTAGGTTTTAAGGAGCGTCTTAAAGGAGGAGAGAGAGGTAGCGAGGCGGAGAGGTTTAGGCAGGGAATTCCAGAGCTTAGGGCCCGGGCAGCTAAAGGCACGGCCACCAAAGGTTGAGCGATTATAATCAGGGATGCTGAAGAGGGCAGAATTAGAGGAGCGCAGATATCTCGGGGGGGTTGTGGGGCTGCAGGAGATTACAGAGATAGGAAGGGGCGAAGCCATGGAGGGATTTGAAAACAAGGATGAGAATTTTGAAATCGAGGCGTTGCTTAACCGGGAGCCAATGTAGGTCAGCGAGCACAGGGGTGATGGGCGAACGGGACTTGGTGCGAGTTAGGACACGGGCAGTCGAGTTTTGGATGACCTCAAGTTTGCGTGGGGTAGAACGTGGGAGGCCAGCCAGGAGTGTGTTGGAATAGTGAAGTCTAGAGGTAACAAAGGCATGGATGAGGATTTCAGCAGCGGATGAGCTGAGGCAGGGGCAGAGACAGGCGATGTTACAGAAGTGGAAGTAGGCGGTCTTTGTTATGCTGCGGATATGTGATCGGAAGCTCGTTTCAGGGTCAAATATGACACCAAGGTTGCGAACATTGTGGCTCAGCCTCAGACAGATGCTCGGGAGAGGAATGGAATCAGTGGCTAGGGAACGGAGTTTGTGGCGGGGACCGAAAACAATGGCTTCGGTCTTCCCAATATTTAATTGGAGAATATTTCTGTTCATCCCATACTGGATGTCAGATAAGCGGTCTGACAATTTAGAGACAGTGGAGGGGTTGAGAGAGGTGGTGGTGAGGTAGAGCTGGGTGTCATTAGTGTACATGTGGAAACTGACGCTGTGTTTTCAGATGATGTCGCCAAGGGGCAACATGTAGATGAGAAATAGGAGAGGGCCGAGGATAGATCCTTGGGGGACACCAGAGATAACGATGTGGGAGCAAACAAAGGAAAATAAATTGCTGTAATTTCCTTCTATCCAGATTTCAGTTTTCCACTGTTACATCAATGGGACCAGCGTGTCCTTTAAATCTGTGGGGTTATTTTGGCCAAAGGCTGAAACAGGCATGGAATGGTCGCAGTGCTAATAAAACACGCCTGTTTGAAAGTCTGGTTTTAGCACACAAGTTTGGTCCTAAGTGCTGATTACCATAATTTGAACTTGCCTGGAGATGCTAAACCAGAAACTTGCAGGTTTAGCATGCAAGTGCGGATTAGACGCAATTTTAGTGGAACAGTGTATGTGGGCCCCTCGCATCCATTTCCACGGAAGGTGTGGAGTGCGCTGGCTGGCTGACACACAGTGGCACGTTGCAGGATGGCTCAGGGACGGAGGGAGAGGACGCACAGGTTCTCGGGCCCAGCACTGGAGGTCCTGGCGGAGGAGGTCCAGAGGAGGAGGGATATCCTGTACCCGCAGGGGGGAAGGAGTCCACCTCACCCTCCTGTCCCTCTCTCCTGCAGCAGCTGGTGCTGCTCTGCCTGGCCTCATGTCCTCCTCCCATTCCTCCTCCCGACCAAGGGGACCTCTAGCAAGATGCCAATGACCAAGCACTCCCCTTCTCCTGGTGACTCCTATAAGCTGTCCAATAAGGTGCAGTAGCACAGCACGCACTCTTTTTAGGTGAAGTCCTCAGAGAATTTCCAGAATAAAAGTTGCTCGAGTGTTGGTGAAGTTTTGACAAAGTGTCCCTAAAGTCTCCTGAAGTGTTTCAAAAATCCTCTTCACAGCTCCAGCAGCGATGACCATGAAATGGTGAGCATCCCTTTAAGTGGTGAGTATCCCTTTAAGTAGCGCTTGAAATTGACATCAACGTCCTGTTTACTCCGAAACAGCTGGTCGCTGTTAGGAGACGGCGTTAGTTGAAGCTCGGCACCAAAATACAGCCTCTTTAATGAGCGCTAGCAGGCAATTTAAGTAGCAATCAGCTTTTAAAAAATTAATTCATGGGATGTGGGCATCACTGGCAAGGCCAGCATTTATTGCCCATCCCTAATTGTCCTCGAGAAGGTGGTGGTGAGCCACCTTCTTGAGCCACAGAGGGCAGTTAAGAGTCAACCACATTGCTGTGGGTCTGGAGTCACATATAGGCCAGACCAGGTAAGAACATAAGAACATAAGAAATAGGAGTAGGAGTAGGCCATATGGCCCCTCGAGGCTGCTCCGCCATTCAATAAGATCATGGCTGATCATCGATCTCAACTCCACTTTCCCGCCCGATCTCCATATCCCTTGATTTCCCTTATCGTTCAAAAATCTGTCTATCTCCACCTTAAATATATTCAATGACCCAGCCTCCACAACTCTCTGGGGAAGAGAATTCTAAAGATTCACGACCCTCTGAGAGAAGAAATTCCTCCTCATCTCTGTTTTAAATGGGTGACCCCTTATTCTGAAACTATGTCCCCTAGTTCTAGATTCCCCCATGAGGGGAAACAACCTCTCAGCATCTACCCTGTCAAGCCCTCTCAGAATCTTATACATTTCAATGAGATCACCTCTCATTCTTCTTAGCTCCAGAGAGTATAGGCCCATTCTACACAATCTCTCATCATAGGACAGCCCTCTCATCCCAGGAATCAATCTAGTGAACCTTTGTTGCACCGCCTCCAAGGCAAGTATAAGGAGACCAAAACTGTGCAAGGACAGCAGATTTCCTAAAGGACATTAGTGAACCAGATGAGTTTTTATGAACCCCTCTTTCCCACACCAGCCCTTTAGCCACGTGTTAATTCTCCTGATCTGACTGTTCCTATGCCAATTTGCATGTAGCTCGGGCAGTAATCCAGAAATTATTATGTTCGAGGTCCTGCTTTTTAATTTAGATCCTATCTCCTGATACTCCTTCAGCAGGACCTCCTCCCCATTCCTACCTATGTCGTTTGTTCATGGACAACAACTGGATTTACCCCCTCCTTTTCTAAATTCCTCTCCAGCAGCCTCGAGATATCCCTTACCCTACCCTTACCGGGTAGGCAACACACCCTTTGGGATTCTCGTTCTTGGCTGCAGAGGACGCTATCCATCCCCCTAATTATAGAATCCCCTATCACTACCACATTTCTATTCTGCTCTTCCCCCCTTGGACAGCCTTCTGAGCCATGGTGCCTTGGTCTGCATTGTGGCTGTCCGCCCCACAGTCTTTCTCCTTGTCCTCACAGGTAGCGAATATATCGTACCTGTTGGATAGGACCAGTGTCTGAGGGACCTCTTTAAGTCCCCTCTACCCATCTCCCTAGCAGTCACACCCTCCCCTTCCTGAACCTGTGCTTTCCTCTGGGGTGTGCCTGCCATCTCTAGAATTTTTTAATTATATGCTTATTTAAATTCGTTAAAGTTTTTGATTAAGTAATTATTTAGAGTTATATTAGTTAATTTGTTTTCTTTGTTTAAAACACTGCACTAGCTTAGAGGCAAAAAAACGCTCTAACACTCACCAACCAATCACCTACCTGCTGCCCTGTGACGTCACTCCTTGATTTTTTGTTCTCTCTCTCCGCTCGTCCTCCACTGCTCTCGGTGAGTTTGGGCCCCTCTCTGACCGCGCTCTTTATTTATTTGCCTCTGCTCCAGTCCCTAGTCAGGTGCGCTCCTCCTCCACTGCTCTCGGTGAGTTTGGGCCCCTCTCTGACCGCGCTCTTTATTTCCTGCCTCTGCTCCGGGCCCTAGTCAGGTGCGCTCCTCCTCCACTGCTCACAGTGAGTTTGGGCCCCTCTCTGACCGTGCTCTTTATTTATTTGCCTCTGCTCCGGGCCCTAGTCAGGTGCGCTCCTCCTCCACTGCTCACAGTGAGTTTGGGCCCCTCTCTGACCGTGCTCTTTATTTATTTGCCTCTGCTCCAGTCCCTAGTCAGGTGCGCTCGTCCTCCACTGCTCTCGGTGAGTTTGGGCCCCTCTCTGACCACGCTCTTTATTTATTTGCCTCTGCTCAGGTCCCTAGTTAGGTGCGCTCCTCCTCCACTGCTCACAGTGAGCTTGATAAAGGACAGCTTGATTTTGGCCGCAGGATCGGGAACCATGTTTAGCTCACTTGCTGGAGTTATTAAGAAGATATATCTGCCATCATGGACCTGGATGTTGAACACAGTGCAAGCTGTTTATAACAGACCTATCACGCAGGACTGTATTCCAGAGACCTGAGCACATAATCTAAACTAATACTGCCAGTGCTGTGCTGAGGAAGTGCTGCACTGTCGGAGAGGTCATCTTTCAAATGAGATGTTAAACCGAGGCCCCCTCAGGTGCACAGAAAAGATCCCAGGGCACTGTTCGAAGAAGAGATGGGGAGTTCTCCCTGGTGCCCTGGCTAACATTTATCCCTAAATCAACATCACTAAAAACGGATGATCTGGTCGTTCATCTCACTGCTGCTTGTGGGGCCTTGTTGTGCACAAATTGGCAGTTGGGTTTCCTACATTACAACAGTGACTACACTTCAAAAAATATACTTCCTTGGCTGTGAAGCACTTTGGGACATCCTGAGGTCCTGAAAGATGCTATAGAAATCCATAAGAACATAAGAAATAGGAGCAGGAGTCGGCCATTTGGCCCCTCGAGCCTGCTCCGCCATTCAATAAGATCATGGCTGATCTGGTCTTGGCCTCAACTCCACTTCCCTGCCCGCTCCCCATAACCCTTGACTCCCTTATCGTTCAAAAATCTGTCTATCTCCACCTTAAATATATTCAATGACCCAGCCTCCACAGCTCTCTGGGGTAGAGAATTCCAAAGATTCACGACCCTCTGAGAGAAGAAATTCCTCCTCATCTCCGTTTTAAATGGGCGACCCCTTATTCTGAAACTATGCCCCCTAGTTCTAGATTCCCCCACGAGGGGAAACATCCTCTCTGCATCTACCCTGTCAAGCCCCCTCAGAATCTTATACATTTCAACAAGATCACCTCTCATTCTTCGAAACTCCAATGAGTATAGGCCCAACCTGCTCAACCTTTCGTCATAAGACAACCCCTTCAACTCAGGAATCAACCTAGTGAACCTTCTCTGAACTGCGTCCAATGTAAGTATATCCCACTTTAAATAAGGAGACCAAAACTGTACACAGTACTCCAGGTGTGGTCTCACCAGCGCCCTGTACAGTTGTAGCAAGTCTTCCCTCCTTTTATACTCTATCCCCTTGCAATAAAGGCCAATATTCCATTTGCCTTCCTAATTACTTGCTGTAACTGCATGCTAACCTTTTGTGTTTCATGTACGAGGATCCCCAGATCCCTTTGTACCGCAGTATTTTGTAGTTTCTCTCCATTTAAATAATAATTTTATTTTTTATTTTTCCTACCAAAGTGGATAACCTCACATTTTCCCACATTATACTCCATCTGCCAAATTTTTGCCTGCTCACTTAGCCTATCTATATCCCTTTGCAGATTCTTTGTGTCCTCTTCACAACTTGCTTTCCCACCTATCTTTGTATCAGCTGCAAATTTGGCTACAGTACACTAGGTCCCTTCATCCAAGTCATTAATATAGATTGTAAACAGCTGAGGTCCCAGCACCGATCCCTGTGGTACCCCACTAGTTACAGCCTGCCAATCTGAAAATGACCCATTTATCCCGACTCTCTGTTTTCTGTTAGTTAGCCAATCCTCTATCCAGTCGAATATATTACACCCAACACTGTGAGCTCTTATCTTGTGCAGTAACCTTTTATGCAGCACCTTATCGAATGCCTTCTGGAAATCCAAATACACTAAATCTACTGGTTCCCCTTTATCCACCCTGATCGTTACATCCTCAAAGAACTCTAGCAAATTTGTCAAACATGATTTCCCTTTCATAAAACCATGCTGACTCTGCTTGACTGTATTATGATTTTCTAAATGTCCTGCTACTACTTCCTTAATAATGGACTCCAGCATTTTCCCAATGACAGATGTTAGGCTAACTGGTCTATAGTTTCCTGCTTTCTGTCTCCCTCCTTTCTTAAATAGGGGCGTTACATTTGCGGTTTTCCAATGTGCTGGGACCTCTCCAGAATCCAGGGAATTTTGGTATATTGCAAACAATGCATCCACTATCTCTGCAGCCACTTCTTTTAAGACCCTAGGATACAGGCCATCAGGTCCAGGGGACTTGTCAGCCTTTAGTCCCATTAGTTTGCCTAGTAATTTTTCTCTAATTGTTTTAAGTTCCTCCCTATAGCCCAATGATTATCTACTATTATTGGGATGCTTTTAGTGTCTTCTACCGTGAAGACCGATACAAAATATTTGTTCAAAGTTTCTGCCATTTCCCTGTTTCCCATTATTAATTCCCCAGCCTCATCCTCTAAGTGACCAACGTTTACTTTAGTTAATTTCTTCCTTTTTATATACCTGTAGAAGCTCTTACTGTCTGTTTTTATATTTCTTGCTAGTTTACTCTCATAATCTATCTTCTCTCTCTATTATTTTTTTAGTCATCCTTTGCTGGTTTCTAAAAATTTCCCAATCCTCTGGCCTACCACTAATCTTTGCAACATTGTATGCCTTTTCTTTCAATTAAATACCATCCTTAACTTCCTTAGTTAGCCACGGACGGTTCATCCTTCTCGAGTCTTTCTTTCTCACTGGAATAAACCTTTGCTGAGAGTTATGAAATATCTCCTTAAATATCTGCCACTGCTTATCTACCGTCTTACCCTTTAATCTATTTTCCCAGTCCACTTTAGCCAACTCTGGGCTGGATTTTGATACTGGGGCGGGTTGAGTTCGTGTTATCCGCCCGACTGCAATTGGATGTGGGAGATTGATGCAATTTTCACTTAATTGGGCAATTGAGTTCCAGCATGTGGGAACCCATGAACCAATTAGTGGTTTCAGTCTGAAAGTCGCCTCTGATGATGTCATCATTGCTGCAGCATTGCAGGTCAGGTCAGAGACTGCCTGGCTTTTGGTGTGAGAGGACCTGGATGCAAAATGAGCAGCAGCTCTAAGGAGAGAGAGAGAGAGAGAAAGAGAGAGGAGAGAGGAGAGAGAGAGAGAGAGAGAGAGAGAGAGAGAATTTTTTTTGCATCCAGGTCCTCTCACAGCAAAGGCCAGGCAGTCTCTGAAGACATTCAATGCAGCAGCATCAGAGGCGACTTTCAGACCTAATACTACTACTACCTTCATCACATCTCTGTTGTAATAGTGGACCTGCAGCTGATAGTCAGCTATCCACTTGTGCTCCCGCCAGGTTTCACTGGCGTGTTTCACATCAGGCGTGCTTCACGTCGGAAAAGGGTTAAACTAGCTAAAACATTTCAAAATGGCATTACAGAGCCAATTTAGAGCTTGTTAAGGGCTTTAATGGCCTCTCCCGCCTCTTGGAGGCGGGACAGAGTCGGGAACACCGCGACCGATTTTATCAAAATTGCGTGGAGGTGGGTTGGAGGTGGGATGGGGTCGGGACCCCCGAATCTGTAACTTTAACCCCCCACACGCCTCCAAACCCGACTCCACGGGTCATTGAAAATCCAGCCCTCTGTCTTCATACCTCTGTAATTACCTTTATTTAAGTTCAGGACACTAGTTTGAGACCCAAGTTTCTCACCCTCAAATTGAATGTGAAATTCTAACATGCTATGATCACTCTTCCCTAGAGGATCCTTTACTATGGGGGCGATTTTCTGACGTTGGAGGAGGCGGGTTTGGAGGTGGGAAAGGCGGGAAAATCGGAAACAATGAGGGCGGGTTCGGAACCCGCCTCCAACCCGTCTCCGCGGGATTTTGCTGGTGCTGGTTTTGCAGGGTGGGAAACGGTCCCGCCTCCAGCTGGCCATAGCGCTAGTTAACATCATTAAATGCTCATTAAGGGCCTCTCTCAGCCTATTTTGAGAGGCCCTCGTGATTTTTCGACCATTTCGGCGTGTTCCACGACCCTCCTAAACCACGCCAGCTAAACCTGGCGGGTTGGCTCGTGGGTGGCCTCCTCACAGCTGCAGCTCCAACAATAAATCGTTTATTTCAGCAGGGATTAGTTGCAGGTGGCAGAACTTTGCTTTAAAAGGTCTTTGAGCACTTTTAGAAGGCCTTCCGAAGTCGGAGGTGCTGCAGCTTGAATCTATCAACTGTGGGACCTCCTTGGAAGACCCTCTCCCCGCTTGCAATGAGCGCTTTCCCAATGGAGGTATCTGCAAGCAGCATGGGAACCATTTATTCCCTTTCACCATGGACCTCAGATTTGGATGAGGAGCATCCACAGCAGCAGCAGAACCAGGCAGCTCAGCAGCAACAGCAGCAGGAGCCCCAACCTCCAGCACAGCCACCTGATGCTGCACAGGGCAGAAGGCACCAGCGTATCAAGGTACCTCGCCGCAGGAGATACCACCGACAGAGGGTTTACAGACAGAGGATGAGCTTCCTCAACGTGAGTGAGCAGCAGTGCCAAAGGAGGCTGAGACTTTCGCGAGAGGTTGTCCGAGAGATCTACAGACTGCTGCAGCAAGACCTGGTGCCCAGAGGAACGGGTGGACACCCCTTACCAGTGGCTGTCAAAGTCACCACCACACTCAACTTCTTTGCCTCAGGCTCCTTCCAGGGATCATCCGCAGACATCAGCGGCATCTCCCAGTCAGCCGCCCACAGTTGCATCACACAGGTTACCGATGCCCTTTTTGCTAAGGCCCACAATTACATCCAGTTCTCAAGGGATCAAGCAAATATAACCGCCCGTTCGGTTGGCTTTGCAAATATGGCAGGCATGTCAATGGTGCAGGGCGTCATAGACTGCACACATGTGGCCCTTAGGGCACCCCATCACAACCCAGCTATCTTTGTCAACCGAAAGGGCTTCCACTCCCTCAGCATACAGCTGGTGTGTAACCACAAGAAGGAGTTTTTGCATGTTTGCGCCAAGTTCCGTGGTAGTTGCCATGACTCTTTCATCCTGCGGCACTCTTGTGTTCCTCCGCTTTTCAATCCGCCAAACCAACTTAACGGATGGCTCCTTGGTGACAAGGGCTACCCCTGAAGAAGTGGCTAATGACGCCGATCAGGAGGCCAGCTAACGAGGCTGAAGAGCGCTACAACACCAGCCACACTCCACCAGGTCCATCATAGAGCAAACCATTGGGTTGCTGAAGATGCGCTTCCGTTGCCTTGACAGATCAGGTGGAGCCCTGCAGTATACACCATACAGGGTCTCCAGAATGGTCGTGGTCTGCTGTGCACTGCACAACATCGCACAGCGTCGTGGCTTACAGCTTCCTGATGAGCAAGTGGCTCAGTTCCAGCCTCCTCAGATGAGGATGAGGAAGAGGAGGAGGAGGAAGAGGAGGAGGAGGAGGAGGAGCAGGAGGAGGTCAGAGCGCCGGTGTATCGACCAGCAGCAGCAGCAGCATGCAAGCACATGGCTGCCTGGGATAAACATAGAAACATAGAAACATAGAATCTAGGAGCAGGAGTAGGCCATTCGGCCCGTCGAGCCTGCTCTACCATTCAATACGATCATGGCTGATCATCCAAATCCAGTACCCTGTCCCTGCTTTAATCCCCACAGTACACATATCCCACCCTACCCCCGTAACCCCACGTATTTAATTCCCCCTAACATATCCCATCCTATCCCCATAACCCCACATATTTAATCCCCCCTAACACTAAGGGTCAATTTATCATAGCCAAATCAACCTAACCCGCACATTTTTGGACTGTGGGAGGAAACCGGAGCACCCGGAGGAAACCCACGCAGACACGGGGAGAATATGCAAACTCCACACAGACAGTCACCCGAGGTCAGATTCTAACCCGGGTCCCTGGCGCTGTGAGGCACCAGTGCTAACCACTATGCCACCGTGTTGCCCACAATGCAAGGGATGAACTTATCCTGGCCAGGTTTGCATAGGTTGCCCAAGTTGGCACATGTCATTGGCTCCATCCTAAGACATCATTGACAATGGACATGACTCTTTGGCCTCATTTCACTCAGGCCATCAACCTGACAATGCAAGTGTCGCGGAGCCCGCAATGTGGAGCTGCCTAAGGCGAAAGAACAGATGCCATGGCGCCAACATTTTGGCATCAAATCATTTTAATGCTTTCCAACAGGGATGGCATTTCATCAATACACAGAAACATTCTCCCAATCTGCACACAGATCTGGAGGTTATATCCCTTGCCAGCTGTCCCCACATAGCCTTGGTTTCTTTGGGAGGCCTCTTCCTCCCAGATGAGGGGAAGAGCACCTCCCTGTTAGCTGTCACCCCCTCAACCAGCATTTGCAGCGCCTCATCCGAGAACCTCGGGGAGGCCCCTGCCTTGGAATTGGACATAGTGGTTTCGCAGAATATGTTGCAGGTGGTGCAGCATAGGCAGAGGCAGAAATGCTGTGAAACACTAATTAACCAAGGGCATCCCAAACCTCTGAAATCAAGTGGCCAATCAGGGGAAAATCGCAATTTGTTGACAACTATCAGTGGAGGCGGGTTTCAAACCCACCCAAAACGAAACCTGCCTCCATCTCGCCTCCAGTGAGAAAATCACCCCCATCGAGATCATTAATTAATCCTAATTCATAACACATTACCCCCTCACAGGACCGTTGTTGTTGTTTTCCTTTTATCACCACCGCTGGTCCGGCTCGCGCTGTGCTCTCGGGCCTCGGGTCACTGGTCTCGCTCTCACTGTGTTCTCGGGCCTCGGGTCGCTGGTCTCGCTCTCACTCTCGCTCTCGGGACTTGGGTCACTGGTCTCGCTCTCACTGTGTTCTCAGGCCTCGGGTCACTGGTCTCGCTCTCGCTCTCGCTCTCGCTCTCACTCTCGCTGTGCTATCGGGCCTCGGGTCGCTGGTCTCGCTCTCACTCTCGCTCTCGGGCCTCTGGTCACTGGTCTCGCTCTCGCTCTCACTCTCGCTCTCGGGCCTCGGGTCGCTGGTCTCACTCTCGCTCTCACTCTCGCTCTCGGGCCTCGGGTCACTGGTCTCGCTCTCACTCTCACTCTCGCTCTCGGGCCTCGGGTCGCTGGTCTCGCTCTCACTCTCGCTCTCGGGCCTCGGGTCACTGGTCTCGCTCTCACTCTCACTCTCGCTCTCGGGCCTCGGGTCTCGCTCTCACTCTCACTCTCGCTCTCGGGCCTCGGGTCTCGCTCTCACTCTCACTCTCGCTCTCGCTCTCGGGCCTCGGGTCTCGCTCTCACTCTCACTCTCACTCTCGCTCTCGGGCCTCGGGTCTCGCTCTCACTCTCACTCTCACTCTCGCTCTCGGGCCTCGGGTCACTGGTCTCGCTCTCGCTCTCGCTCTCGCTCTCGGGCCTCGGGTCGCTGGTCTCGCTCTCACTCTCACTCTCGCTCTCGGGCCTCGGGTCACTGGTCTCGCTCTCGCTCTCGCTCTCGGGCCTCGGGTCTCGCTCTCACTCTCACTCTCACTCTCGCTCTCGGGCCTCGGGTCACTGGTCTCGCTCTCGCTCTCGCTCTCGCTCTCGGGCCTCGGGTCGCTGGTCTCGCTCTCACTCTCACTCTCGCTCTCGGGCCTCGGGTCACTGGTCTCGCTCTCACTCTCACTCTCGCTCTCGGGCCTCGGGTCTCGCTCTCACTCTCACTCTCGCTCTCGGGCCTCGGGTCTCGCTCTCACTCTCACTCTCGCTCTCGCTCTCGGGCCTCGGGTCTCGCTCTCACTCTCACTCTCACTCTCGCTCTCGGGCCTCGGGTCACTGGTCTCGCTCTCGCTCTCGCTCTCGCTCTCGGGCCTCGGGTCGCTGGTCTCGCTCTCGCTCTCACTCTCGCTCTCGCTCTCGGGCCTCGGGTCGCTGGTCTCGCTCTCGCTCTCGCTCTTGGGCCTCGGGTCTCGCTCTCGCTCTCACTCTCGCTCTCACTCTCGCTCTTGGGCCTCGGGTCTCGCTCTCGCTCTCACTCTCGCTCTCGGGCCTCGGGTCGCTGGTCTCGCTCTCGCTCTCACTCTCGCTCTCACTCTCGGGCCTCGGGTCGCTGGTCTCGCTCTCACTCTCGCTCTCGGGCCTCGGGTCGCTGGTCTCGCTCTCGCTCTCGCTCTCACTCTCGCTCTCGGGCCTTGGGTCACTGGTCTCGCTCTCGCTCTCGCTCTCGGGCCTTGGGTCACTGGTCTCGCTCTCGCTCTCGCTGTGTTCTCAGGCCTCGGGTCTCGCTCTCGCTCTCACTCTCGCTCTCACTCTCGCTCTTGGGCCTCGGGTCTCGCTCTCGCTCTCACTCTCGCTCTCGGGCCTCGGGTCGCTGGTCTCGCTCTCGCTCTCACTCTCGCTCTCGGGCCTCGGGTCGCTGGTCTCGCTCTCACTCTCGCTCTCGGGCCTCGGGTCGCTGGTCTCGCTCTCGCTCTCGCTCTCACTCTCGCTCTCGGGCCTTGGGTCACTGGTCTCGCTCTCGCTCTCACTCTCGCTCTCGGGCCTCGGGTCGCTGGTCTCGCTCTCGCTCTCACTCTCGCTCTCGGGCCTCGGGTCGCTGGTCTCGCTCTCACTCTCGCTCTCGGGCCTCGGGTCACTGGTCTCGCTCTCGCTCTCGCTCTCGGGCTTCGGGTCGCTGGTCTCGCTCTCGCTCTCGGGCCTCGGGTCGCTGGTCTCGCTCTCGCTCTCGGGCCTCGGGTCGCTGGTCTCGCTCTCGCTCTCACTCTCGCTCTCGGGCCTCGGGTCACTGGTCTCGCTCTCGCTCTCGGGCCTCGGGTCGCTGGTCTCGCTCTCGCTCTCGGGCCTCGGGTCGCTGGTCTCGCTCTCGCTCTCACTCTCGCTCTCGGGCCTCGGGTCACTGGTCTCGCTCTCGCTCTCGCTCTCACTCTCGCTCTCGGGCCTCGGGTCACTGGTCTCGCTCTCGCTCTCGCTCTCGGGCCTCGGGTCACTGGTCTCGCTCTCGCTCTCGCTCTCGGGCCTCGGGTCGCTGGTCTCGCTCTCACTCTCGCTCTCGGGCCTCGGGTCGCTGGTCTCGCTCTCGCTCTCGGGCCTCGGGTCGCTGGTCTCGCTCTCGCTCTCGCTCTCGGGCCTCGGGTCGCTGGTCTCGCTCTCGCTCTCGCTCTCACTCTCGCTCTCGGGCCTCGGGTCACTGGTCTCGCTCTCGCTCTCACTCTCGCTCTCGCTCTCGGGTCGCTGGTCTCGCTCTCGCTCTCGCTCTCGCTCTCGCTCTCGGGTCGCTGGTCTCGCTCTCGCTCTCACTCTCGCTCTCGCTCTCGGGTCGCTGGTCTCGCTCTCGCTCTCACTCTCGCTCTCGGGCCTCGGGTCACTGGTCTCGCTCTCACTCTCACTCTCGCTCTCGGGCCTCGGGTCACTGGTCTCGCTCTCACTCTCACTCTCGCTCTCGGGCCTCGGGTCACTGGTCTCGCTCTCACTCTCGCTCTCGGGCCTCGGGTCACTGGTCTCGCTCTCGCTCTCACTCTCGCTCTCGGGCCTCGGGTCACTGGTCTCGCTCTCACTCTCGCTCTCGGGCCTCGGGTCACTGGTCTCGCTCTCGCTCTCACTCTCGCTCTCGGGCCTCGGGTCGCTGGTCTCGCTCTCACTCTCGCTCTCGGGCCTCGGGTCACTGGTCTCGCTCTCACTCTCGCTCTCGCTCTCGGGCCTCGGGTCACTGGTCTCGCTCTCGCTCTCGGGCCTCGGGTCGCTGGTCTCGCTCTCGCTCTCACTCTCGCTCTCAGGCCTCGGGTCACTGGTCTCGCTCTCACTGTGTTCTCAGGCCTCGGGTCGCTGGTCTCGCTCTCGCTCTCACTCTCGCTCTCAGGCCTCGGGTCGCTGGTCTCGCTCTCGCTCTCACTCTCGCTCTCGGGCCTCGGGTCGCTGGTCTCGCTCTCGCTCTCACTCTCGCTCTCGCTCTCGGGCCTCGGGTCGCTGGTCTCGCTCTCACTCTCGCTCTCGGGCCTCGGGTCGCTGGTCTCGCTCTCGCTCTCACTCTCGCTCTCGGGCCTCGGGTCACTGGTCTCGCTCTCACTCTCGCTCTCGCTCTCGGGCCTCGGGTCGCTGGTCTCGCTCTCGCTCTCACTCTCGCTCTCGCTCTCGGGCCTCGGGTCGCTGGTCTCGCTCTCGCTCTCACTCTCGCTCTCAGGCCTCGGGTCACTGGTCTCGCTCTCACTGTGTTCTCAGGCCTCGGGTCACTGGTCTCGCTCTCGCTCTCGCTCTCGCTCTCGCTCTCAGGCCTCGGGTCACTGTCTCGCTCTCACTGTGTTCTCAGGCCTCGGGTCACTGGTCTCGCTCTCGCTCTCGCTCTCGCTCTCGCTCTCGGGCCTCGGGTCGCTGGTCTCACTCTCGCTCTCAGGCCTCGGGTCACTGGTCTCGCTCTCACTGTGTTCTCAGGCCTCGGGTCACTGGTCTCGCTCTCGCTCTCGCTCTCGCTCTCGCTCTCACTCTCGCTCTCGCTCTCGGGCCTCGGGTCGCTGGTCTCGCTCTCGCTCTCACTCTCGCTCTCGGGCCTCGGGTCGCTGGTCTCGCTCTCGCTCTCACTCTCGCTCTCGGGCCTCGGGTCGCTGGTCTCGCTCTCACTCTCACTCTCGCTCTCGGGCCTCGGGTCGCTGGTCTCACTCTCGCTCTCGGGCCTCGGGTCGCTGGTCTCGCTCTCGCTCTCACTCTCGCTCTCACTCTCGCTCTCGGGCCTCGGGTCGCTGGTCTCGCTCTCGCTCTCGCTCTCGGGCCTTGGGTCACTGGTCTCGCTTTCGCTCTCGCTCTCGCTCTCACTCTCGCTCTCGCTCTCGGGCCTCGGGTCACTGGTCTCGCTCTCGCTCTCGCTCTCGGGCCTCGGGTCACTGGTCTCGCTCTCGCTCTCGCTCTCGCTCTCGCTCTCGGGCCTCGGGTCACTGGTCTCGCTCTCGCTCTCGCTCTCGCTCTCGCTCTCACTCTCGCTCTCGGGCCTCGGGTCACTGGTCTCGCTCTCGCTCTCGCTCTCACTCTCGCTCTCGGGCCTCGGGTCACTGGTCTCGCTCTCGCTCTCGCTCTCGCTCTCGCTCTCGGGCCTCGGGTCACTGGTCTCGCTCTCGCTCTCGCTCTCGGGCCTCAGGTCGCTGGTCTCACTCTCACTGCGCTCTCGGGCCTCGGGTCGCTGGTCTCGCTCTCGCTCTCGCTCTCGGGCCTCAGGTCGCTGGTCTCACTCTCACTGCGCTCTCGGGCCTCGGGTCGCTGGTCTCGCTCTCGCTCTCGGGCCTCGGGTCGCTGGTCTCGCTCTCGCTCTCGGGCCTCGGGTCGCTCGTCTCGCTCTCGCTCTCACTCTCGCTCTCGGGCCTCGGGTCGCTGGTCTCGCTCTCGCTCTCGGGCCTCGGGTCGCTCGTCTCGCTCTCGCTCTCACTCTCGCTCTCGGGCCTCGGGTCACTGGTCTCGCTCTCACTCTCGCTCTCGCTCTCGGGCCTCGGGTCACTGGTCTCACTCTCGCTCTCGCTCTCGGGCCTCGGGTCGCTGGTCTCGCTCTCGCTCTCGCTCTCGCTCTCGCTCTCGGGCCTCGGGTCGCTGGTCTCGCTCTCGCTCTCGCTCTCGGGCCTTGGGTCACTGGTCTCGCTCTCGCTCTCGCTCTCGCTCTCGCTCTCGCTCTCACTCTCGCTCTCGGGCCTCGGGTCACTGGTCTCGCTCTCGCTCTCGCTCTCGGGCCTCGGGTCACTGGTCTCGCTCTCGCTCTCGCTCTCGGGCCTCGGGTCGCTGGTCTCGCTCTCAGCTCTCACTCTCGGGCCTCGGGGTCGCTGGTCTCGCCTCCTCGCCTCGCTCTCGGGCCTCGGGTCACTGGTCTCGCTCTCGCTCTCACTCTCGCTCTCGGGCCTCGGGTCGCTGGTCTCGCTCTCGCTCTCGCTCTCGGCCTCGGGTCACTGGGTCTCGCTCTCGCTCTCGCTCTCGGGCCTCGGGTCACTGGTCTCGCTCTCGCTCTCGCTCTCGGGCCTCGGGTCGCTGGTCTCGCTCTCGCTCTCACTCTCGGGCCTCGGGTCGCTGGTCTCGCTCTCGCTCTCGCTCTCGGGCCTCGGGTCACTGGTCTCGCTCTCGCTCTCACTCTCGCTCTCGGGCCTCGGGTCGCTGGTCTCGCTCTCGCTCTCACTCTCGGGCCTCGGGTCGCTGGTCTCGCTCTCGCTCTCGCTCTCACTCTCGGGCCTCGGGTCACTGGTCTCGCTCTCGCTCTCGCTCTCGCTCTCGGGCCTCGGGTCACTGGTCTCGCTCTCGCTCTCGCTCTCGGGCCTCGGGTCGCTGGTCTCGCTCTCGCTCTCAGGCCTCGGGTCTCACTCTCGCTCTCGCTCTCGGGCCTCGGGTCACTGGTCTCGCTCTCGCTCTCACTCTCGCTCTCGGGCCTCGGGTCACTGGTCTCGCTCTCGCTCTCACTCTCGCTCTCACTCTCGGGCCTCGGGTCACTGGTCTCACTCTCGCTCTCGCTCTCACTCTCGCTCTCGCTCTCACTCTCGCTCTCGCTCTCACTCTCGCTCTCGGGCCTCGGGTCGCTGGTCTCGCTCTCGCTCTCACTCTCGCTCTCGCTCTCGGGCCTCGGGTCACTGGTCTCGCTCTCGCTCTCACTCTCGCTCTCGCTCTCGGGCCTCGGGTCGCTGGTCTCGCTCTCACTCTCGCTCTCGGGCCTCGGGTCGCTGGTCTCGCTCTCGCTCTCGCTCTCGCTCTCGGGCCTCGGGTCGCTGGTCTCGCTCTCGCTCTCACTCTCACTCTCGCTCTCGCTCTCACTCTCGCTCTCGCTCTCACTCTCGCTCTCGGGCCTCGGGTCGCTGGTCTCGCTCTCGCTCTCGCTCTCGCTCTCGGGCCTCGGGTCGCTGGTCTCGCTCTCACTCTCGCTCTCGGGCCTCGGGTCGCTGGTCTCGCTCTCGCTCTCGCTCTCGCTCTCGGGCCTCGGGTCGCTGGTCTCGCTCTCGCTCTCGGGCCTCGGGTCGCTGGTCTCGCTCTCGCTCTCGGGCCTCGGGTCGCTGGTCTCGCTCTCGCTCTCACTCTCGCTCTCGGGCCTCGGGTCGCTGGTCTCGCTCTCGCTCTCGCTCTCGGGCCTCGGGTCGCTGGTCTCGCTCTCGCTCTGACTCTCGCTCTCGGGCCTCGGGTCGCTGGTCTCGCTCTGACTCTCGCTCTCGGGCCTCGGGTCGCTGGTCTCGCTTTCGCTCTCGGGCCTCTGGAACGCTGGTCTCGCTCTCGCTCTCGCTCTCGGGCCTCGGGTCGCTGGTCTCGCTCTCGCTCCCTGCGCCCCGTTGATTCGTAATCGTTACAAAACCGCGTCTCCAGCCTCTGTTCGCTTCCAGTGCTCGCACGGACCTGATGCAAGATCTTTCATAATTAAGAATCCAATTTCTGAGGGAAGATTAAGGAATTTGTCTAATTTTTACTGGTCAAGAGGCTTTGAGGACACCTTATCGAAATGAAGAAGGTAAGTTTATCCAAAGCCAACTGTTCACAATGATAAAGGTTCAAAAACTAGGGGACAGAACTAAAAATGATGCACAAACAGTGAATTCAGGCAAAACTATTTTGTAGAAAGGGTAAGAAGTTAGCAGGGTGAGAAAGACTGCCTTTGTCATCCTTTCTTCATGAGTTGTTGCAGACAGATCCCTTTAAGAGACCGATCTGTCCTACATGTGGAGTAGTGCAGACCACTCTCCTTTAATGGACCCTTCTCGACACCACACTGATCACAGCGGGTCACAGGTCTGAAGACTGGGGTCAAAATAGACAGCGATGTGTGGGATTGTTAATCAAGAAATGGACCGTTCCAAGAAGCTGTAATCTTTGGCTGTTTGCCGACAAATAAGAGCGAGCTTTTAGGAGCTATCCGCCTCCAGAGAGCAATGACTGAGTCTCAACTTTTCATTACACTCCAGATTGACATTTAAAATGACTTGCACAGTTTTAGGAGACAACCATTTGAAAAAGTGAAAATTAACAAGCGTTTTCTGAATCTTCTCCTACTATGATGAACGAGATGGTTTGTTTATATTAAAAAATTCCTGGCCAAGTATTAAGCAAAAGAACTGGGGGGAAGGAAAAAAAAGGTAATTTACTGCATGAGGTTTATCAGTAACTCTGTCGTGTCCAAGGACCGTAATACTCTTGCTGCTTTCTCTGGGTGCTTGGCGTTCTCAGACATGTTTAAAATATGAGGCGAGCAGGATGAGTGCTGCGGCTGGCAGGGTTTGTTACTTCACTGCTTCCTTGGCTTTTCATTAATCGAGCGGCCGATATAAAGTGAAAGCCAATTCAATGAGGCAGCTGATTCAGAGAGCAAATAGCCGGACCTTCTGTGTTTCCACCATCGAATGAGAAGATTCTTCCCGACGTCAGCAACAACTTGTATTTATATAGCGCCTCTAAGGCAGCAAAACACTGTCCCCAGGCGCTTCACAGCAGCGATTATCCAACATAAATCGACACCGAGCCACATAAGGAGATATTAGGACTGGTGACTTGGGCAAAGAGGTAGTCTTTAAGGAGTGTCTTAAAGGAGGAGAGAGAGGTGGAGAGGTTTAGGGAGTGAATTCCAGAGCTTGGGGCCTCAGCAGCTGAAGGCACGGCCGCCAATGGTGGGCCTCAACTCATACCTGAGCCACAGAAGTGAAGAGGCATTGGGGTGTGTTTCCCATCTCCTGTGGTTGCTTAGTGCAGTGGTGCTACATTGCTATTGTCACGCTGTCGTTAACACATGGGTTAACAGCACCCACCTACAAATAGTGCAGAGAGGAATGTCGCATGAGTGTGTCAAGCATTTGTACATGACCTTCACTTATCAAAATACCCTATTATTGTAACCCAGTCTTTTCACATTTTATATCTTGAATCAATCTTCCATGATTTACTGAAATGGTTCTTTTAGTCTCCTGCTGTAACTCTGTTTTTTAAAATTCGTTTATGGGATGTGGGCGTCGCTGGCAGGGCCAGCATTTATTGCCCATCCCTAATTGCCCTTGAGAAGGTGGTGGTGAGCCGCCTTCTTGAACCGCTGCACTCCGTGTGGTGAAGGTGCTCCCACAGTGCTGTTAGGGAGGGAGTTCCAGGATTTTGACCCAGCGATGAAGGAACGGCGATATATTTCCAAGTCAAGATGGTGTGTGACTAGGAGGGGAACTTGGAGGTGGTGGTGTTCCCATGAGCCTGCTGCCCTTGTCCTTCTAGGTGGAAGAGGTCACGGGTTTGGGAGGTGCTGCCGAAGAAGCCTTGGCGAGTTGCTGCAGTGCATCTTGTAGATGGTACACACTGCAGCCACGGTACGCCGGTGGTGGAGGGAGTGAATGTGTAAGGTGGTGGAGGGAGTGAATGTGTAAGGTGGTGGATGGGGTGCCAATCAAGCGGGCTGCTTTGTCCTGGATGGTGTCGAGCTTCTTGAGTGTTGTTGGAGCTGCACTCATCCAGGCAAGTGGAGAGTATTCCATCACACTCCTTACTTGTGCCTTGTAGATGTTGGAAAGGCTTTGGGGAATAAGGAGGTGAGACACTCGCCACAGAATACCCAGCCTTGTAGCCACAGTATTTATGTGGTTGGTCTAGTTAAGTTTCTAGTCAATGGTAACCCCCAGGATATTGATAGTGGGGGATTCGGCGATAGTAATGCCATTGAATGTCATGGGGTGGTGGTTAGACTCTCGCTTGTTGGTGATAGTCATTGCCTGGCACTTGTGTGGCGCGAATGTTACCTGCCACTTATCAGCCCAAGCCTGAATGTGATCCAGGTCTTGTTGCATGCGGGCACAGACTGCTTCATTATCTGAGGAGTTGCGAATGCCACTGAACACAGTGCAGTCATCAGCGAACATCCTCATTTCTGACCTTATGTTGGAGGGAAGATCATTGATGAAGCAGCTGAAGATGGTTGGGACTAGGACAGTGACCTGAGGAACTCCTGCAGCGATGTCCTGGGGCTGTGATGATTGACCTCCAACCACCACAACCATCTTCCTTTGTGCTAGGTATGACTCCAGCCAGTGGAGAATTTTCCCCCTGATTCCCATTGACTTCAGTTTTACTGGGGCTCCTTGATGCCACACTCGGTCAAATGCCGCCTTGATGTCAAGGGCAGTCACCCTCACCTCACCTCTGGAATTCAGCTTTTTTGTCCATGATTGGAGCAAGGCTGTCATGAGGTCTGGAGATGAGTGGTCCTGGCAGAACCCAAACTGGGCATCAGTGAGTAAGTGCTGCTTGATAGCACTGTTGATGACACCTTCCATCACTTTGCTGATGATTGAGAGTAGACTGATGGGGCGGTAATTGGTCGGGTTAGATTTGTCCTGCTTTTTGTGGACAGGACATACCTGGGCAGTTTTCCACATTGTCAGATAGATGCCAGTGTTGTAGCTGTACTGGAACAGCTTGGCTAGAGGCGCGGCTAGTTCTGGAGCACAAGTCTTCAGCACGACAGCAGGGATGTTGTCAGGGGCCCACAGCCTTTGCTGTATCCAGTGCGCTCAGCCGTTTCTTGATATCATGTGGAGTGAATCGAATTGGCTGAAGACTGGCTTCTGTGATGGTGGGGACCTCAGGAGTAGGCCGATATGGATCATCCACTCGGCACTTCTGGTTGAAGATGGTTGCAAACGCTTCAGCCTTGTCTTTTGTACTCATGTGCTGGTCTCCACCATCATTGAGGATGGGGATATTCATGGAGCCTCCTCCTCCCGATAGTTGTTTAATGGTCGACCACCATTCACGACTGGATGTGACAGGACTGCAGAGCTTTGATCTGATCCGTTGATTGTGGGGTCGCTTAGCCCTGTCTATAGCATGCTGCTTCCGCTGTTTAGCATGCATGTAGTCCTGTGTTGCAACTTCCCAGGTTGGTACCTCATTTTTAGGTATGCCTGGTGCTGCTCCTGCCATGCTCTTCTACACTCCTCATTGAACCAGGGTTGGTCCCCTGGCTTGATGGTAATGGTAGAGTGAGGGATATGCCGGGCCATGAGGTTACAGATTCTGGTGGAATACAATTCTGCTGATGATGATGGTCTACAGTGCCTCATGGATGCCTAGTTTTGAGCTGCTAGATCCGTTATAACGCTATCCTATTTAGCACGATGGTAGTGCCACACAACATGATGGAGGGTGTCCTCAGTGTGACGACGGGACTTCGTCTCCACAAGGACTGTGCGGTGGTCACTGCTACCAATGCTGTCATGGACAGATGCCTCTGCGACAGGTAGATTGGTGAGGACGAGGTCAAGTAGGTTTTGCCCCTCATGTTGGTTCGTTCACCTCCTGTCGCAGGTTCAGTTATGTCCTTCAGGACTCGGCCAGTAGTGGTGCTACCGAGCCACTCTTGGTGATGGACATTGAAGTCACCCACCCAGAGTACATTCTGTGCCCTTGCTACCACTCAGTGCTTCTTCCAAGTGGTGTTCAACATGGAGGAGTACTGATTCATCAGCTGAGGGAGGGTGGTAGGTGGTAATCAGCAGGGTGTTTCCTTGCCCATGCTTGGCCTGAAGTCATGAGACCTCATGGGGTCTGAAGTCAATGTTGAGGACTCCCAGGGCCACTCCTTCCCAACTGTACCGCCACCCCTGGTGGGTCTGTCCTGCTGGTGGGACAGGACCAGGGATGGTGATGGACGTATCTGGGACATTGACTGAAAGGTATGATTATGTCAGGCTGTTGCTTGACTAGTCTGTGGGATACCTCTCCAAAATTTGGCACAAGTCTCCAGATGTTAGTGAGGAGGACTTTGCAGGGTCGACTGGGCTGGGTGTGCCGTTGTCGTGTCCGTAGCCGGTGCCAAGTTGTTCGTCCAGTTTTATTCTTGTTATTGTTTTTCACAACTGAGTGGCTTGCTGGGCCATTTCAGAGGGAGGTTAAGAGTCAACCACATTGCTGTGGGTCTGGAGTCACATATAGGCCAGACCAGGTAAGGACAGCAGATTTCCTTCCCTGAAAGACATTAGTGAACCAGATGGGTTTTTACGACAATCCAATAGTTTCATGGTCACCATTACTGATGGCAGCTTTTTATTCCAGATTTATTTAAATTAACTGAATTTAAATTCCCCAGCTGCTGTGGTGGGATTTGAACTCCCAGCTCTGGATTATTAGTCTAGGCCTCCAGGATTACTAGCCCAGTGACATTACCACTATGCTACCATTCCCGTGAGTGGGCATGTGTGAGAGGCCATGTAAGATTGTGTGTGAGTGAGTGCGTGCGTATGTGTGTGCGCGTATGTGAGCGTGTGTGTGTGTGTGTGTGTGTGCGTGAGCGAGCACATGTATGTGAATACATGAGTGTGTGAGTGTGTGTTAGCGTGTGTGTGAGCGGTGTGTAGATGTGCGTGTCCTTATGTGTGTGTGTGTGTGTGTGTGTGTGTGCATGTGTCTATGTATCATGGAGTGATATAATTCTAAATATCTTTGCGGAGGTGAAAGTCTCAATTTATGATGAGCTCCCTACAATTCCTTCATAAGTGGGCCGTATTATTTTATCCTCTCTGGGCTCACTTTCGGAGGGATACTGCGCTGAGAGATCATTGAACTCCTCGAAGTATACATACACATCGCCGCCTCACCATGTGATATTGGACTAACTCCGGATGTGGCCATGACTAGACCTACAGCCAAAGATTTGAAATTCCTGCGAAGAGGATGCGTCACAGAAGCACAAGTGGTCACTATGATTATGTGGTCTGTTGAGCTTATGGAAAACAAATTTTTTCGGTGTATTTTTAAAAAGTTATGTATAGTTTGAGAGCAGCCCAATCAAAATATTATCAGATGTGGCTTTTCGTTGCCGCAGTATAAATAGGAAACACACACGAGCCTTTGTACTGTGAGGTGCACTAAGTTGGTCAGATGAAGCTTCCTGTTCTGCCCCCTCCCCCCCACACACTCCCACACACTTTCCGGGTACAAATCTTCAGCTGTGAACTGCGGCAGAAAAGCAGCTGCCTTTTCTCAACTCTACTCAGGCTACTCTTGGAACATTCAAAGCAACCAGCATTAAACCTTAAACAACAACTTGAGATGGCCTCGCCCTCTTCCTATCTCTGTAACCTCCTCCAGCCCTACAACCCTCCCAGATCTCTGTAACCTCCTCCAGCCCTACAACCCTCCCAGATCTCTGTAACCTCCTCCAGCCCTACAACCCTCCCAGATCTCTGCGCTCCTCCAATTCTGGCCTTTTGAGCATCCCCGATTTCCATCCCTCCACCATTGGCGGCCGTGCCTTCAGCTGCCTGGGCCCTAAGCTCCGGAATTCCCTCCCTAAACCTCTCCACCTCTCTCTCCTCCTTTAAGACGCTCCTTAAAACCTACCTCTTTGATCAAGCCTTTGTCCACATGCCCTAATATCTCCTTATGTGGTTCGGTATTAAATTTTGTCTGATAACACGCCTGTGAAGCGCCTTGGGACGTTTTACTGCATTAAAGACGCTTTATAAATACAAGTTGTTGTTGTTGTCAAGGGACAAGGAAATCGGATGGGGAGTAAAATGGGCCGTCAATTCGCTACTGCCCATTTCACGCTACCGCCCAAGTCCAATTTCACCCGACAAAATGTCTTCTGTTCTTCCCTGTCGTTGAAGTTCTCCTGGTAATGCATTGAAACTGGCTGTCCTTCATTCTTCTTAAAGGTTCTACCCAAGAGGAGGGCCCAGGACAAATTGACGCCATGGTCACTCGCACGACACAGCAGGTTGCGTCTAACAGTCCCCCTCGCCCCCAGAAAGAAAAACTTGCATTTCTATAGCACCTTTCATGACCACCAGACATCCCAAAGTACTTTACAGCCAATGAAGTACTTTTTGAAGTGTAGTCACTGTTGTAATGTGGGAAACGCGGCAGCCAATTTGCGCACAGCAAGCTCCCACAAAAAGCAATGTGATAATGACCAGATAATCTGTTTTAGTGATGTTGATTGAGGGATAAATATTGGCCAGGACCTGGGTAGAACTCCCCTGCTCTTCTTCAAAATAGTGCCATGGGATCTTTTACATCCACCTGAGAGAGCAGACGGGGCCTCAGTTTAACGTCTCATCCAAAAGACGGCACCTCCGACAGTGCAGCACTCCCTCAGCACTGCACTGGAGAGTCAGCCTAGGTTTTTTGTGCTCAAGTCTCTGGAGTGGGGACTTGAATCCAGAACCTTCTGACTCAGAGGCGAGTGTGCTACCAACTGAGCCACGGCTGACACACCCAGCCCAGTTACTAGTACCCTAAAGCCAGCCAATAGAGAGTATAAGGAATGGAGACCAGGTGAAACACTATTTACAAGTAGAGAGGCCAGAGAAGCTGGGATTGTTCTCCTTAGAGCGGAGAAGGTTAAGGGGAGATTTAATAGAGGTGTTCAAAGTTATGAGGTGTTTTGATAGAGTAAATAAGGAGAAACTGTTTTCACTGGCAGGAGGGTCGGGAACCAGAGGACACAGATTTAAGGTAATTGGCAAAAGAACCAGAGGGGAGATGAGGAGAATTTTTTTACACAGCGAGTTGTTATGATCTGGAACGCGCTGCCTGAAAGGGCGGTGGAAGCAAATTTAATAGTAACTTTCAAAAGGAAATTGGATAAATACTTGAAGGAAAAAATTTGCAGGGCTGTGGGGAAAGAGCAGGGGAGTGGGACTAATTGGAGAGCTCGTTCAAAGAGCCGGCACAGGCACAATGGGCCGAATGGCCTCCTTCTGAGCTGTATGATTCTCTGATTCTAAGTGAGGAATTGCAAAAGGAAGGGACAGGAGAGGGCGAGGAAGGATCTGCGCCGCCTTGGCCTGCTAGCAGAACACAGCCTGCGCAATGTAATGTCAAGGCCACGGAGACACTTATTACGACAACTAGTGCAATTAACAAGAGAAACCCTTTGTACAGGTTGTTACAGAGACTGAGTAGATCATTCCAGAATTACATGAGAAAAGGCCATTCAAGGCAACTCCCACTGATACTGTTTGGAGCTGCAGTCCCTTAAAGGGCTAAGAATTTGATGAAAAAAGGTCTTTAACAAACTCTTGTTTGGGCTTGAACTTGTCACCAGTTCCTCATCAATCCCAAGTGATGATTCCCAGGCGGCGGACCTGGGTGGAGCAACAGCGGCGAGGCGGCGGCGGTAAAAGGCGGCAGCGGACCAGGTAGGCCCACAGAGGCGGTGGAGCAACAGCGGCGAGGCGGCGGCGGTAAAAGGCGGCAGCGACCAGGTAGGCCCACAGAGGCGGTGGAGCAACAGCGGCGAGGCGGCGGCGGTAAAAGGCGGCAGCGACCAGGTAGGCCCACAGAGGCGGTGGAGCAACAGCGGCGAGGCGGCGGCGGTAAAAGGCGGCAGCGACCAGGTAGGCTTTCACCAAGCCGAGAGCAGGAGAGAGGTAAAAAATAATCGAAGTGTGACGTCACCAGAAAGCAGGTAAGTGATTGGTTGGTGAGTATTTCTCTTTTTTTTTATACAAAACTTCAATTTTATTGTTTCTCCGGTATCTGTGTTGTAGCAGAGACTGCTGGCATAAATTAACTGAAGGGTAAATAATACATTTTTAATTAATTACATAGAATGGGAGAGCAGGTGATGTGTTACTGCTGCAATATGTGGGAGCTGGTGGACACCATTGATGTTCACGGTGAACACATTTGCAGTAAGTGTTGGCTGCTCGAGGAACTCCGGCTCCGTGTTGATGAGCTGGAGTCCGAGCTTCAAACACTGCGACACATCAGGGAGGGGGAGAGTTACCTGGACTCCGTGTTTCAGGAGGTAGTCACACCAATTAGAGTAACTAATTCAGAAGTAGCCCGTGGTCAGGGACAGGAAGGTGTGACTACGAGTGAGGCAGGTACAGGGATCCAGGAGGTAGTGTTGGAGGAGCCGCAGCCCTTGCTCTTGTCCAACAGGTTCGAGGCTCTTACTCCCTGTGTGGATAGGAGCGGGGACTGCAGGGAGGATGAGCAACCTGGCCACAGCACCGTGGTAAGGGGGGCCATTCAAGTGGGGGGAGTAAAAAGAAATGTTGTAGTGGTAGGGGATAGTATCATTAGGGGAATAGATAGGGTTCTTTGCAGCCAAGAGCGAGAATCCCGAAGGCTGTGTTGCCTGCCCGGTGCCAGGGTTAAGGACATCTCCTCTGGGCTGGAGAGAAACTTGGAGTGGGAGGGGGAGGATCCAGTTGTCGTGGTCCATGTTGGTACCAATGACATAGATAGGACAAGGAAAGAGGTTCTGCTGAGGGAGTTTGAGCAGCTAGGGGCCAAATTAAAAAGCAGAACCTCGAGGGTAATAATCTCTGGATTACTACCTGAGCCACGAGCAAATTTGGCTAGGGTAAATAAAATCAGGGAGTTGAATGCGTGGCTCAAAGACTGGTGTGGGAAAAATGGGTTTTGCTTCTTGGGACACTGGCACCAGTACTGGGGCAGGAGAGAGCTGTTCCGTTGGGACGGACTTCACTTGGCCAGTGCTGGGACTAGTGTCCTGGCGAATCGAATAACTAGGGCTGTGGAGAGGGCTTTAAACTAATTAGTGGGGGGGAGGTTTCAAGAGAGCAAAAAATAAAAATGACAACAGAGAGGGTCATAGACATAGGTAGCAGTAGGGGAATCACAAATCAGAGCGTGACAGGAAGGGACAGAGTGTGTGGAGTAAAAGGTAAACTGGTAAAAAGTGAAAAAGCAGGAACTAAGTGCCACAAAGCATATTTGAAAGTTCTCTATCTGAATGCACGTAGCATTCGTAACAAAATAGACGAGTTAATGGCACAAATAACTACATATGGTTATGATATTGTGGCCATTACAGAAACATGGCTGCAGGGTGACAATGCCTGGGAATTAAACATACCAGGTTATTTAACGATCAGGAAGGACAGGCAGGAAGGAAGGGGAGGTGGGGTGGCTATGTTAATAAAGGAAGGAATCACTGCAATACAGAGTAATGATATTGGGTCAAAAAATCATGATAATGAAACAGTTTGGGTGGAGATAAGGAATAATAAGGGGAAAAAAACATTAGTGGGCGTAGTCTATAGGCCTCCGAACAGTTGCAACTCTATTGGACGGAGTATCAATCAGGAAATAGTTGAGGCATGTAATAAGGGAACATCTATAATTATGGGGGATTTTAACTATCATATTAATTGGACAAATCAAATGGGGCAGGGCTGCCTTGAGGATGAGTTCATTGAGTGTATTAGGGATGGGTTTCTTGAGCAGTATGTAACTGAACCGACCAGGGGGCAAGCAACCTTAGATCTGGTCCTGTGTAACGAGACAGGATTAATTAAAAATGTCCTAGTAAAGGATCCCCTTGGAATGAGTGACCATAACATGGTTGAATTCCATATTCAATTAGAGGGTGAGAAGGTTGGATCTCAAACAAGCGTGCTAAGCTTGAATAAAGGAGACTATGAAGGTATGCGAGCGGAATTGAGTAGAGTGGATTGGGAAAATAGATTAAAGGGTAAGACGACACATGATCAGTGGTGTACATTCAAGGAGTTATTTTACAACTTCCAAAAAATATATATTCCACTGAAAAGAAAAGGGTGTAAAAGAAAGGACAGTCATCCGTGGCTAAGTAAAGAAATTAAGGATAGTATTCGACTAAAAACAAGGGCATATAAGGTAGCGAAATCTAGTGGGAGGACAGAGGATTGGGAAAACTTTAAAAGGCAGCAAAAAATAACAAAAAGATTGATTAAGAAAGGGAAGATAGATTATGAAAGTAAATTAGCAAAAAATATAAAAACAGATAGTAAGAGTTTTTATAGTTATATAAAAAGAAAAAGGGTGGCTAAAGTAAATGTTGGTCCCTTAGAGGATGAGACCGGGAAATTAATGGTGGGAAATATGGAGATGGCAAAAACACTGAATGAATATTTTGTATCAGTCTTTACAGTAGAGGACACTAAGAATATCCCAACACTGGACAAACAGGGGGCTATAGGGGGAGAGGAGCTAAACACGATCAAAATCACTAAGGAAGTGGTACTCGGTAAAATAATGGGACTCAAGGCGGATAAATCACCTGGACCTGATGGCTTACATCCTAGAGTCTTGAAGGAAGTGGCGGTAGGGATTGTAGATGCATTGGTAATAATTTTTCAAAACTCCCTGGATTCCGCTAAGGTCCCGGCAGACTGGAAAACTGCTAATGTAACACCCTTATTTAAAAAGGGCAGTAGACAGAAGGCTGGTAACTATAGACCGGTTAGCCTAACATCTGTGGTAGGTAAAATTTTGGAGTCCATTATTAAGGAAACAGTAACAGGACATTTGGATAATCATAATTTAATAGGACAAAGTCAGCATGGTTTTACGAAGGGGAAGTCATGTTTGACAAATTTGCTGGAGTTCTTTGAGGAAGTAACATATAGAGTGGATAAAGGGGAACCAGTGGACGTAGTGTATTTAGACTTCCAAAAGGCATTTGACAAGGTGCCACACAAAAGATTATTGCTTAAGGTAAAAAATCACGGGATTGGGGGTAATATTCTGGCATGGATAGAGGATTGGCTATCTAACAGAAAGCAAAGAGTTGGGATAAATGGTTCATTCTCAGACTGGCAATCAGTAACTAGTGGTGTTCCACAGGGGTCAGTGCTGGGTCCCCAACTCTTCACAATCTATATTAACGATTTGGAGGAAGGGACCAAGTGTAACATATCAAAATTTGCAGATGATACAAAGATGGGAGGGAAAGTAGTGAGTGAGGAGGACATAAAAAACCTGCAAGGGGACATAGACAGGCTAAGTAAGTGGGCAGAGATTTGGCAGATGGAATACAACACTGGAAAGTGTGAGGTGATGCACTTTGGCAGGAAAAATCCTAGAGCAATTTATTATCTTAATGGCAAGAAACTGGAGAGTACTGAAGTGCAAAGGGATCTGGGGGTACTGGTGCACGAAACTCAAAAGGTTAGTATGCAGGTGCAGCAAGTGATTAAGAAGGCAAATGGAATGTTGGCTTTCATTGCTAGGGGGATAGAATATAAAAATAGGGAGGTATTGCTTCAGTTGTACAAGGTATTGGTGAGACCGCACCTGGAATACTGCATACAGTTTTGGTGTCCTTACTTAAGGAAAGACATCCTTGCTCTCGAGGCAGTGCAAAAAAGGTTCACTCGGTTAATCCCGGGGATGAGGGGGTGGTCATATGAGGAGAGGTTGGGTAGATTGGGACTCTACTCATTGGAGTTCAGAAGAATGAGAGGCGATCTTATTGAAACATATAAGATTGTGAAGGGGTTGGATCGGGTGGATGCGGGGAGGATGTTCCCGATGACGGGTGAGACGAGAACTAGGGGACATAGTCTTAGAATAAGGGGCTGCTCTTTCAAAACTGAGATGAGGAGGAACTACTTCACTCAGAGGGTGGTAGGTCCATGGAATATGCTGCCACAAAAAGCTGTAGAAGCTACAACATTAATTAAATTTAAAACAGAAATAGACAGTTTCCTAGAAGTAAAGGGCATTAAGGGTTACGGGGAGCGGGCAGGAATTTGGACATGAGTCTAGGTTCGGATCGGTCATGGCCCTGTGGGTAGTGGAGCGGGCCCAGGGACTGTGTAGCCTGATTCTGCTCCTATTTCGTGTGTGCAATTCTGTTAGATGCAGGAGATGGTTCTGTGATAGATAGTAGATTGGCGGTTAGGATCAGATCAGCCATGATCTTATTGAATGGCGGAGCAGGCTCGAGGGGCCGATTGGCCTACTCCTGCTCCTATTTCTTATGTTCTTATGTTCTTATGGAACACAATTTCTATCCACCATTGTGTTATGTGCTGGCAAAGAAAAGCGGGGGTGCGGGGGGGCGGTGGCGGGAGAAAAACAGCCCAATCCTTTCTCCACAGGCGGGTGCCCCTTTAACAGTACTGTTTTTAATATTTACACCGATGAGAGGAGTCAAATATTGCTACTTCTTAAATCCTGTCAGGTAGAAGTACATCAGGCATCACCTGCAGAAAGTAAGAGCTAAGCTTCCGAGCATTTGTTCCACAACTATTACAAGCACAGTGCTGAAGGAAAGACTTGCATTGCACTGTTTACACTGCACCTCTGGTGCTCCAGAGACAGAGGCGGCACCTTGATGGATGGGTACACCTTGTAGTGCTATCAGTCACCTTTTTTCCCTTGCAAGCAAGACATTTGAAGGTTGAAAGCGAGCTGTGTAATATTGGCACCAGGTGTGCTTGTATGAAATTCCTCGCTCCATTATTGCAGCAAAGATTATTCATTGGCTTATTTAACAGGGGTTAATGCTGTAGCTAGAATAGCAGAGAGGGACAATCTGATCCGGAGATCTGGCACGTTAGTTATTCATATCGCACAGTGCCATTTCAACCTGTCCGTTTGTAAGTAAGGTCATTTGGAGTACAAGGAAAATAGCAGAAATGGATTAGGTGCCGGTCTTATATGCTTTTCTTGGGGGAAAGGCTTAAGTTTTGGGTGCAATCTTTATGCAGGGGCAGCCTATTTGTACATCAATATGGTGTTTTTAAGGGATGGGTGTTTGGAAATATTCCCGAATAGAATTGTGACTGGAGACTTTCACAGCCAAGCTCTCTGTCAGCTTGCAATCAAAGTGTCCAAGGAATAAGTCGAAATGGCGGCAAATCTTACCTGTGCCCCTCAACGTCCATGAAACCACAGATGGTCATCACTTTGACCTGTACCCCACGTGGACTGATCTCTGCCAAATCTGTCCTTGCTCTCCACTTGTATATGCGACTGGATGGGCACTTACCTACCTGTTTGTGGGACCTTGCTGTGCACAAATTGGCTGCTGCGTTTCCTACATTACACCAGTGACTACACTTCAAAAGTACTTAATCAGCTGTAAAGCTCTTTGGGACGCCCTGACGTCGTGAATGGCGCTACAGAAATGCAAGTCTTTCTTTCTTTAATGAGGTCATGCTATCAATAATTATAAATGGCAATCAATAATTATTTAGCAAATAAAAACTGTTTGTGATCTCTCGTATCCTCTGTCAGAACCAACAGGGCTGTGAGCAATGTAAATGGGAGCTGAAATCCGACGGTGCTATCTTAGTAATCGACACATTTAGTATTATCATCATTGTTGTGTTCTGGAACCCGCTGCCTGAAAGGGCGGTGGAAGCAGATTCAACAGTGACTTTCAAAAGGGAATTGGAGAAATACTTGAAGGAGAATGATTTGCAGGGCTATGGGGAAAGAGCAGGGGAATGGGACTAATTGGAGAGCTCGTTCAAAGAGCCGGCACAGACACGATGGGCCGAATGGCCTCCTCTGTGCTGTATCAGTCTACGATTCTCTCATTTGTACGGAAATCCTTTGGCTGCTATTTTAATAAAAGTGTTAAAACCATGTTAAATGGGTTAGAGCTTTTGTTAAAATACGGGACGGATGAATTTTATATCTGCACATTCATCACTAAAATCGTACAGCACAGGCACTGAGACTTTTGGGATATTTATATGGGATGGTGAGGGTACATTTTTCATTTCTGTGCATCTCGTGTGCAGGAAGTGCAGAAGCAAAAACTTTGCCCGCATTTATTTACTTTCTGCACTTTCCTTCCCGTTCAATTTTCGCATTGACTTTGTGAAGAGATCATGATGCAAAAAACAGAACCATTTTTGGTTTTAACACTCTTTAGCGGCATCGGAAATATTATCAAATAAAACCCACGCTGTAGAGAAGGGAGACTCTGTGTGGTTTAGGAACAGTGACCTAGCAGTTTCTGTGGGCGATGTTGTTGTAGGAAAGCTTCATCAAATGCCTCTGCTATTTTAACAGATGCTAAAGCATTAAATGGGCTAAGACCTCTATTAAAATAGTGGAGAGAGGGTGAGAGGAATTTGATACAAGTGCACTAAGTGTTCATACAATAACATCGCCGACAGTGTTAAGAACGCTGCAGTTACTGGGAGTGAGAGTCTGGTCGTAACATTAATTGGTTCCAATCAAAAACTTACTGACTGCACAGATTTTACTGTAAAGGTCATCTCTTGCAAGGTCAAAGGTGAATTTTTACCTCAGAGACATTTCTCCAGTGACTAGCAAGGTCAAAAATGTACAACATCTACGAGGTTGTGGTTGGTATGTGATCGGGCCTCATCCATCTTCGACTCCATTCCTATTATAGAGTGAACTGCAAAGGCAGCACACCTGAGGCAGTAGACGGGGCGCTGAAGGCAAAGGCAAATGGTTGCTACTGACAACAGGCCCAACATTTTGTTGTAGCTGTGGATGGACTGACCAATCAATTGGCCTCTACAAAACCAGCCATCTAATCTTTAAATGGCTGGCCTTTTGCAAGCGGCTCTGGGAAGGCCCACGTTGCCCTCTGTTATGACAGTGACCACACTTCCCAAGCACTTCATTGGCTGTGAAGCGTTTGGGATGCCCTGAGGTGGTGAAAGGCGCTGTAGAAATGGAAGTCTTTCTTTCTAGAATGGGAAAATATAACTCGGCGTCAACCGCACACGTGAGGTTTTGCACACGCTCAGGGGCTGAGTCCGTCACAACAGGAATGAGGGTGACATTACAGAAAGATGCTCATTGAAATGTCAGCAACATGAAATGAGGAATTACTGTGACACTCGCAGCATCTCTTTCTCCGTTGAACTCGGGCAAACTGCCATTCTTATGCGAGTGCTCATTCTCCAACTAACGTACATGGAACATAGGAACAGGAGGAGGCCACTTAGCCCCTCGAGCCCGCTCTGCCATTCACAGAGACCCTTGCTCCACAGCAACACTGCGCGCCCCTGCCGACTAGCACTTCCGCACCCCCCGCCTGCCTCCCGCTCGCCTCCCTTCTCTCTGAGGGCCATTGCCAGCCCAGATTGGTTATGGGCGTCGAGCTTCTCGTGCCTATAGAACGCACCTTCGACCTCACGTTCCAATATGGGCCATAAGCTATTTCTCCCCACGCCGGGAGCCCAAATTCAAAGAGTTAACTGTGGCGCCTTTATTATTTTTCATAACAGTGGAACAGAGGAAATTGACTGTTCACATTGTGAAAGCTGTATTTGTGTATTTTATATAAAGTGAACCAATTGTTGCTTTCAAGCTGTCCCGTCTGTTCCTCTTTGTGCATCTGCTGTGGCTCAGTGGGCAGCACTCTCGACTCTGGGTCAGAAGGTTGTGGGTTCAAGTCCCACTCCATGGGACATGAGCACATAAAGCTAGGCAGACACTCCAGTGCAGTGCTGAGGGAGTGCTACACTGTCGGAGGTGCCGTCTTTCGGATGAGACGTTAAACTGAGACACCGTCTGCTCTCTCAAGTGGATGTAAAAGATCCTAGGGCACTATTTCAAAGAAGAGCAGGGGAGTTACCCCCGGTGTCCTGGCCAATATTTATCCCTCAATCAACATCACAAAAACAGATGATCTGGTCATTATCTCATTGCTGTTTGTGGGAGCTTGCTGTGTGTAAATTGACTGCCGCGTTTCCTATATTACAACAGTGACTACACTTCAAAAGTACTTCATTGGCTTTAAAGCACTTTTGGACGTCCGGTGGTTGTGAAAGGCGCTATATAAATGCAAGTCTTTCTTTCTTTTCGTCTGTGCCTCTTCTCAGACTACCATCTGTAGAGTGTAGAATTCGCGTAGTGACGTGCAATATTTCAGTCGCTGAACCTGGAGTAAGAGTTCTCAGTTACGGTTGTCTGGTCATGCTATCATTTACCTAGATCTTGGGAAGTAAAAGGGTGCTCTCCAGATCATAAGTGATGTGAGGTCCACTTAGGAAAATGACTGGTGATCCTGCATCCAAGAGAATAACTCAATGCAAAAACCCCAACCGGCATGAGTTGCAGGCACTGAACTCCTTGTTTGATTTGCCCTCCCATTGATTGAGGCTCCATAAATGGAACGGCAATCGATAATATTTACCTCTATGGTCTTCTGCCTCAAGCAAAGGGCCACAGAAACATGTTCTACTGTAAAAACCGTGACTGCAAGGTCCCATTATACCAGAGAAAATACCCAATGATAAAATGAAGACATGAAAGAAAAAGAACTTGCATTTATATAGCGCCTTTCACAACCTCAGGACACCCCAAAGCACGTTAACTGCCAATGAAAGACTTTTGAAGTGGAATCACTCTTGTAGTGTAGGAAATGCAGCAGCCAAATTGCACACAGCAAGATCCCGGAAACAGCAATGAGATAATGATCAGATCAACTGATTTTTTTAGTGGTAAATATTGGCCAGTACACCGGGAAAACTCTCCTGCCCTGCTTTGAATATTGCCATGGGGTGTTGTACATCCACCTGAGAGCAGACGGGGCCTCAGTTTAACGTCTCATCCATAAGACAGCACCTCCAACAGTGCAGCACTCCCTCACTGGGAATGTCAGCCTGGATTATGTGCTCAAGTCTCTGGAGCGGGACTATGAACCCACAGCCGTCTGACTCAGAAGGGAGAGTGCTGCCCACTGAGCCAAGCCATATTGTGCCTTGGGTGGAGAGAAGCTTCACTTTAATGGATGATTGTGCACTACAATTTATAACGCTAAATTACTGTTTAATTACACTTGAGGTTTACACTGTTTAAAAATAACAGTGAGAAGAGTAAATAAAAGCCAAAGGAAGACTAAGGGTGAGTGATAGATAATCTTGCATGGTGGTGATAATACAATCCCTTTCTTTGGCATTGACTGAAGCAGGCCCTTATTACCTCATTATACTGTTCCACTTCACTGGCTGTATTATCTGTTCCTGCTGCACACAGCGAAATCTTCAGAGTTTTTATTAACTCTTTCTTTTTAAGTTCTTTATTTCCTATTAATTGATCTCCCAGGGTCAGCACATAGGCAGTCCACAACAAGTCCAAGGGAAGTTCTGTTCAACTTGTATCAAACCTTGGTTAGACAAATGCACTGACTGTGCACAGTTCTGGTCTCTATATTACACTTAGAATACGGTACACAGCTCTGGTCTCTATATTACACTTAGAATACGGTACACAGCTCTGGTCTCTATATTACACTTAGAATACGGTACACAGCTCTGGTCTCTATATTACACTTAGAATACGGTACACAGCTCTGGTCTCTATATTACACTTAGAATACAGTACACAGCTCTGGTCTCTATATTACACTTAGAATACTGTACACAGCTCTGGTCTCCATATTACACTTAGAATACGGTACACAGCTCTGGTCTCTATATTACACTTAGAATACTGTACACAGCTCTGGTCTCCATATTACACTTAGAATACGGTACACAGCTCTGGTCTCCATATTACACTTAGAATACTGTGCCTAGTTCTGGTCTCCATATTACACTTAGAATACTGTGCACAGTTCTGGTCTCTATATTACACTTAGAATACTGTGCACAGTTCTGGTCTCCATATTACACTTAGAATACTGTGCACAGTTCTGGTCTCCATATTACACTTAGAATACTGTGCACAATTCTGGTCTCCATATTACACTTAGAATACTGTGCACAGTTCTGGTCTCCATATTACACTTAGAATACTGTACACGGCTCTGGTCTCCATATTACACTTAGAATACTGTGCACAGTTCTGGTCTCCATATTACACTTAGAATACTGTGCACAGTTCTGGTCTCCATATTACACTTAGAATATTGTACACAGCTCGAGTCTCGATATCACACTTAGAATACTGTGCACAGTTCTGGTCTCAAAATTACACTTAGAATACTGTACACAGTCCTGGTCTCCATATTAAACTTAGAATACTGTGCACAGTTCTGGTCTCCATATTACACTTAGAATAATGTTCACAGTTCTGGTCTCTATATTACACTTAGAACACAGTTCTAGTATTCATATTACACTTAGAATATTGTACAAAGTTCTGGTCTCTATATTACACTTAGAATACTGTGCACAGTTCTGGTCACCATATTACACTTCGAATACTGTGCACAGTTCTGGTCTCCATATTACACTTAGAATATTGTACACAGTTCTGGTCTCTATATCACACTTAGAATACTGTACACAGTTCTGGTCTCTATATTACACTTAGAATACTGTGCACAGTTATGGTCTCCATATTACACTTAGAATAATGTTCACAGTTCTGGTCTCTATATTACACTTAGAATACTGTACACAGTTCTGGTCTCTATATTACACTTAGAATACTGTGCACAGTTCTGGTCACCATATTACACTTAGAATACTGTGCACTGTTCTGGTCTCTATATTACACATAGAATACTGTGCACAGTTCTGGTCAGCATATTACAATTAGAATATTGTACAAAGTTCTGGTTTCTATATTACACTTGGAATACTGTGCACAGTTCTGGTCTCTATATTACACTTAGAATACTGTGCACAGTTCTAAGAACATAAGAACATAAGAAATAGGAGCAGGAGTAGGCCAATCGGCCCCTCGAGCCTGCTCCGCCATTCAATAAGATCATGGCTGATCTGATCCTAACCTCAAATCTAAAGAACACAAGAAGTAGGAGCAGGACCCGGCCACTCAGCCCCTGGGCCCGCTACGCCACCCACAGGGCCTTGACCGATCCGAACTCAGCCTCATGTCCAATTTCCTGCCCGCTCCCCGCAACCCCTAATTCCCTTTACTTCTAGGAAACTGTCTATTTCTGTTTTAAATTTATTTAATGATGTAGCTTCCACAGCTTCCTGGGGCAGCAAATTCCACAGACCTACTACCCTCTGAGTGAAGAAGTTTCTCCTCATCTCAGTTTTGAAAGAGCCGCCCCTTATTCTAAGATTATGCCCCCTAGTTCTAGTTTCACCCATCCTTGGGAACATCCTTACCGCATCCACCCAATCAAGCCCCTTCACAATCTTATATGTTTCAATAAGATCGCCTCTCATTCTTCTGAACTCCAATGAGTAGAGTCCCAATCTATTCAACCTCTCCTCATATGTCCACCCCCTCATCCCCGGGATTAACCGAGTGAACCTTCTTTGTACTGCCTCGAGAGCAAGTATGTCTTTTCTTAAGTATGGACACCAAAACTGTATGCAGTATTCCAGGTGCGGTCTCACCAATACCTTATATAACTGCAGCAATACCGCCCTGTTTTTATAATCTATCCCCCTAGCAATAAAAGCCAACTGCTGCACCTGCATACTAACTTTTTGATTTTCTTGTACTAGGACCCCCAGATCCCTTTGTACTGCAGTACTTTCCAGTTTCTCGCCATTAAGATAATAACTTGCTCTCTGATTTTTCCTGCCAAAGTGCATAACCTCACATTTTCCAATATTGTATTGCATCTGCCAAATCTCCACCCACTCACCCAGCCTGTCTATATCCCCTTGTAGGTTTTTTATGTCCTCCTCACTTTCTACTTTCCCTCCCATCTTTGTATCATCTGCAAACTTTGATATGTTACACTCGGTCCCCTCCTCCAAATCGTTAATATAGATTGTAAAGAGTTGGGGACCCAGCACCGACCTCTGCGGAACACCACTGGCTACTGGTTGCCAGTCCGAGAATGAACCATTTATCCCAACTCTCTGCTTCCTGTTAGATAACCAATCCTCCACCCATGCCAGAATATTACCCCCAATCCAGTGATTTTTTATCTTGAGCAATAATCTTTTATGTGGCACCTTGTCGAATGCCTTCTGGAAGTCTAAATACACTACGTCCACTGGTTCCCCTTTATCCACCCTATACGTTATGTCCTCAAAGAACTCAAGGAAATTTGTCAGACATGACTTCCCCTTCATGAAGCCATGCTGACTTTGTCCTATTAAATTATGTTTATCTAAATGTTCCGTTACTGTCTCCTTAATAATAGACTCCAAAATTTTACCCACCACAGATGTTAGGCTAACTGGTCTATAATTTCCAGCCTTCTGCCTACTACCCTTTTTAAATAAGGGTGTTACATTAGCAGTTTTCCAATCTGCCGGGACCTTTGCTGAGTCCAGGGAATTTTGGAAAATTATTACCAAAGCATCCACAATCCCTACTGCCACTTCCCTCAAGACCCTAGGATGTAAGCCATCAGGTCCAGGGGATTTATCCGCCTTGAGTCCCATTATTTTACTGAGTACCAATTCGTTAGTGATTTTAATCGTATTTAGCTCCTCCCCCCCTAGAGCCCCCTGTTTGTCCAGTGTTGGGATATTCTTAGTGTCCTCTACCGTAAAGACTGAAACAAAATATTTGTTCAGCATTTTTGCCATCTCCATGTTTCCCACCATTAATTACCCGGTCTCATCCTCTAAGGGACCTACGTTTGCCTTAGCCACCCTTTTTCTTTTTATATAACTATAGAAACTCTTGCCATCTGTTTTTATATTTTTTGCTAATTTATTTTCATAATCTATCTTCCCTTTCTTAATCAATCCTTTAGTTACTTTTTGCTGTCTTTTGAAGACTTCCCAATCTTCTATCCTCCCACTATGTTTGGCTACCTTATATGTCCTTGTTTTTAGTCGGATACTATCCTTAATTTCTTTACTTAGCCACGGATGGCTGTCATTTCTTTTATACCCTTTTTTCCTCAGTGGAATATATTTTTTTGAAAGTTGTAAAATAACTCCTTAAATGAACACCACTGCTCATGTACCGTCTTACCCTTTAATCTATTTTCCCAGTCCACTTTAATCAATTCCGCTCTCATACCATCATAGTCTCCTTTAATCAAGGTCAGTACGCTTGTTTGAGAACCAACCTTCTCACCCTCTAATTGGATATGGAATTCAACCATGTTATGGTCACTCATTCCAAGGGGATCCTTAACTAGGACATTATTAATTAATCCTGACTCATTACACAGGACCAGGTCCAAGGTTGCTTGCCCCCTTGTAGGATCAGTTACATACTGCTCAAGAAATCCATCCCTAATACACTCAATAAACTCTTCCTCAAGGCTGCCCTGCCCAATGTGATTTGTCCAGTTAATATGATAGTTAAAATCCCCCATAATTATAGCTGTTCCCTTATTACATGCCCCAACTATTTCCTGATTAATACTTCTTCCAGCAGAGTTGCAACTATTAGGAGGCCTATATACTACTCCCACTAGTGTTTTTTTCCCCTTATTATTCCTTATCTCCACCCAAACTGTTTCATTATCCTGATCCTTTGACCCAATATCATTTCTCTGTATTACAGTGATTCCTTCCTTTATTAACATAGCCACCCCACCTCCCCTTCCTTCCTGCCTGTCCTTCCTGATTGTTAAATACCCTGGCATATTTAATTCCCAGTCGTTGTCACCCTGCAGCCATGTTTCTGTAATGGCCACAAGATCATACACATACGTAGTTATTTGTGCCGTTAACTCGTCCATTTTGTTACGAATGCTATGTGCATTCAGATAAAGAACTTTCAAATATGTTTTGTGACACTTAGTTCCGACTTTTTCCTTTTTTAACACTTTACCTTTTACTCCATACCTTCTGTCCCTTCCTGACACGCTTTCCTCTGTCTCCCTGCTCAGGTGCCCAACCCCCGGCCACTTTAGTTTAAACCCTCCCCAACAGCACTAGCAAACACTCCCCCTAGGACAGCGGCCCCGGCCCTGCCCAGGTGCAGACCGTCCGGTTTGTACTGGTCCCACCTCCCCCAGAACCGGTTCCAATGTCCCAGGAATTTGAATCCCTCCCCCTTGCACCATTCCTCTAGCCACGTATTCATTTGAAATATCCTCCTATTTCTACTCTGACTAGCACGTGGCACTGGTAACAATCCTGAGATTACTACCTTTGAGGTCCTATTTTTTAATTTACCTCCTAACTCCCTATATTCTGCTTTTAGGACCTCATCCCGTTTTTTACCTATATCGTTGATGCCTATGTGCACCACGACAGCTGGGTGTTCGCCCTCCCCCTCCAAAATGTTCTGTAGCCGCTCCGAGACATCCTTGACCCTTGCACCAGGGAGGCAACACACCATCCTGGAGTCTCGATTGCGGCCACAGAAACGCCTATCTATTCCCCTTACAATTGAGTCCCCTATCACTATAGCTCTTCCACTCTTTTTCCTCCCAGCCTGTGCAGCAGAGCCACCCATGGTGCCAGGAAGTTGGCTGCTGCTGCCTTCCCCTGATAAGTCATCCCCCCCAACAGTATCCAAAGTGGTATATCTGTTTGAGAGGGGGATGTCCACAGGGGACCCCTGCACTACCTGCCTGCACGTCTTACTCTGCCTGGTGGTCACCCATTTACTTCCTGCCTGTACACCCTTAGCCTGCGGTGTGACCAACTCGCTAAACGTGCTATCCACGAGGTTCTCAGCATCGCGAATGCTCCAATACGCATCCATCCGCAGCTCCAGTGCCGCAATGCGGTCTGTCAGTAGCTGCAGCTGGATACACTTCCCGCACACATGGTTGTCAGGGACACCAGAAGGGTCCCTGATTTCCCACATCGAGCAGGAGGAGCATAACATGGGGCTGGGCTGTCCTGTCATGACTTACCCTTTAATTAATTGAACTTAAATTAAATCAAATCAATACCACCAATTACACTCAATTAAATGATATACTCAAGGGCCCTTGTTTATTAGCACTAGAAACTATATCCACAAAATTAAGACCTTCTAAACTTTATAAACTATGGGGGAAAAATTAGGTCGCGCCCTGTTTGGGGCGCAAATATCGTCTGGACGCAAATATTAGCGCCTGGCGCTAATTATCGCCACTGACTGGAAACTTCACTTTTACCGCCCCGGGAGGTGAGTGGAGCGCTAAATCAGGCGCTGCACACCTGTCTTAAGGCGCAAAGGCCGAGCAGTGAGGCGCTAACTCAGCGCGCGAGCGCAGCGCAGGTGCTGCCAGTTAACGAGGGAACACAGACACACTGGCGCCGGCCAGTTCTTAAAGCGGGGGGCGCCAACTTGCTCCCCAGCAACACCCTGCTCATTGCAGCCTTGAATCTCGGCCTGGAGAGACCTGTGAATCCATTTTGCTGCCAAGGATGGAGAGGGTGAGAGAACGAGCTCAGCGCTTCACCGAGCGGGCCTTGGATGCTCTGGTTGGCGCGGTGGAGCGCAGAAGATGTATACTCTTCCCTGAGAGTGGCAGGAGGCCTTTGCCACGCGAGTACAGAAGAGTGTGGAGGGAGGTGGCTCAGAGCGTCTCCTCCAGGAGCATGGTGCCCAGGACCCATGTTCAATGCCGCAAAAAGTTCAACGACCTCACTCGTGTCGTCAGGGTGAGTGGCTTTTTCTCAATACCTCTCCATCCCTCCATCTCAACCTCACTCTATGGCCAGAGGGTCTTAAAACCCCAATGCACAACACTCATCCAACACCTATGGCCCTTTCATGAAACACACACACACATTCCACACTTGGCATACAGTAAGGGCTATTCACCTATGGGAGGCACATCAGGCAAGACCATGGCTGCATACAGTAAGGGCTATTCACCTATGGGAGGCACATCAGGCAAGACCATGGCTGCATACAGTAAGGGCTATTCACCTATGGGAGGCACATCAGGCAAGACCATGGCTGTATATTTACTCAGATGCTGTCCTTTTTCTTGCAGGCCAAGCTGGCGCATAATAGGAGACAGCAGCAACGGACAGGTGGAGGGCGGCCTCAGCTGCAACCCCTCAGCGATCTTGAGGAGCGCGTCCACAGGATTGTGGCAAGCCGGGTGATCGGTCCCGTCGCCACTGGAGACGCCGACCCCGTTCTGGACTGCAATGGTAAGGTCATCACCTTTTTGTCCTCTGTCCTTCCACTTGTCCCTCACAACACCAGCCATTGACACTATCAATCCAACTTGCTAACTCGCTGCACTTATTCCTCCCTTGCTGGCACCCTGTCCTCACGCTAAAGCCACTCTTGTACCTCCCTGCTTTCAGATGGTGATTCACCAGCTGAGGAGACGGACCCTGAAGCTGCCAGTGGGAGTGAAGCTGCAGCCAAGGAGGAAGAGGAAGCCGGAGCATCAGTGCCACCCTCTCCCGAGGAAGCCCATGCCCACACTGGGAACACGCCTTCCCTGGAGGGGAGCAGGGGGGAAGGGTCTGATGAGGGTGAAGCTCCAGGACCCAGCGGGCTGCAGCAACGCCATGGGGGTAGGGAAGAACGGGGGCCTTCTCCCCAGAGGGAGAGTATGCCAGAGACTCCTACTGCAATGGACGCAGAGGAGGAGCGGCTGATCGCAGAAATGAACACCCAGGCGGTGGGCATGCACACTGAGCTCATGGGTGCAGTGGGAAGGGTGCCCGAATGCATTGAGTCACTGGCAAGGAGTGTGGAGCACTTCGCTGTAGCACAGGCGGATGCCACACTAACGCTTAGTGCTGCAATTCAGTCACTGACTGCTGTGATCCCATCTCTGACTGCTCTCATGCAGACTCAGATTGAGGCCACGCGAGCTCTGACTGCTGCCAACCTCGATGGTTCGTTCACATGTCCCCGGGGCTCTCACCGCGCCACAGCAGGCCAGCAATCTGTGCTCCAGCAGATTGCTCCGGATGCTGAAGTGCTGCCCCGTGGGAGTGCCAGTGTGTTGGGCGAGCAGGGAGTTGCTGTCCTCTCTCACGATGACAGCATTCCTGCTGCCAACACTGTCACTTCTCCACTGCACTTGCCACCGCCTGTAGGACAGACTGCTGCCGCCCATGCAGAGTTGGTGCAGTCTGCAGCCGGGCCCTCCAGGCCCAGAACTGGTCGAGGCCGTCCTTCAGGGGCATCTGCAGTGTCAGGGTCTGACGATCAGCAGCCTTCCACCAGCCTTGCTGCAGCCACTGAGGTCCCATTACGGAGGAGCAGTAGGGTTAGAAGGGGGGAAGTGCGCAAGGGAAGGAGATCACCCTCGAAGGGCAAAAAGTAGGAGGTGTGACAAAATGCTGGTCATTTTTTTATTAAAGGCCGAGGTTCGTGGTCCAACTTTTGTTTAGTGTTTTGGACATTATCTCCAGGTTGTGAGAACCAGTTAAGTTAATGACTGTTTTTTTGTGTTTATTTCTATGAGTTTGTCATGAGGAAATGACACACACAGAGTTTGTAAAATAAATAAGTTTTTGTATTCAAAATATACATGTTTGGTGTTTGGAATCATTGGTGCCTTGGCCGGCTTAGGGGTTGCGTGCTGGGTTCATTGATGTTGTTAGCAATGGCAGAAGTCATTTCCACAGCAGGGGCCCTAGAAGCGGCTTGCTATCAGCCGTTGACGGACGGCCCTTGCAGTCTCACCATTGTGGGCCGCCCTCCCGCCTTGGTGCTGCTGATGATCATCCTCCTCGTCCTCTTCCTCCTCTTCCTCCTCCTCCTCTGGTGGTGCTCCAAGGCCTGGTGGCATTGGCTGGGTCCTGACGATTGCCATGTTATGCAACATGCAGCACACAACTACGAAGTTGGATACTCGCTCAGGCGAGTACTGCAGGGCTCCTCCAGAATGGTCGAGACAGCGGAACCGTTGCTTCAGCACGCCGATTGTTCACTCAATGATGTTCCTGGTAGCTTGATGGCTCTCATTGTACCGCAGCTCAGCAGGGGTGTTGGGCGTACGGAGCGGTGTCATCAGCCAGGTGCTCAATGGATACCCCTTGTCCCCGAGAAGCCAACCAACTGGCTGATGCGGTGCCTCGAAAAGTTCTGCCACAGTAGTCTGGCGCAGGATGAAAGCATCGTGGCAGCTGCCAGGATAGTGGGCATTGACAGCGAGTATCAGCTGTCTGTGGTCACAGACCAACTGAACATTCAAGGAATGGAACCCCTTTCTGTTCCGGAATTCCTCGGCATTCTCATGTGGAGCACGCAAAGCCACATGCGTGCAGTCAATGGCGCCCTGCACCATGGGGAAGCCCGCTATCCTCGCAAAGCCCAGAGCGCGGTCACGCTGCTTGTCTGGGGTCATGGGGAAAGAGATGAACTCTCGTCTCCTTTTAAAGAGGGCATTTGTGACCTGCCGGATGCAGCAATGCACCGCGAACTGGGAGATATTGCCGAGGTCCCCAGCAGCAGCTTGAAATGAGCCAGTAGCATAGAAGTTGAGAGCCACTGTGACCTTCACTGCCACCGACAGAGACGTCCTGGACCTCAGTTGAGGCTGCAGATCTGGCTGCAGCAGGTGGCAGAGCTCAGTGACCACCTCCTTGCTGAATCGCAGCCTTCGCAAACACAGCTCCTCAGACAAATGAATGTAGGAGAGCTGTTCACGATATACCCTGGGAGGGTAAGCTCTCCTGTACATACGCCTGTTGGCCCTCCTCCGTCTGGCCATCATTGCCACTCTCTCTCTGCGTCTCTGTGTCCTCCGATTCAGCTGGAGCAGGACGACGCCCCCATTTAGTGCAGCCCCCATAGTCTCTTTGCAAGCAAAGTTATGAAGGACAGCAACCAAAGTAGCAGCGAAGTTAGGATCAGTAGGCAAAACTACCTCACAAAGCGTTGACTCAATGCAGAAGTCTCTCTTTCTCTCTCTCCGAATCTCTCTCTCTCTCTCAGAACGAGTGGTGCAAAAATGTCAACCACAGAAAAAGACAGGAAGAGGCCCCCTTTAAATAGTGCCCCCCCCCCAGCCCCACAGCGATTGATAGCGTTCCAGTCTTCCGGTCGTTGGATGCGCCAGGCGGTAAGGCAGGGGGCGCCACTCAATTTCCGCTCCGGGGCGCCACAAGGGCGTTGCACCATGGAATGACGTCACAATCTGCGCGCGCAGGTGGTCGCAGCGGTAAGGTTTAGCGCCGCCGCACAATGTCTAGTTAAGTTCCCGAGCGGCGCAAACATCGCTGCGCCCGGGCGTTAGCGGCTTTGCACCCCATTAGTGCCCTCTTAAGGCGCTAACGGAGGCGCAACCAACTGAATTTTTACCCCTATGAACCTTAACTGTCAAACTATAGAGTAGTATAAATACTTACCTAGCCGTACTCACCCAATCAGCTGCTCCCTCCTGCCCGCGTCACATTTTGAATCGTGACGTGGCTCTGGAACGCCGCCGCCGGTCTGAGATTGGTATGCCTGTGAAAGAAAAGACCGCGAAAGTGAGTTTAAATACACATGGGCCTCCGGTCTCGCCGCTCCCGACACCAGCCTGTGAGTCTATATATTACACTGAGAATACTGTGCACAGTTCTGGTCTCTATATTACACTGAGAATACTGTACACAGTTCTGGTCTCTATATTACACTTAGAATACTGTACACAGTTCTGGTCTCTATATTACACTTAGAATACTCTGCACAGTTCTGATCTCCATATTACACTTAGAAAACTGTACACAGTTCGGGTCTCCATATTACACTTAGAATACTCTGCAAAGTTCTGGTCTCCAAATTAACTTAGAATACTCTGCACAGTTCTGGTCTCCATATTACACATAGAATACTGTGCACAGTTCTGGTCTCCATATTACACTTAGAATACTGTGCACAGTTCTGGTCTCCATATTACACATAGAATACTGTACACAGTTCTGGTCTCCATATTAACTTAGAATACTCTGCACAGTTCTGGTCTCCATATTACACATAGAATACCGTGCACAGTTCTGGTCTCCATATTACACTTAGAATACTGTACACAGTTCTGGTCTCCATATTAACTTAGAATACTGTACACAGTTCTGGTCTCTAGATTGCGGTAATTACAGAGGAGTTTCCCAGCCGACTGCCACAGGGAAAGTCATCACAAGAATCCTCTTCAATTCCCTTCTCCCAGTGGCTGAAGAGCTCCTCCCAGAGTCGCAATGCAGATTCCGCCCACTAAGGGGCACAATGGACATGATCTTCACCACGCGCCAATTACAAGAGAAATGCAGGGAACAGCACCAACCGCTGTACATCGCCTTCTTTGACCTCACAAAGGCCTTCAACCCTGTCAACCGTGAGGGATTAAGGAGCGTCCTCCTCAAATTCGGCTGCCCTCAAAAGTTTGTCACCATCCTCCGCCTGCTTCATGACGACATGCAAGCCGTGATCCTGACCAACGGTTCCACCACAGACCCAATTCATTTACAGACCGGGGTCAAGCAAGGATGTGTCACCGCACCAACGCTCTTCTCGATCTTCTTTGCGGCAATGCTCCATCTCACCCTCAGTAAGCTCCCTGCTGGAGTGGTGCTAATTTACAGAACAAACGGTAAACTGTTCAACCTCCGTCGTCTCCAGTCCAGATCCAAGGTCGTCCCTTTCTTTGTCGTCGAATTACAGTATGCAGACGACGCTTGTGTCTGCGCACACTCGGGAGGTCGAACACCAAACGATCGTTAACTCCTTCACCGAAGCGTACGAGAGCATGGGCCTTACACTAAACATCCGTAAGACAAAGGTCCTCTACCAACCTGCCCCCACCACACAGTACTGCCCCCCGATTATCAAAATCCACGACAAGGCCTTGGACAACGTGGACCACTTTCCATACCTCGGGAGCCTACTGTCAACAAGGGCAGACGTCGATGACGAAGTCCAACACCGCCTTCAGTGTGCCAGTGCAGCCTTCAGTCACCTGAAGAAGAGAGTGTTTGAAGACCAGGACCTCAAACTCGGCACCAAGCTCATGGTCTAAAGAGCAATAGTAATACCCGCCCTCCTGTATGCTTCAGAGACATGGACCATGTACAGCAGGCATCTCAAAGCACTGGAGAGGTACCACCAATGCTGCCTCCGCAAGATCCTGCAAATCCATTGGCAGGATAGGCGCACCAACGTCAGTGTTCTCGCTCAGACCAACATCCACAGATTCAAAGCTTTGACCACGCTCGATCAGCTCCGATGGACGGGTCACATTGTCCGCATGCCTGATACGAGACTCCCAAAACAAGCGCTCTACTCGGAGCTCCAACAGGACAAGAGAGCCCCAGGTGGGCAGAGGAAATGCTTCAAGAACACCCTCAAAGCCTCCTTGAAAAAGTGCAACATCCCCACCGACACCTGTGAATCCCTGGTCCAAGACCCTACAAAGTGGAGGTGAATCATCCAGGAAGGCGGCGAATACCTCGAGTCTCTTCGCCGGGAGCAAGCGGAAGCCAAGCGCAAACAGCGGAAGGAACGCATGTCAACCCAAGCACCCCACCCACCCGCCCCTTCAACCACTGTCTGCCCCACCTGTGACAGAGACTGTAGGTCCCGCATTGGACTCATCAGTCACATGCGAACTCATTTTTAATGTGGAAGCAAGTCATCCTCGGTTCCGAGGGACTGCCTCAGAAGAAGAAGATTACACTTAGAATACAATACACAGTTCTGGTCTCAATATTACACTTAGAATACTGTACACAGTTCTGGTCTCTATATTACACTTAGAATACTGTGCACAGTTCTGGTCTCTATATTACACTTAGAATACTGTAAACAGTTCTGGTCTCTATATTACACTTAGAATATTGTGCACAGTTCTGGTTTCTATATTACACTTAGAATACTGTACACAGTTCTGGTCTCTATATTACACTTAGAATACTGTGTACAGTTCTGGTCTCTATATTACACTTAGAATACTGCACACGGTTCTGGTCTCTATATTACACTTAGAATACTGTGCACAGTTCTGGTTTCTATATTACACTTAGAATACTGTACACAGTTCTGGTCTCTATATTACACTTAGAATACTGTAAACAGTTCTGGTCTCTATATTACACTTAGAATACTGTAAACAGTTCTGGTCTCTATATTACACTTAGAATATTGTGCACAGTTCTGGTTTCTATATTACACTTAGAATATTGTGCACAGTTCTGGTTTCTATATTACACTTAGAATACTGTACACAGTTCTGGTCTCTATATTACACTTAGAATACTGTGCACAGTTCTGGTCTCTATATTACACTTAGAATACTGTGTACAGTTCTGGTCTCTATATTACACTTAGAATACTGCACACGGTTCTGGTCTCTATATTACACTTAGAATACTGTGCACAGTTCTGGTTTCTATATTACACTTAGAATACTGTACACAGTTCTGGTCTCTATATTACACTTAGAATACTGTAAACAGTTCTGGTCTCTATATTACACTTAGAATACTGTAAACAGTTCTGGTTTCTATATTACACTTAGAACACTGTGCACAGTTCTGGTCTCTATATTACACTTAGAATACTGTGCACAGTCCTGGTCTCTATATTACACTTAGAATAATGTGTACAGTTCTGGTCTCTATATTACACTTAGAATACTGTACACAGTTCTGGTCTCTGTATTACACTTAGAATCCTATGCATGGTTCTGGTCTGCAAGTTACACTTAGAATATTGTGCACAGTTCTGGTCTCTATATTACACTTAGAATACTGTACACAGTTCTGGTCTCTATAATACACTTAGAATACTGTGCACAGTTCTGGTCTCTATATCACAGAGAATACTGTACACAGTTCTGGTCTCTACATTACACTTAGAATACTGCACACAGTTCTGGTCTCTATATTACACTTGGAATAATGTGCACAGTTCTAGTCTCCATATTACACTTAGAATACTGTGCACAGATCTGGTCTCCATATTACACTTATAATACTGTAAACAGTTCTGGTCTCTATATTACACTTAGAATACTGTGCGCAGTTCTGGTCCCCATATTACACTTAGAATATTGTACAAAGTTCTGGTCTTAATAGTACACTTAGAATATTGTACACAGTCCTGGTCTCTAAATGACATTTAGAATATTGTACAAAGGTCTGGTCTCTATGTTACACTTAGAATACTGTACACATTTCTGGTCTCAATATTTCACTAAGAATACTGTTCACAATTCTGGTCTCTATATTACAGTTAGAATACTGTGCACAGTTCTGGTCTCCATATTACACTTAGAATACAGTGCACAGTTCTGGAAACTATTTTACACTTACAATACTGAGCAAAGTTCCGGTCTCTATATTACACTTAGAATACTGTGCACAGTTCTGGTCTCTATATTATATTTGGTATACTGTGCACAGTTCTGGTCTCTACATTACACTTAGAATACTATGCATGGTTCTGGTCTGCAAGTTACACTTAGAATATTGTACACAGTTCTGGTCTCTATAATACACTTAGAATAAATACTGTGCACAGTTCTGGTCTCTATATTACACTTAGAATTCTGTGCACAGCTCTGGTCTCTATATTACACTGAGAATACTGTAGACAGTTCTGGTCTCTACATTACACTTAGAATACTGTGCACAGTTCTGGTCTCTATAGTACACTTAGAATACTGTGCACAGTTCTGGTCTCGATATTACACTTAGAATAATGTACAAAGGTCTGGTCTCCATATTACACTTAGAATACAGTGCACAGTTCTGGTAACTACTTTACACTTAGAATACTGTGCACAGTTCTGGTCTCTATATTACACTTAGAATACTGTGCACAGTTCTGGTCTCAATACTACACTTTGAATACTGTACAAAGTTTTGGTCTCTACATTACACTTAGAATACTATGCATGGTTCTGGTCTGCAAGTTACACTTAGAATACTGTGCACAGTTCTGGTCTCTATATTACACTTAGAATTCTGTGCACAGCTCTGGTCTCTATATTACACTGAGAATACTGTAGACAGTTCTGGTCTCTACATTACACTTAGAATACAGCACACAGTTCTGGTCTCTATAGTACACTGAGAATACTGTGCACAGTTCTGGTCTCGATATTACACTTAGAATACTGTACACAGTTCTGGTCACTATATGTCACTTAGAATAATGTACAAAGGTCTGGTCTCTATATTACACTTAGAATACTGTACACATTTCTGGTCTCAATATTTCACTAAGAATATTGTTCACAATTCTGGTCTCTATATTACAATTAGAATACTGTGCACAGTTCTGGTCTCCATATTACACTTAGAATACTGTGCACATTTCTGGTAACTATATTACACTTACAATACTGTGCAGTTCTGGTCTCTATATTATATTTGGAATACTGTGCACAGTTCTGGTCTCAATATTACACTTAGAATACTGTGCACAGTTCTGGTCTCGATATTACACTTAGAATACTGTACACAGTTCTGGTCTCAATATTACACTTAGAATACTGTGCACAGTTCTGGTCTCGATATTACACTTAGAATACTGTACACTGTTCTGGTCTCAATATTACACTTAGAATACTCTGCACAGTTCTGGTCTCTACATTACACTGAGAATACTGTACACAGTTCTGGTCTCTATATTACACTTTGAATGCAGTACACAGTTCTGGTCTCTATATTACACTTAGATTACTGTGCACTAATCTGGCATCCATATTACATGTAGAATACTGTACACAGTTCTGCTCTCTACATTACACTTAGAATAATGTGCACAGTTCTGCTCTCTATATTACACTTAGAATACTGTACACATTTCTGCTCTCTACATTACACTTAGAATAATGTGCACAGTTCTGGTCTCCATATTACACTTAGAATAATGTGCACAGTTATGGTCTCCATATTACACTTAGAATACTGTGCACAGTTCTGGTAACTATATTACACTTACAATACTGTGCACAGTTCTGGTCTCTATATTATATTTGGAATACTGTGCACAGTTCTGGTCTCTATATTACACTTAGAATACTGTGCACAGTTCTGGTCTCGATATTACACTTAGAATACTGTACACAGTTCTGGTCTCTACATTACACTTAGAATACTGTGCACAGTTCTGGTCTCTATATTACACTTAGAATACTGTAAACAGTTCTGGTCTCTACATTACACTGAGAATACTGTACACAGTTCTGGTCTCTATATTACACTTAGATTACTGTGCACTAATCTGGCGTCCATATTACATGTAGAATACTGTACACAGTTCTGCTCTCTACATTACACTTAGAATAATGTGCACAGTTCTGCTCTCTATATTACACTTCGAATACTGTGCACAGTTCTGGTCTCGATATTACACTTAGAATACTGTGCACAGTTCTGGTCTCTATTTTACACTTAGAATACTGTACACAGTTCTGCTCTCTATTTTACACTTAGAATACTGTGCACACTTATGGTCTCTATACCACATTAAGAATAGTGTAAACAGTTCTGGTCTACAAATTACACTTACAATATTATTCAAAGTTCTGTTCTCTATATTACAGTTAGAATACGGTGCACAGTTCTTGTCTCCTATTACAGGTAGAATACAGTACACAGTTCTGGTCTCTATATTACACTTAGAATAATGTACACATTTCTGGTCTCAATATTTCACTTAGAATACAGTACACAGTTCTGGTCTCCATATTACACTTAGAATACTGTACACAGTTCTGGTCTCCATATTACACTTAGAATACTGTACACAGTTCTGGTCTCCATATTACACTTAGAATACTGTGCAAAGTTCTGATCTCCATATTACACTTAGAATACTGTACACAGTTCTGGTCTCCATATTACACTTAGAATACTGTACACTGTTCAGTTCTCTCTATTACATTTAGAATACTGTGCACAGTTCTGGTAATTATATTACACTTAGAAAACTGTTCACAGTTCTGGTCTCTATATTACACGTAGAATACTGTGCACAGTCCTGGTCTCTAAATGACATTTAGAATATTGTACAAAGTTCTGGTCTCTATATTACACTTAGAATACTCTGCACAATTCTGGTCTCTACATTACACATAGATTAATGTGCACAGTTTTGGTCACTATATGTCACTTAGAATAATGTACAAAGGTCTGGTCTCTATATTACACTTAGAATACTGTGCACAGTTCTGGTTTCCATATTACACTTAGAATACTGTGCACAGTTCTGGTAACTATATTACACTTACAGTACTGTGCAAAGTTCTGGTCTCTATATTACACTTAGAATACTGTGCACAGTTCTGGTCTCTATATTATATTTGGAATACTGTGCACAGTTCTGGTCTCGATATTACACTTAGAATACTGTACACAGTTCTGGTCTCAATACTACACTTTGAATACTGTACAAAGTTCTGGTCTCTACATTACACTTAGAATACTGTAAACAGTTCTGGTCTCTATATTATATTTGGAATACTGTGCAGAGTTCTGGTCTCCATATTACACTTTGAAAACTGTGAACTGTAAGGTCTCTTTATTACACTTAGAATACTTTACCCAATTCTGGTCTCCATATTACACTTAGATTACTGTGCACTAATCTGGTGTCCATATTACATGTAGAATACGGTGCACAGTTATGGTTTCTACATTACACTTCAAATACTGTGCACAGTTCTGGTCTCTATTTTACACTTAGAATACTGTGCAGACTTCTGGTCTCTATACTACACTTAGAATACGGTGCACAGTTCTGGTCTCCATATTACAGGTAGAATACTGTACACAGTTCTGGTCTCTATATTACACTTAGAATACTGTACACAGTTCTGGTCTCAATATTTCACTTAGAATACTGTACACAGTTCTGGTCTCTATATTACACTTAGAATACTGTGCACAGTTCTGATCTCTTTATTACTCTTAGAATACTGTGCACAGTTCTGATCTCCATACTACACTTAGAATACAATATACAGTTCTGGTCTCTATATTACACTTGAAATTCTGTAAATAGTTCTGGTCTCCATATTACATTTAGAATACTGTACACAGTTTAGGTCTCCATATTACACTTAGAATACTGGACACTGTTCAGTTCTCTCTATTACTTTTAGAATACTGTGCACAGTTCTGGTAATTATATTACACTTAGAATACTGTTCACAGTTCTGGTCTCTATATTACACGTAGAATACTGTGCACAGTCCTGGTCTCTAAATTACATTTAGAATATTGTACAAATTTCTGGTCTCTATATTACACTTAGAATACTGTACACAGTTCTGGTCTCTATATTACACTTAGAATACTGTGCACAGTTCTGGTCTCTATATTACACTTAGAATACTGTGCACAATTCTGGTCTCTACATTAAATTGAGAATATGTGCACAGTTCTGGTCTCTATATTATATTTGGAATACTGTGCACAGTTCTAGTCTCTATATTACACTTACAATACTGTGCACAGTTCTGGTCTCTACATTACACTGTGAATACTGTACACAGTTCTGGTCTCTATATTATATTTGGAATAATGTGCACAGTTCTGGTCTCCATATTACAATTAGAATATTGTGCACAGTTCTGGTCTCCATATTACACTTTGAAAACTGTGAACTGTAAGGTCTCTTTATTACACTTAGAATACTTTACCCAATTCTGGTCTCCATATTACACTTAGATTACTGTGCACTAATCTGGTGTCCATATTACACGTAGAATACGGTGCACAGTTATGGTTTCTACATTACACTTAGAATACTGTACACAGTTCTGCTCTCTACATTACACTTAGAATAATGTGCACAGTTCTGGTCTCTATACTCCACTTAGAATACTGTACAAAGTTCTGGTCTCTACATTACACTTAGAATACTGTGCACAGTTCTGGTCTCTATATTATATTTGGAATACTGTGCACAGTTCTGGTCTCCATATTACACTTAGAATACTGTGCACAGTTCTGGTAACTATATTACACTTACAGTACTGTGCAAAGTTCTGGTCTCTACATTACACTTAGAATACTGTGCACAGTTCTGGTCTCTATATTATATTTGGAATACTGTGCACAGTTCTGGTCTCCATATTACACTTAGAATACTGTGCACAGTTCTGGTCTCCATATTACACTTAGAATACTGTGCACAGTTCTGGTCTCCATATTACACTTAGAATACTGTGCACAGTTCTAGTCTCTATATTACACTTAGAATACTGTGCACAGTTCTGGTCTCCATATTACACTTAGAATACTGTGCACAGTTCTGGTCTCCATATTACACTTAGAATACTGTGCACAGTTCTGGTCTCTATATTACACTTAGAATACTGTGCACAGTTCTGGTCCCCATATTACACTTAGAATACTGTGCACAGTTCTGGTCTCTATATTACACTTAGAATACTGTGCACAGTTCTGGTCTCCAAATTACACTTAGAATACTGTGCACAGTTCTGGTCTCCATATTACACTTAGAAAACTGTGAACTGTTCTGGTCTCTTTATTACACTTAGAATACTTTACCCAATTCTGGTCTCCATATTACACTTAGATTACTATGCATTAATCTGGTGTCCAGATTACACGTAGAATACGGTGCACAGTTCTGGTTTCTACATTACACTTAGAATACTGTACACAGTTCTGGTCTCTACATTACACTTAGAATACTGTGCACAGTTCTGGTCTCTATATTATATTTGGAATACTGTGCACAGTTCTGGTCTCCATATTACACTTAGAATACTGTGCACAGTTCTGGTCTCTATATTACACTTAGAATACTGTGCACAGTTCTGGTCTCTATATTACACTTAGAATACTGTGCACAGTTCTGGTCTCCATATTACACTTAGAATACTGTGCACAGTTCTGGTCTCTATATTACACTTAGAATACTGTACACAGTTCTGGTCTGAATACTCCACTTAGAATACTGTACAAAGTTCTGGTCTCTACATTACACTTAGAATACTGTGCACAGTTCTGGTCTCCATATTATATTTGGAATACTGTGCACAGTTCTGGTCTCCATATTACACTTAGAATACTGTGCACAGTTCTGGTCTCCATATTACACTTAGATTACTATGCATTAATCTGGTGTCCAGATTACACGTAGAATACGGTGCACAGTTCTGGTTTCTACATTACACTTAGAATACTGTACACAGTTCTGGTCTCTATATTACACTTCGAATACTGTGCACAGTTCTGGTCTCCACATTACCCTTAGAATAATGTGCACAGTTCTCGTCTCTATATTACACTTAGAATACTGTGCACAGTTCTGGTCTATATTACACTTTGAATACTGTGCACAGTTCTGGTCTCTATTTTATACTTAGAATACTGTGCAGACTTCTGGTCTCTATATTACACTTAGAATATTGTAAACAGTTCTGGTCTCCAAATTACACTTACAATATTGTACAAAGTTCTGTTCTCTATATTTCACTTAGAATATGGTGCACAGTTCTGGTCTCTATATTACACTTGTAATACTGTGCACACTTCTGGTTTCCAGATTACACTGAGAATACTGTGCATAGTTCTTGTCGTAAGAATGAGCCTTACGCGTGGTGAACTTAAAGTAAGCTTTAATCAACTAAAAAGGTGGTACATACAAAAGAGGTCTTACTCTATGCCTCTCCAGGATCCAACTGATCAGTCCAGTATTTATCCTGGACTAATCACAGGAAGTGATGCAATGAAGTTCGAGTCACAGGAAGCTGTATTGTGTTACCACATTCTCCCCCCCCAAAAGATTAGGAGGCCGGGATGCTCCCTCCATTTCGTAGCCGCCGGACGAGGGAGAGCCGCACCAGTTTGGGTTCTCGTAGCGGTAGAGGGCCCCTAGCCCGTTTACCCGCCGCGGGCCGTGGACCAGAGTCCAAGTGATCCAGCCCGCTCTGTGAGGGGTCAGGACGATCCTGACTGTGTACTGGTGCCTGAACGGGTGTCGGGCAGGGCTGTGGCAGATCCGTTTCTGAGCGTATGGTACGGGGTGGATCGTGGCTGCGCGTGCGAGCCCCGACGGGCTCATAGTCAGTCTGCCCCAGGTCGGCACGCTGGAGTGAGGTACCAGCCGGCGTCAGATCCAGATCGTGATGAGAGGCACCTGGCGAGCCCAGAGATGTGCCTGGTACAATATCATCCCCTGGTGTCCCTCTATGTTTCGGCGGGCAGGGAGCCAGATCCCGCAATGACACGGTAGATTCCCGACCGTCAGGATACCGAATATAGGCGTAGGTAGGGTTGACGTCAGTGAGCTCAACCTCATCTACCAGGGGGTCATTCTTAGACGCCCGAACATATCTTCGGAGTAGCACTGGTCCCGGTGCAGTCAGCCACGACGGGAGAGATATCCCATAGGATGAGCGACGCTGAAATCGGAAGAACCGTTCATGAGGCGTCGTATTTGTGGCGGTCGAAAGGAGGGACCGTGTGGAGTGTAATGCGTCTGGAAGTACTGCTTCCCATTGCTGGTTGGGTAGGCCCCGAGATCTCAAAGCCAGACGTACCGCATTCCAGATGATAGCGTTAAAACGCTCGACTTGCCCATTCCCGACCGGATGATAAGGCGTCATTTTGCTGGCAGCAATACCCCGTTCCGAGAGATAGGCCTTGAGTTCTCCTGACATAAAAGAAGGGCCCCGATCCGAATGAACATAGGATGCCATGCCACAGAAAGCAAACACCTGCTCAAGGCAGCTGATAACCGTGGTCGTCAGCATATTGGGGCAGGGAAAGGCAAACGGAAAACGGGAATACTCATCGACCATGGTCAATAGATAAGTGTTGCTAGTTGAAGAGGGCAACGGCCCCTTAAAATCGATGCTAAGCCGTTGCATTGGCTGGGTCGCATGTATGAGTATACCACCCGAGGGGCGGAAAAACTGAGGTCTCAATTCCGCACAGACTCTGCAGTCCGAGCACATCTTCTTTACATCCCCGGTAGCGAATGGGAGATTTCGGGACCGCACGAAGTGTAGCATGCGAGTAACGCCCGGATGACACAACCCATCATGGATGTCTACGAGCGTAGAGGGTGCCATGGCGGAGCAGAATGCTCGTGTGAGGGTATCGGAGCCACATTCTCCTTGCCAGGTCGATAGTGGATGGTGTAACCAAAAGAGGCCAATTCCAGCCGCCAAAGCTGGATTTTATTATTTTTAATTTTGGTCCGTTTTCGATTATCGAGCATGAAGGCGACCGATCGCTGGTCCGTGATTAAGGTAAAGTGCTGGCGAGTTAGGAGATGACTCCACTTCCGTACTGCCTCTATGATGGCTGTAGCTTCTTTCTCGACTGGAGGATAATGTAGCTCAGCCCCTTGAAAAGTCCTGGACAAAAATGCCACCGGACGACCTTCCTGATTCAGAGTGGCCGAGATCGCCACCTCCGAGGCATCACACTCAACAACAAAAGGAAGACTCTCATCGATGGAGTGAAGAGCCGCTTTCTCCAACTGTTTTTTCAGGAGGTTAAAGGCTGCAACAGCCGCTGTGTCTAGTGGGAATGTGCTGGCCTTCAGTAGAGGTTGGATTCGGTCCGAGAAGTTAGGAATCCATTTAGCATAGTATGCAAACAGGCCCAGGGCCCGGCGCAAGGAGGCCGGATTCTTAGGTGGCGGGAGTTCTTGGAGTGGGCGAAGCCTTTCAGGGTCAGGTTTAATGATGCCATTGCCCACACAATAGCCAAGGATGTTGATGGTTGGTTGTGACTCAATGGATTTAGCCGCATTTAATGTCAAATTACGGTGCTGGAGTGCATCCCAAAATCGTTGGAGATTGGTGTCATGTTCCCGCTGATTGCGACCTGCGACAGTAATATTGTCCAGATAAGGAAACGTATCCTTCAAGTCTTCCTGTTTGACCAGGTCATCCATTGCTCGCTGGAAGACAGCCACTCCATTAGTGACCCCAAAGGGGAGGCGACGAAATTGATACAGCCGTCCATTGGCTTCAAAGGCCGTATACTGCTTGTCTGAGACCTTCAAGGGTACCTGATGATAGGCACTTTTCAGATCATATGTTGAGAACACCGTGTACTCAGCCAGTTTATTAACCATATCATCGATGCGCGGCAATGGGTATGCGTCCAAGTCCGTATATTGATTGATGGTCTGTGAATAGTCAATGCACAGCCGTTTCTTGTGAGGTTGTAGAGGGTTCTTAACAATAACGACCTGGGCGCGCCATGGCGACGAACAAGACTCGATGATATCCTCTGCTAAAAGCCAAGAAATCTCAGCCGCAATAAAAGACTAGTCTTCCTGACTGAAACATCGTGACTTTGTTATAATCGGTTTGCATCGAGGAGGGATACTGGTAAACATTGAGGGTTCATCCAGTGAAGCTGCTGACAATGCACAGAACGGTAATCGAGGTCGTATATTAGAAATAGTGAGTTCAGGTTTGGATCCGCCGAACTCAATGGTGAGCTTCTTATGCTGCTTTTGAAAATCCAGCCCTAAGATAAGATCACTACATAAGTCCTTGAGCACCGAAAGCCGGGTGGAGGGATACCTGTGACCATTAAGTGTTATTTCAACCATACAAAAGCCAGAAATTCTGGTATTAAGTGATGACTGAGCCATCGCAATTGCCTGGTCCGATGGGAAAACATGTAGCTTTAACTCTGCAACAATCTGTTCCCTAATGAAACTATCAGTGCTACCTGAGTCAATTAAGGCATCTAAACTATGTCCATTAATTGATGCTTTTGTAGCTGCATGGAATAGGTTCTGAGGACAAGCAGCTGTAATTGGTGTCGTTGCACAAAGAGTGGCTGAAACTCTAGGTGTGTTTCTTCGAGAGAAAACCCGAGAGGAAGCACGATAGATTTTAGCCGGAACATCTTGATAGGCCCTTACCGGGGCAGTTTGGTAGGACTTAGCTTGATAAGCCCTCGTAGAGGCTCTTGATAGGCAAACCTTTGCAAAATGACCCTTTTTGTTGCAATGACTGCAAAACACATTGCGAGCAGGGCAGAATTTCCGAGGGTGAAACTCATCACCACAAAAGAAGCATTTCTTAGATTGCCAAGAGGCTGCCACAGTGGGGTCATCATCCTCTTCATCAGTGAAGTCATCAGATTGATCGTCAGGGATAAAGTCCTCCCTAATAGAGTTCACCTGTGGCCTCTTAAATTGCCTGACTGTAGTTAAGGCAGCAGACCGAGGTCTGGGCACTGTATAAAGGTCTGCATTTCTTTTTGCCAGATCTAGAGAGCAAGCCATGTCATAAGCTCTCTGAAGCTCAAGTGTCTTACTTTCCAGTAGACGCTGGCGTATAAATGGGGAGGCAAGCCCGCAGATGAAAGCATCACGGATCATTTCTTCACGGTACAGCTCAGCTGAGGCCGCCTGAAAGTTACAGTCCATACTAAGTCTGCGAAGCTCTTGGAGGAATTTATCAATGGATTCCTCCGGCCCTTGTTGGGCTGTAGCTGGTAGATGTCTGGTATAGACCTCATTCGGTGTCTTAGTATATAGTCTTTTAAGCGTCCGAATTGCCTCCTCGTAACTGCCCCATTCCTCCACATACTGAAATACATTCGGGGTGACACAGTTGATGAGTATCCGCAACTTTGAGTCATCATCAGCCTTGCAATATTCGAGAAAATTGTCAAACGTGCGATACCAGTGTTTCCACACCTTACCGGCTGCTGGGGTGTTTGGGTCCAAGTCAAGACGCGATGGTTTAAGGATGTTTTCCATGATGGGTGATTCCCTGGATCCTTAGTTCCGAGTTCGTCCAAAAAGTTTGAGTGCGAAGTTTTTCAAAGTTGATTAAATTGTCGTAAGAATGAGCCTTACGCGTGGTGAACTTAAAGTAAGCTTTAATCAACTAAAAAGGTGCTACATACAAAAGAGGTCTTACTCTATGCCTCTCCAGGATCCAACTGATCAGTCCAGTATTTATCCTGGACTAATCACAGGAAGTGATGCAATAAAGTTCGAGTCACAGGAAGCTGTATTGTGTTACCACAGTTCTGGTCTCCATATTACACTTAGAATATCATACAAATTTCTTGTCTCTATATTACACTTAGAATACTGTACACAGTTCTGGGCTCTATGTTACACTTAGTATACTGTACACAGTTCTGGTCTCTATATTACACTTAGAATACTGTACACACTTCTGGTCTCTATATTACACTTAGAAGACTGTACACAGTTCTGGTCTCCATATTACACTTTGAATACTGTGCACAGTTCTGTTCTCCATATTACACTTAGAATACTGTACACAGTTCTGGTCTCTATATTACACTTAGAATACTGTGCACAGTTCTGGTCTCTATATTACACTTCGAATATTGTACACAGTTCTGGTCTCTTTATTACACTTAGAATACTGTACACAGTTCTGGTCTCTATATTACACTTAGAAGACTGTACACAGTTCTGGTCTCCATATTACACTTTGAATACTGTGCACAGTTCTGGTCTCTATATTACACTTCGAATATTGTACACAGTTCTGGTCTCTTTATTACACTTAGAATACTGTACACAGTTCTGGTCTCTATATTACACTTAGAATATTGTACACAGTTCTGGTCTCTTTATTACACTTAGAATACTGTACACATTTCTGGTCTCTATATTACACTTAGAATACTGTGCACAGTTCTGGTCTCCATACTACACTTAGAATATTGTACAAAGTTTTGGTCTCCATATTACACTTAGAATATTGTACACAGTTCTGGTCTCGATATTACACTTAGAATACTGTGCACATTCTGGTCTCAATATTTCACTAAGAATACTGTTCACAATTCTGGTCTCTATATTACACTTAGAATACTGTACAAAGTTCTGGTCTCTATTTTACACTTAGAATATTGTACACAGCTCTGGTCTCTATATTACACTTAGAATACTGTGCACAGTTCTGGTCTCTATATTACACTTAGAATACTGTGCACAGTTCTGGTCTCTATATTACACTTAGAATACTGTGCACAGTTCTGGTCTCAATACTACACTTTGAATACTGTACAAAGTTCTGGTCTCTACATTACACTTAGAATACTATGCATGGTTCTGGTCTGCAAGTTACACTTAGAATACTGTAAACAGTTTTGGTCTCTATATTACACTTAGAATATTGTGCACAGTTCTGGTCTCCATATTACACTTTGAAAACTGTGAACTGTAAGGTCTCTTTATTACACTTAGAATACTTTACCCAATTCTGGTCTCCATATTACACTTAGATTACTGTGCACTAATCTGGTGTCCATATAACACGTAGAATACGGTGCACAGTTATGGTTTCTATATTACACTTAGAATACTGTACACAGTTCTGCTCTCTACATTACACTTAGAATACTGTGCACAGTTCTGGTCTCTATTTTATACTTAGAATACTGTGCACAGTTCTGGTCTCTATTTTATACTTAGAATACTGTGCAGACTTCTGGTCTCTATACTACACTTAGAATAGTGTAAACAGTTCTGGTCTTCAAATTACACTTACAATATTGTACAAAGTTCTGTTCTCTATATTACACTTAGAATACGGTGCACAGTTCTGATCTCCATATTACACTTAGAATACTGTGCACAGTTCTGGTCTCTACATTACACTTAGAATACTGTACACAGTTTTGGTCTCTACATTACACTTAGAATACTGTGCACAGTTCTGGTCTCTACATTACACTTAGAATACTGTAAACAGTTTTGGTCTCTATATTACACTTAGAATATTGTGCACAGTTCTGGTCTCCATATTACACTTTGAAAACTGTGAACTGTAAGGTCTCTTTATTACACTTAGAATACTGTACACAGTTCTGATCTCCATATTACACTTAGAATACTGTGCACAGTTCTAGTCTCCATACTACAATTAGAATACTGTGCACAGTTCTGGTCTCAATACTACAATTAGAATACTGTACACAGTTCTGCTCTCAATACTACACTTAGAAAACTGTGAACAGTTCTGGTCTCTTATTACACTTAGAATACTTTACCCAGTTCTGGTCTCCATATTACACTTAGATTACTATGCATTAATCTGGTGTCCATATTACACGTAGACTACGGTGCACAGTTCTGGTTTCTACATTACACTTAGAATACTGTACACAGTTCTGCTCTCTACATTACCCTTAGAATAATGTGCACAGTTCTGGTCTCTATATTACACTTAGAATACTGTGCACAGTTCTGGTCTATATTACACTTCGAATACTGTGCACAATTCTGGTCTCTATTTTACACTTAGAATACTGTGCACAGTTCTGGTCTCTATATTACACTTAGAATATTGTACACCGTTCTGGTCTCTTTATTACACTTAGAATACTGTACACAGTTCTGGTCTCTATATTACACTTAGAATACTGTGCACAGTTCTGGTCTCTATATTACACTTAGAATATTGTACAAAGTTCTGTTCTCTATATTTCACTTAGAATACTGTACACAGTTCTGGTCTCTATATTACACTTAGAATACTGTGCACAGTTCTGGTCTCTATATTACACTTAGAATATTGTACAAAGTTCTGTTCTCTATATTACACTTAGAATACTGTACACAGTTCTGGTCTCTATATTTCACTTAGAATACTGTACACAGTTCTGGTCTCTATATTACACTTAGAATACTGTGCACAGTTCTGGTCTCTATATTACACTTAGAATATTGTACACCGTTCTGGTCTCTTTATTACACTTAGAATACTGTACACAGTTCTGGTCTCTATATTACACTTAGAATACTGTACACAGTTCTGGTCTCTTTATTACACTTAGAATACTGTACACAGTTCTGGTCTCTATATTACACTTAGAATACTGTACACAGTTCTGGTCTCTTTATTACACTTAGAATACTGTACACAGTTCTGGTCTCTATATTACACTTAGAATATTGTACACAGTTCTGGTCTCTATATTACTTTTAGAATACTGTGCACAGTTCTGGTCTCTATATTACACTTAGAATACTGTGCACAGTTCTGGTCTCTATATTACACTTAGAATACTGTGCACAATTCTGGTCTCCATATTACACTTAGAATACTGTACACAGTTCTGGTCTCCATATTACACTTAGAATACTGTGCACAGTTCTGGTCTCTATATTACACTTAGAAAACTGTGCACAGTTCTGGTCTCTATATTACACTTAGAATACTGTGCACAGTTCTGGTCTCTATATTACACTTAGAATACTGTGCACAGTTCTGGTCTCTATATTACACTTAGAATACTGTGCACAGTTCTGGTCTCCATACAAAGATTGAACAGGCCTGGGCTCTTTTCTATTGAAAAGGGAAGGCTGAGGGGTGACCTGATAGAGGTCTTTATTATGAAAGATTTTGATGGGGTGGATGTAGAGAAGACTTTTCCACTTGTGGGGAGACCAAAACATGGCGCCGTAAATATAACAAAGTCACTAATAAATCCAGCAGTGAATTCAGGAGAAATGTCTCCACCCAGGGAGTGGTTAGAATGTGAAACTTGCTACCACAGGGAGTAGTTGAGGCGAATAGCAGAGATGCATTTAAGAGGACGCAAGTTACATACATGAGGGAGAAAGGAATAGAAGGATATGCTGATAAAGTGTGACGAAGTGGGGTGGGAGGTGGCTCGTGTGGAGTATAAACACCGGCATAGACCAGCTCGGCCAAATGTCCTGTTTTTGTGCTGTGAATTCTATCGAAGGTGTAGACTTCAGGTGTTGTAGGGTTAGAGGGCAGGGGGCAATTGAACCAAGGTGCACAGATGTAATTGGTTCCCCATTTTAAAGACTTATATTTTGCCCTCATTTTTATATGAACTTTGACTTTATATTTTTTATTCATATTTAAATAGCCCAACTTTCAATGACTTGAGAATTTGACTAGGTTGGAGCAAGGAGTTTCTGTGCAGTACAGGCTGAGGAACTGCGAGATACAAATCTGGGGATTTACAGTTCCACAAGTGCCAGAATACGAACACAACTTGCAGTTATATAGTGTCTCTAATGCAGAACAATGGCCCAAGGTGCTTCACAGAGGCGTAATCAGACAAAAAATTGGATGCTGAGACAAAGAAAGCGATATGAGGAGGGGCAACCAGAAGCTTGGTTAGAGAGGTGGGATTAAAGGAAGGTCTTAATGGCGGCGAGAGAGGTGGAGAGACAGAAGGCCCCATTCCCAGTGGCCAAATCCCCCCGCCAGTGGGCTCCTGGTAAAATTCACTATAATGCAGAAAAACTCTCTACAACCGGTCGATCAAATCCTTCCAGCGTTTAAAAGTAACACAAGAATGGACAAGAAAGAGTTGGAAGATTTCTTACAATATAAATACTGAATAGATTTTCATCTGGCTGCTGATTTCAGCAACAACAACAAAAGTTGCCACTGGTCAGAAGGGGTTTATATCCGGGTAACTTTTAGCATCCAATTTATTTTCTGGTTTGGTTTTTTCCCAGCTTTATTTAAAAATGGTCAACTTTAGTCATATCCCAAGATAAGAAAGGATATACTTGCCTTGGAGGCGGTGCAACGAAGGTTCACTAGATTGATCCCTGGGGTGAGAGGGCTGTCCTATGATGAGAGATTGTGTAGATTGGGCCTATACTCTCTGGAGTTTAGAAGAATGAGAGGTGAGCTCATTGAAACATACAAGATTCTGAAGGGGATTGGCAGGGTAGATGCTGAGAGATTGTTTCCCCTGGCTGGATGTCTAGAACTAGGGGTCATAGTCTCAGGATAAGGGGTCGGCCATTTAGGACTGAGATGAGGAGGAATTTCTTCACTCAGAGGGTTGTGAATCTTTCGAATTATCTGCCCCAGAGGGCTGTGGATGCTGAATTGTTGAGTACATTCAAGGCTGAGATCGACAGATTTTTGGACTCTAGGGGAATCAAGGGATATGGAGATCGGGCGGGAAAGTGGAGTTGAGGTCGAAGATCAACGATGATCTTATTGAATGGCGGCGCAGGCTCGAGGAGCCGTATGGCCGACTCCTGCTCCTATTTCTTATGCTCTTAGATCCATTTGATGGGCCTCCGATTGCAGCTGGGGCAGGAGCAGGAGGGGGAGGGGTAGCGAGCTGACAGCCTCCATTCTTTTTCTGCTTGTTGCTGGTGTATGACCTGGAGGTTCCAACCAACAAGAGTTGGGCTAGCGTTGGACCATAGATGTGTTGAAGAGCAGCACCTATCCTTTACAGAGACTTACAATACCAGCCCGTACCACTCTGAAATTGAAGGGGGAAAGCACAGCATTATCCACTTAAACATGTCCATGAAGCTCCACTAACGAGCATTAAAACTCTGTGAGACGTTAATGTCACTGAAGATCAGACTGCTCTGCTGGCTCTTCTACCAACACTGAAAGCTTAACAACGACAAATTTGATTCGTGGCTTCAGATGGGAGACCAGGAGGTTGTCCAATGCTGACGGAGCTTTCACTGGACAGTCTGGGATGCTCTTAAACTTCAACTTAATGCAAAACGTTGCGGCACTTGCAGTTACACCACAGCCGGTGTGGAGGCCAATCAGTGTTGAGTATCTTCCTTAAGGTGGTCTCATACCCATAGTCAAAACCCAATGGCACTTTGGTTTATTGGCAGCTAACCTGCCCAATCTGGGACACTGCTGCAGCATTTATACTGCAGCTGAGTCCATACGGTGCAAAATGGAGCTGATTCCTTGCTCAATCCTGATTGACGTAGGAGCAAAGAATGGCGGCTTTATTAATCTTCGCAACGAGTCTAGAATCGTTCCAATTTTTGATCAAGATTTATGACGTCTCCCTTCCTTCGCTTGTACTGCTCCCCTGAGGTGCCACCACTTGCCTGTTCCACCTGTTAGTTCCCTTGAGCCTGTAGCTACGCTCCACCTAGCATTCTCCGCTTCTGGAACCTTCAGTTTTGATGTTTATCTGTTGTTCCATTCTCCCACTCGCATACCATCAAACGAGAGGCTTCAGATGGTTTCTAGCTTTAATTAGCACGACTGACAAATGTTCATTCCCCCCCCCCCCACCCCGCCCCCTAAAAGTTGTCAGCCTCAAAGAGCTGGGCTTGCTCTCATCTCACAAACTCTCCCAAATACTCCACGACCGTAAACCTGTGTGTCAGCCGTGGCTCAGTAGGTAGCACTCTTCGCCTGAGTCAGAAGGTTGTGGGTTCAAGTCTCACTCCATGAGACTTGAGCACAAAATCTCTCCTGACTCTCCCAGTGCAGTGCTGAGGGAGTGCTGCACTGTCGGAGGTGCCGTCCTTCAGATGAGACGTTAAACCGAGGCCCCTGTCTGCTCTCTCAGGTGGATGTAAAAGATCCCATGGCCACTATTTGAAGAAGAGCAGGGGAGTTCTCCCTGGTGTCCTGGCCAATATTTATCCCTCAACCAACATCACTAAAACAGAATAATGCGCCAGAAATTCGGGTCGGAGGCTTCCCGCGGGTGCAAGCCCCCGACCTGCACTTACCTAGCGCGCCTGCCGTTGTGCTGTGGGCCCGTGTGGGATTCCGATCCTGGGCCTCCTCCAGCTGCCGGCGCGCAGTGCTTGCGTATCCCAGGGGCGCAGTTAGTTCGAAGCGTCTCCAGGATCACGTGGGCCATGGAGAGCCAATCGGAGCAGGGAATCTCCATTCATAGATTTGACAGGGAGACCTGTCAAATCTATGAATAGAGATCGGCCCCAAAACCTAACTAAAACTTCAAATACATTTTAAAAAAAACATCACATTTTTAAAATAACTATAAATTACATAAAATAACTTTTTTAAACAATAATTTAAATTTTTCAAAAAATTAATTACAGTTTTTAACAGGGCTAAAAATAAACTTACCTTTCTTTAAAGTATTTAAAAATAATAAACCTGTGGAAAAAATGTTTTAATTTTACTTAATTCACCACTTACCTTGTTAAAAGCAGGCCTTGCGCCTCCTTTTTCCCCACGCAGCTGCTAGGGACTTACCCGCACGGAGAAACCTGTCAAAAAAAGCTGAAGTTCCAGGTCTACGCGCTGCCTCTCCTGCGCACGCGATTGACCTGTGAACCCCTTCCTTCACGGGAACGGAAGTTCCGGTTTCCCGCGCATGCGCAGTGCATGCCGAAACCGGCACTTTCGTTGGGCCTACGGGTGAGTACACAGCGCGTACTCACCCGTGGAGACCCGAATTTCTGGCCCAAATTATCTGGTCATTATCACATTGCTGTTTGTGGGAGCTTGCTGTGTGCAAATTGCCTGCCGTGTTTCCTACGTTACAACAGTGACTACACTTCAAAAAAAGTACTTTGTTGGTTGTAAAGCACTTTGGGACGTCCTGAGGTCATGAAAGGTGCGATAGAAATGTGAGTCTTTCTTTTTTCTTTATGAGCCTTAACAGTTAAGTTATGTTTGGTTTGCTAACCTGACACATGAAAGCTGCCAACATTAACGAGCTTAAGACTCTTCCTTATTCTGTGTAGCGTGCAAGTGGATTTGCTCTCCATAACTGTTTATAACTGAGAGTTTGAGTTAGCAACCCAAGGCCTAACATCTGTCTATTGTATTAAAAGGTGTTTACTGTGACTGAATCATCTTTGCATCTGTTGAACCAGTACAGTTACAGGGAATTCTCCGTTGGTATGCTCTCTAAAAGATTAAGAACATAGATTTGACCGCCTACCTCTGCTGTAGACCTGACTGACTGCCTGCCCTAGCAGCCTGAAGACGCACACACATGATGCAAGTTTGAGATGGTATTCAGGCTGGTTGACTGCACACTGAGATTTCTTTCCCCGCCCATGAATTAGAACTGTGCCAGGTCGAAACAGCAGATAACCAGTCACAGAGGAGAGCAAAGATACATCGGATCTAATTATAGCATTCGAGCTCAAGGAGCGCACATCACAAGGTTCGGGCCAGGCTTATAATGAGAGAAGAGGGTGGTGTGTGAGCAGAATGAGGGGGGGTCTGGCATGTGCCAGGAATCGGGGCTGGTCACAACGGGAATCGGAGAATTCTGATACGTCACGGGAATGAGAGAGTCGCTACGTGAAGTGTTTGAAGGGCCAGGAATTGGAGGGATGGCATGCACTGGAAATCTGGGGTATGTGTGTCATGTCTGAGAGGAAGGTTAATGTCCGATAGGAACGAGAGGTGGCAGTTGATGAGATCTGAAGATGGAGTGTAATGGGGAGTAGAAAATGTACGCAATGGGCATCCAAGTGCAGCACGTGGTCAGAATGAATGGCTGGAAAGTGATAGGAGTCAGAGGGTGCGTAGAATCATAATGGGAGCTTGACAATGATTGTAATCAGATAATGTGTCAGTTCTGTGCTTCCATGCCCTCTGCTTTCTATGGGCGGGAGGAGATTTCTTTTTCTGATCTACAGTCTTGATTGAGGTGTGTTAACTTTGTGAATGTGCCCTCTGCTCCTGTGTTTCCAGTTGATGTAAAATGACCTTTTTAGCATTTGTATTGTCCACTTATCTCAGCATTTTGAAAAATCTGGAATATATCCGCTCTTGATTATCCTCTCTTCAAGTTTGCTTCTGAGAAATCTCTCTTCATCACTTGGAATCCTTAATCCAAGAATCATCCCTTTTATCTCCCTCCTGAATGCACCAGTACAGGTGGATGTAAAAGATCCCACGGCACTAGTTCGAATAAGAGCAAGAGAGTTCTCCCCAGTGTCCTGGCCAATATTTATCCCTCAGCCAGCACCTAAAGAAACCCAGATTATCTGGTCATTCTCACATTGCTGTTTGTGGGAGCTTGCTGTGTGCAAATTGGCTGCCGAGTTTGCTACATTGCAACAGTGACCACACTTCAAAAAGTACTTCATTGGCTGTAAAGTGCTGAGGTCATGAAAGGCGCTATATAAATGCAAGTCTTTCTTTCATGGTCTGTAAGAAGGAGTGGATTTGATGGTCTGAGTGGCCACATCTCCTTTCACGCTTTCTTGTATTCCAGCCCGAGAGTCTAGCAACCCTCTCTCGAGCACGAAATCAGCTTAATGAAATGCAGCAGCCTTGACTGCAGTGCAATCAAACCCACACGGTATCATAAGATTACACTCTTACTTTACAACCAAATCACTGTAAATAGCAGGCTCCTAAAGTAAATAAAGCAATGGTCTTTCGAAGTTCAGTAAATGAACACAGGGAGCTTACTACCCCCGCAGAGTATTAGAGTCTCATTACTCGTTTATAGAGGTGGCACTATTAATATAACATTCACGTCAAAGAGGTCTGTTGTGCTTTATTGTGTCACTAGCAAGCTGTGTTTACACTGTCACCTTTAATCTAGATATTCCTCAGCTAACATTCTTTTACCATTTGCAATGTAAACAGTTTTAAATGAATTAACTTATCCCAAATTTCTAATAAAATCCAACAGTGTAGCAATCTCAGATCAGTTAGATAGTAATCCAATCACAACTGTTGCTTTTACAAGGAGAGCATTCCTCTTATGTGCATAGACCACTTCACTCTCTCTGGTCAACAGACAGGAACTCCATGCACTGAGCATAAAATATCAAGGGGAAACATTTGCAGGGCTATGGGGAAAGAGCGGGGGAGTGGGACTAATTGGAGGTCTTTCAAAGAGCCGGCACAGGCATGATGGGCCGAATAGCCTCCTCCTGTGCTGTATCATTCGATGATTCTTTACCCTATGAAAAACAATAATAAGAATAAAACTGGACGGACGACCCGGCATCGACCTCGGCACCGGCTTCGGACACAACAACGGCACACCCAGCCCAGTCAACCCCGCAACGTCCTCCTCACCAGCATCTGGGGACTAGTGCCAAAATTGGGAGAGCTGTCCCACAGACTAGTCAAGCAACAGCCTGACATAGTCATACTCACAGAAACATACCTTTCAGCCAATATCCCAAACTCTTCCATCACCATCCCTGGGTATGTCCTGTCCCACTGGCAGGATAGACCCACCAGGGGTGGTGGCACAGTGGTATACAGTCGGGAAGGAGTTGCCCTGGGAGTCCTCAACATTGACTCCGGACCCCATGAAGTCTCATGGCTTCAGGTCAAGCATGGGCAAGGAAACCTCCTGCTGATTACCACCTACCGCCCTCCCTCAGCTGATGAATCAGTACTCCTCCATGTTGAACACCAATTGGAAGAAGCACTGAGAGTAGCAAGGGCACAGAATGTACTCTGGGTGGGGACTTCAATGTCCATCACCAAGAGTGGCTCTGTAGCACCACTACTAACCGAACTGGCCGAGTCCTGAAGGACATAGCTGCCAGTCTGGGCCTGCGACAGGTGGTGAGAGAACCAACACGAGGGGCAAAACCTACTTGACCTCGTCCTCACCAATCTACCTGTCGCAGATGCATCTGTCCATGACAGCAATATTAACAGTGACCACCGCACAGTCCATGCTCAATGGGATAGATTCAGAACAGATCTAGCAGCTCAAAACTGGGCATCCACGAGGTTCTGAGGACCATCAGCAGCAGCAGAATTGTATTTCCACCACAATCTGTAACCTCATGGCTCGGCATATCCCTCACTCTACCATTACCATCAAGCCAGGGGACCAACCCTAGTTCAATGAGGAGTTCAGAAGAGCATGCCAGGAGCAGCACCGGGCGTACCTAAAAATGAGGTGCCAACCTGGGGAAGCTGCAACACAGGACTACATGCTTGCTAAAAAGCGGAAGCAGCATGCTATAGACAGGGCTAAGCGATCCCACAATCAACGGATCAGATCAAAGCTCTGCAGTCCTGCCACATCCAGTCGTGAATGGTGGTGGACCATTAAACAACTAACTGGAGGAGGAGGCTTCATGAATATCCCCATCCTCAATGATGGTGGAGCCCAGCACGTGAGTGCAAAAGAAAAGGCTGAAGCATTTGCAAACATCTTCAGCCAGAAGTGCCGAGTGGATGATCCTTATCGGCCTCCTCCTGAGGTCCCCACCATCACAGAAGCCAGTTTTCAGTCAATTCGATTCACTCCACGTGATATCAAGAAACGGCTGAGTGCACTGGATACAGCAAAGGCTATGGGCCCCGACAACATCTCGACTATTGTGCTGAAGACCTGTGCTCCAGAACTAGCCGCGCCTCTAGCCAAGCTGTTCCAGTACAGCTACAACACTGGCATCTATCCGACAATGTGGAAAACTGCCCAGGTATGTCCTGTCCACAAAAAACAGGACAATCCAACCCGGCCAATTACCGCCCCATAACTCTACTCTCAATCATCAGCAAATGATGGAAGGTGTCATCGACAGTGCTATCAAGCGGCACTTACTCACCAATAACCTGCTCACCGACGCTCAGTTTGGGTTCCGCCAGGACCACTCGGCTCCAGGCCTCATTACAGCTTTAGTCCAAACATGGACAAAAGAGCTGATTTCCAGAGGTGAGGTGAGAGTGACTGCCCTTGACATCAAGGCAGCATTTGACCGAGTGTGGCATCAAGGAGCCCTAGTAAAACTGAAGTAATGGGAATCGGGGGAAAGCTCTCCACTGGCTGGAGTCATACCGAGCACAAAGGAAGATGGTTGTGGTTGTTGGAGGTCAATCATCTCAGCCCCAGAACATCACTGCAGGAGTTCCTCAGGGCAGTGTCCTAGGCCCAACCATCTTCAGCTGCTTCATCAATGATCTTCCCTCCATCATAAGCTCAGAAGTGGGAATGTTCGCTGATGATTGCACAGTGTTCAGTTCCATTCGCAACTCCTCCAATAATGAAGCAGTCCATGTCCCGCATGCAGCAAGACCTGGATGACATTCAGGCTTGGGCTGATAAGTGGCAGGTAACATTCGCGCCACGCAAGTGCCAGGCAATGACTATCTCCAACAAGCGAGAGTCTAACCACCACCCCTTGACATTCAATGGCATTACCATCGCTGAATCCCTCACCATTAATATCCTGGGGGTCATCATTGACCAGAAGCTTAACTGAACCAGCCACATAAATACTGTGGCTACAAGAGCAGGTCAGAGACTGGGTATTCTGCGGCGAGTGTCTCACCTCCTGACTCCCCAAAGCCTTTCCACAATCTACAAGGCACAAGTCAGGAGTGTGATGGAATACTCTCCACTTGCCTGGATGAGTGCAGCTCCAACAACACTCAAGAAGCTCGACATCATCCAGGACAAAGTAGCCCTCTTGATTGGCACTCCATCCACCACCTTAAACATTCACTCCCTGCACCATTGGCGTACCATGGCTGCACTGTGTACCATCTACAAGATGCACTGCAGCAACTCGCCAAGGCTTCTTTGGCAGCGTCTCCCAAACCCGTGACCTCTACCACCTAGAAGAACAAGGGCAGTAGGCGCATGGGAACACCACCACCTCCAAGTTCCCCTCCTAGTCACACACCATCCTGACTTAGAAATATATCATTGTTCCTTCATCGTCGCTGGGTCAAAATCCTGGAACTCCCTCCTTAACAGCACTGTGGGAGTACCTTCACCACACGGACTGCAGCGGTTCAAGAAGGCGGCTCACCACCACCTTCTCAAGGGCAATTAGGGATGGGCAATAAATGCTGGCCTTGCCAGAAATGCCCACATCCCAGGAACGAATAAGAAAAAACCCTGATAAAGCTCAAAATTCACCCAAAAAGATGAAAGAAAAAATATTGACTGAAGATGATGAAAATATGCATCCTTATTGAATGTCCTTTTGTTAAATTGACACAGATATCTCTATAGGACTGATTGGTCATTCGTGTAAGCTTTAGACAACTGTCAGACACAACCAATAGTATTGGGATTAAATGTTATCCTCCGATAAACACTTGGCTAAAGAGAAGCTGTACCAGCACAAAAGTACATATGTACACAAAGGTTGAACAAACAGGAACAGAGGAAGTGCAAGGAGATTACACAGATGAATATGTAATGTAAGCAGAGACAGGAGCTGATCAGGAAATGGAAAAATTCGACAGAAGACACTGAGCTGTTGTTTTCCACTTTCCGTTAATAATTAAAACATCTATTATTTCCATGGAACTGTAGGACTTTGCAGTCCACACTTATAATCCACACTGAGGCAACGAATTCACATCCCTGCTCTCCTCCCTGCCAAGTATTAACCTATTAAGTGATCATTATACCAAATGGCACAGTTTAACATCAGTTTGTTCACTAACTGCACTTCAAATTACAGGCAAACCCTTTAATGCTGCATGTAGTATTGGGGGGAGAATCCTATCAAATATGCAGGGTCGTTTAGCTGAATTAGGCCTCCTTCAGGCATTTGTCCACCGTGGCTCAGTTGGTAGCACTCTCGCCTCTGAGTCTCTAGAGGTTGTGGGTTCAAGCCCCACTACTGAGATTCCAGCACAACATTCTAGGCCAACATTCCAGTGCAGTGCTGAGGGAGTGCTGCACTGTCAGAGGTGCCGTCTTTCGAATGAGACGTTAAACCGAGGTCCCGTCTGCTCTCTCAGGTGGAACTATCCCCGTCAGCTCATTCATAAGAATGTCATGATTTATAGAGGGGAAAAACTGGAAATCTGATTCAAGAATAGAAAATATCTGAAATGCACAAGAGGATTCGTCAAAAGAAAAAGAAAAGATGGGTTAAAGTTTGGAGTTGGAACATCTGCAAAAGAACAGAATACTGATGATGCGGAGAGAAGCTGGGATTGTTTTCCTTAGAGAAAGTTAAGGGGCGATTTAACAGGTGTCCAAAATTATGAAGGGTTTTGATGGAGTAGACAGGGAGAAACTGTTTCCAGTGGCAGAAGAGTCGGTAACCAGAGGACACAGATTGAAGATAATTGGCAAAAAAACCAGAGGCGCGGGGGGTCGTGGGGGAGGGGAAGATGAGGAGAATTTTTTTACGCAGCGAGTTGTTGTGATCTGGAATGCGCTGCCTGAAAGGGCAGTGGAAGCAGATTCAATAGTAATAATCAAAAGGGAATTGGATAAATACTTGAAAAGGAAAACATTTGCAGGGCTAGTGGGGAAAGAGCGGGGGAGTGGGACTAATTGAACAGCTCGTTCAAAGAGCCGGCACAGGCACGATGGGCCAAATGGCCTCCTCCTGTGCTGTATCATTCGATGATTCTATGAAGAGTTCCACCTGCAATGTGAAACTATCTATTCTTCCCAGTGCTGACTGGCCTGCTGTGCAGCCTGTTGTTATAGGCAAGGTACAGGAGGGTGGCCAACTCTGGCTGGACATATTCCTGGAGGTTTCATCACATGACCTCCCACCTCCACCCGCCCCGCCTCTCCGCTCCCGCCATTGGTCGCCCGACACGTCCATCATCACGCTGTACCGCCAATCGGAACGCGAACAGACTCTTCATTACCCCATTGCATGATTCTTGACTGTCAGTCAAACAGCCTTTCCTTTTCTCTCATCTCCAATAACTAAACAAAAGTGCTCAAAGAAATTGTTGTATAAAAAAAACTCCATTTATTATCATGCCCCTGTGCTGTTTCTCCAGCATTGCTTTCAGCCGTATCCTGGAGATTAATCTTCAATTCCTGGAGTCCCGAGGACAAGCCTGGAGGTAGAGGTGGGAGTTGAGCAGCGTTGACAAGGAATCTCTTCAGTAGCTTGTCTCTCATTGTTTCTTTCCACGTTCCTTTGTGTTTAGAATGTAACACAGTAATTAGTGCGACACCAGCAACAATTCCCTTCTCCACCCAACAGTGCCAGGTGCGGGCACGTTCGCTGACGTTGGTGGAGATTTGCTATTATTAATGCTCTGTACTTCTCATGCTTTCCACATGGTATAAAATATCAAAAGTAATCTGCTCATGTTGGCACTTCATATTGAAAGTGTAACATCAGGGGTTTAAAAATACAGCCTCGATCAACATCTGTGCAATCAAGAGAGTGCAGAGTAACTCAATAATGCAGACATAAAGCAAATTATTTCACGTGGAAATTGTGTAACCCTGGGCATTTGGTTTGATAAGCAAACAGTCCGTATGGTGCGTGTTACAGCGCTAAGTTAATTTAAATCCCCATCCAAGTTTTATATTGGACACAAAGATGCTTTAGATTGCAAATACATTACTGGGCCATGTAGCGCGTCTGTAAAATGCATTCTATCCGTTTACCTAATCTGTATTGCTTTTGTGTGCCGCTAGCAATTTTTAGACGACAGGCTGTTATTTATCTGTCGTCCATGGGGTTCGGCCAAAGCAGGAAGTTGAGCTCTTCAGGGTTCTCGTGCTGTGTAGTCCCGATTGCCCACACCGCCCCCATGAGCAAGAGGCAGTTGTAGTAATGAAGGAACGTTTTCAGATGGGGGAATGTTGAAACCCCCACCCCACCCAGTTTTGACTTTTCAACAAATATTCATTGGCTGTCTACCGCTGTTTGATTCATGGGCTTCAACTTTAAGATAATTGGCAAAAGAACCGGATTGGGCAATGAGGAGAATTTTTTTTACGCAGCGAGTTGTTGTGATCTGGAACGCGCTGCCTGAAAGGGCGGTGGAGGCAGATTCAATAGTAGCTTTCGAAACTGTATTGGATAAACACTCGAAGGGGAGAAAATTGCAGGGATACGGAGAGAGTGGGGGAGTGGGACTAATTGGAGAGCTTGTTCAAAGAGCCAGCACAGGCACAATGGGCCGAATGGCCTCCTTCTGTGCTGTAAGATTCTATGATTCTCTGATTCTAACTTAGCATGGGGCCTTCACAGCCCTAGGTCTGGGCTCCTGTCCCAGTGCAAGAAAACAGCAGTTGGCCAACTTCCCTGAAGATCAGATGGCAGATAGGAGCTTGGAGTATACAAGATATCAATATAAAGATGTTCTCCAGTTCCCCAGCAGTCAATGCCCATCAATGATGCTATCAAGACCTATTGTGAACAGGAGGGGAGAGAAGGGGTGGTACAAGGAGTAGGTAAGGGGAGGGTAGACAGAGGTTAAACATTGGTAATCCTGGTGACCGTCTCAAGAATTGATTGCTCTTCATGATGGACACGTTCCAGCAAAAGCACCAGTGACTCAATCAACCACAAACAATCGGCCCACACTCTGCTAACGGGCATTGGTTGATATACCTTAATACATCTGAACATATGTCTCCTGCTCGTTAATGGGCAACAACACCAGCTTCCCTACACTGGCTCGCGCAATCCCATACCTTAACCAGTGAGAACCGGAATAAGGTAGGAGAACTTGGAGCGTGGATTGGTACTTGGGACTACGATGTGGTGGCCATTACGGAGACATGGTTAGAACAGGGACAGGAATGGTTGTTGGAAGTTCCGGGGTATAGATGTTTCAGTAAGAGTAGGGAAGTTGGTAAGAAAGGTGGAGGAGTAGCATTGTTAATCAAGGATAGTTTAACAGCAGCAGAAAGGCAGTTCGAGGGGGATCTGCCGTCTGAGGTAATATGGGCTGAAGTTAGAAATAGGAAAGGAGCGGTCACGTTGTTAGGAGTTTTCTACAGGCCCCCAAATAGTAATAGAGATGTGGAGGAAGAAATTGCAAAGCAGATTATGAATAGGTGTGGAGGTCACAGAGTAGTTGTCATGGGTGACTTCAACTTTCCAAATATTGATTGGAACCTTTATAGGTCAAACAGTTCGGATGGGATAGTTTTTGCACAGTGTGTGCAGGAGGGTTTCCTGACACAATATGTGGATAGGCCGACAAGAGCTGGGGCCACGTTGGATTTGGTACTGGGTAATGAACCGGGCCAAGTGTTTGATTTGTATGTGGGAGAGCACTTTGGAGATAGTGACCACAATTCGGTAACTTTCACTATTGCAATGGAGAGGGATAGGGCCATACGGCAGGGCAGCGTTTATAATTGGGGGAGGGGTAATTATGATGCGATTAGGCAAGAATTAGGGAGTATAAGATGGGAACAGAAACTATCAGGGAAAGGCACAAACGAAAAGTGGAGCTTTTTCATGGAGCAATTACTGCGTGTCCTTGATAGGTATGTCCCTGTCAGGCAGGGAGGAAATGGCCGAGTGAGAGAACCATGGTTCACAAAAGAGGTTGAATGTCTAGTCAAGAGGAAAAAGGAAGCGTATGTAAGGATGAGAAAACAAGGTTCAGTTGGGTCGATTGAGGGGTACAAGGTAGCAAGGAATGAGCTAAAAAAAGAGCTTAGGAGAGCTAGGAGGGGGCATGAGAAGTCCTTGGCGGGTCGGATCAAGAAAAACCCCAAGGCCTTTTACTCTTATGTGAGAAATAAAAGAATGACCAGGGTGAGGGTAGGGCCGGTCAAGGACAGTAGTGGGAACTTGTGCATGGAGTCAGAAGAGATAGGAGAGGTGATGAATGAATACTTTTCGTCAGTGTTCACCGAGGAGAGGGGCCATGTTCTTGAGGATGAGAGTGTGATAAAGGTGGATAGGCTGGAGGTGGTAGATGTTCTGAGGGAAGATGTTTTAGCAATTTTGAAGAACCTGAGGGTCGATAAGTCCCCTGGGCCAGATGGGATATATCCTAGGATTCTTTGGGAGGCAAGGGAGGAGATTGCAGAGCCTCTGGCTTTGATCTTTGGGTCCTCACTGTCCACGGGAATGGTGCCAGAGGACTGGAGAGTGGCGAATGTTGTTCCTCTCTTCAAGAAAGGAAATAGGAATGACCCTGGTAATTATAGGCCGGTTAGTCTTACTTCGGTGGTTGGTAAGATAATGGAAAAGGTCCTGAGGGATAGGATTTATGACCATTTGGAAAGGGGCAACTTAATCAGGGATAGTCAACACGGATTCGTGAAGGGTAAGTCTTGCCTAACAAATTTGATTGAATTCTTTGAGGAGGTAACTAAGTGTGTGGATGAAGGTAGAGCGGTTGATGTCGTATACATGGATTTTAGTAAGGCGTTTGATAAGGTTCCCCATGGTCGGCTCATGAAGAAAGTAAGGAGTTGTGGGATAGAGGGAAATTTGGCCGATTGGATAAGTAACTGGCTATCTCATAGAAGGCAGAGGGTGGTGGTGGATGGAACATTTTCGGACTGGAGACCAGTTACCAGCGGTGTGCCACAAGGGTCGGTGCTGGGTCCTCTGCTGTTTGTGATTTTTATCAATGACTTGGAGGAGGGGACTGAAGGGTGGATCAGTAAATTTGCTGATGACACCAAGATTGGTGGAGCAGTGGATGAGGTGGAGGGCTGTTGTAGGCTGCAAAGAGACATTGATAGGATGCAGAGCTGGGCCGAAAAATGGCAGATGGAATTTAACCCTGATAAGTGCGAGGTGATTCATTTTGGTAGGGCAAATTTGAATAAGGATTACAGGGTCAACGGCAGGGTTCTGAGGAACGTGGAGGAACAGAGGGATCTGGGGGTTCATATCCACAGATCTCTGAAGGTTGCCACTCAAGTGGATAGAGCAGTAAAGAAGGCCTATGGTGTGTTGGCGTTTATTAACAGAGGGTTTGAGTTTAAGAACCGTGAGGTTATGCTGCAACTGTACAGGACCTTGGTGAGACCACATTTGGAATATTGTGTGCAGTTCTGGTCACCTCACTATAGGAAGGACGTGGAAGCATTGGAAAGAGTGCAAAGGAGATTTACCAGGATGCTGCCTGGTTTGGGGGGGAGGTCTTATGAGGAAAGATTGAGGGAGTTGGGGCTTTTCTCTTTAGAGCGGAGGAGGATGAGAGGCGACTTAATAGAGGTTTATAAGATGATGAGGGGGATAGATAGAGTGGATGTTCAGAGACTATTTGCTCGGGTAGAGGCAGCTGTTACAAGGGGGCATAACTATAAGGTGCATGGGGGGAGATATAGAAGGGATGTCCGAGGTAGATTCTTTACTCAGAGAGTGGTTGGGGTGTGGAATGGACTGCCTGCTGTGATAGTGGAGTCGGACACTTTAGGAACTTTCAAGCGGTTATTGGATAAGCACATGGAGCACACCAGAGTGATAGGGAGTGTGATAGCTTGATCTTGGTCTCGGACAATGCTCGGCACAACATCGAGGGCCGAAGGGCCTGTACTGTGCTGTACTGTTCTATGTTCTATGTTCTATGTAACCTCCTGCCCAGTACCTGTATAAGGGTGTATTGCTTTATTTCCTATTTTCAGCTTTTTATCTGACTCTAGATTGTGCCCTTGTTCAATGTGGCCATCCAGGAGCCGTGAAGTACTGCCGCAAATTCACTGTATTTACTCAAAGTCCTTCCTGAAGCCCCACCTGTGCCCCTCCCCCTCCAGAGAGCCTGTATCATTATGGGGTGCTCTGTACGCACTTTAAAAAGAAGCATCTTTAAACCATAGGGACCAGGAAGGCGAGGACAAGATAAGCCTCAGCCAGATGCTCGACACGATGGCCAATGTCCCCTCTCCTTCATGGTTGGTAGTCTAGGTCAAGGGTCAGACAAGTCCTCGTTGGGTGAGATACCAAAGGACAATTGCAGCTTGTGCAGCCATAGTCAAGTGAGAGCACCAATACCTTTTGGAAGGAAGAGGAGAATATTAAAGAGGAAAACTCTCCAGTTGCCATGGATACAGGAGAATATTATTTCATTTGCAGTAAAGCACGCACCCTGAACTATGTAACATGGCTGCAAGTGCACTGAGATAATGATTAGTGCCATCGGCTTAAAATAAGGAATTCATATCGGCTGCCAACAGTTTTCATTACACTTTGAGAAAAATTCCCAAAAATATTTTATCTAATTAATACGTGTTAATTAACATCATACCTCCCACTGCTGAGTTCCTGAAATAAAACGTAAAGGATCGCAGTGAAGCCCAGGGGGATAGTAATTAGGTTTTTTCTTCAGCCCCGTTTGCCAGTTAATAACATGAATGGGTTGTCTGGACTGTGTGTGTATGGCGGAGAGTGACGAGAGACGATTAAGTGAATCAACATCGGGGAGGTGGGCAGTAAGAGAGGCATTTACTTGGCCTGTTCAGCAGTGTTGTAAGAAATGACATCATAACTTAGCACCTCACAAAATGGCCGCCTCTTCCGCGGAGCAAAGGATTGCTTTCTAAGGAAAGAAAGATAGACTTGCATTTCTATAGCGCCTTTCACAACCTCAGGACGTCCCAAAGCTCCTTTGCAGCCAATGAATACATTTTGACATGTAGTCACTGTTGTTAATGTCGGAAACACGGCAGCCAGTTTGCGCACAGCAAGCTCCCACCAGCAGCAATGTGATGATGACCAGACCATCTGTTTTAGTGATGTTGGTTGAGGGATAAATATTGGCCCCTGGACACCAGGGAGAACTCCCCCTGCTCTTCTTTGAAATAGTGGCCAGGGGATTTTTTGTATCCACCCGAGAAGGCAGATGGGGCCTTGCATTAACGTCTCATCCGAAAGACGGCACCTCCGACAGAGCAGCACTCCCTCAGCGCTGCACTGGGAGTGTCAGCCTGGATTTTGGGCTCAAGTCTCTGGAGTGGGACTTGAACCCACGACCTTCTGACTCCGAGGCAAGAGTGCTGCCCACTGAGCCACGACTGACATGAAAAAAAAAATAGGAGGTTAATTTTTCATTTAAAATGTAAATGCCCAGCACTCAGAATAGTAAAGGATTTCAGGTAAGCTTAGTGAGGGTTTTTTACTCTTTATAGAGGTCAGGTCTACTAAAATGGAGGTGTTAACTGCCTTTCAACTGTTCTTGATTAATATTTTCCTCAACTCTTGCCAGAATATAATCAACCCCCACAGCCTCGAAGATAATATCTTACTGTCCATGGTGCCAGGCTGGTGCCTTGTGTGTGGAGGAGGAGTCTCACTGCTAATGATCTGCTAACGATATACTGAGCTTCCTGTGGTGAACACATATACCACAGCAATCCTAGCTTCAACAAGAACACACACCAACCTGCAAATCTGGGGCACCACAGAAAGTATAGCTGGCCTTATGTGTGTTCTGCAAATTCCTCAGCGGAGTTGGCCGGCTGCTTCTGTACATCCAAGGTTTTTGAAGACATTGGGTGAGTAAGTCATGGCCTTAGTGCCACTCCATAGCACCATGAAATGGCGCTAAAACGGGGGCCACCACGTTTTCACCAGCCGGTGGCGGGTCCCGCGGTGGCTGCCGTTTTCGGCCCTACCTTTGTGCGGCTGGTAACCGGCAGCGCCATCCCCAACAAAATGGCGGCATTGTGACGTCAATCGGCGTGCAACGCCGACTTTACATCACCAACGCAAACTTCAACCCTAGTGCTGGGTCCTAAGCATGCCAGGTTAACCTGGCGTACAAGCAGGCTGACAGTGGCGATGTCTGCACCTCTTAAAGGGACACACACATCGTTAGGTAAGTTTGAATGTAAGGTTTTGGACTTTTTTATTTTATTTTATTGAAGTGGTGTCTTGCTGCAATAGATGTGAAAAGTTTTTTAAGTGTGTAGGGAGTGCTGCTGGACACTTACAAGGCCTCGGATGCTAAATGAAGGCCTCTAAGAAGACAGAAAATGCAGCAAATACTCAGCAGGTCAGGCAACATCTGTGGAGAGAAAAACAGAGTTCACGTCTCAGGCTGAGATGCTGCCTGACCAGCTGAGTATTTCCAGCATTTTCTGCTGTCATTTCACATCTACAGCATCTGCTTGCAGGGGGAAGATGAAGACACAGAAGAGGAGGAAGCAGAAGGAAGGATGCATCCCAGACAGCCCCTTTGTGGGCAGGATATCTGGGATGGAATCATCCGCCTGTGGTCCAGTGACCACAACTCCAATTCCCCTTTCAACATTAGTCCCACACCTTACCTTCCCTCTGTTACTGACCATCACAGCGTCCTCTTGGCCACGATGCTGAAATAAAAGCCACCACAAAGCAAACTTTCCAATCCACCTATATATGTCTATCCATCCAATGTGGCATCAAGAAATCAACTAATCACCCATATGCGTTCTCTTAGTGACTGTCTTGTGTGTGCCTTTGCCTATCCTACTGTTGTCACGCAGTGCTACCCCAGTGGCTGCAGCATGGCTGGTGGAAGGCTGCTGACTTTCAGTGGGGGTCACTGCAAATGGACTTGCTAGTTGATCTTGAGGAGCTGGTGGCTGGGAGTGTGAAATCATCATCTTCTTGTTCTTCTTCACTCTCCTCCCCCTCTTCTTGGTCACCCATTGGCTGGGCAGGCTGCATTTCTTGGGTGTGTGAAATGAGGAAGGCACAAGGGTGGATTATGGTGACGGGATGGCGGAAAGCATGAGGTAGATGCCAGAAGGGGGATAACGTGTGAGGATACCAGCATCTTGTATCCTTTCAGCCCCACCGCTGGCCAAGGGCTCAGCCATGCCCCTGCCAAGAATGGCCAGTACCGTCTCCTCCAAGGGGGTGAGGTGAGGCTAGGAATGGGAGATGTGCCTCGTGATTGGTGCAGATTGTTGGTAGGTGAGAGATTGGGAGTCGTGCATTGAGCAGTGTGTGAGGCTAGTGATGCAGTTGGTAGGAGACGGCTTTTGAAGATGCATTCACTGACCTTGACAGTGGTCTGAGGGCACTGGAGTGCTTCTTTGGGCACTGGAGCCAGGTGGTGGGGGTGACACTCCTGGCAGTGACGGCCTCGGTGATGCACTCCTACATCATTCTTTCTGGAGGGACTCCTGGCCCCTGTGGGTAGAGGGCCTATCGTGCAGTGTTGACCCCCTGCACAAAGCTGGAGTGCTGCGTGCGAGACCCTCGGTGCCCCTTCCCTGGCTTGCTGAGCCATTTGTGTTAGTGTTGAGACAGTTTTATCATTTTTTGAGGTTAGGAAGTGAATTCAGCTTTAAGAGCTGAATATTCACATTTGGGACGCCTTTTTAATGTTAAATATTTTTTTAAAGGCAGAAAGGGCTGAAAACTGTATTGTTTCACTTCATTTTAATTTGTATTGCTTCAGCGTGCGTGGCCCTTTTAATTCTCAGACCTCTTCATTGCCCACAATTCCTTGCGAGCTCCACAGCCTCACTTCCAGAGGCTGTGCGAGGCTCGAACGCCGCTCCTGCCCACGAACTTTGGCTCGGATGCCTCCAGCAACGCTACCAGGACGCCGTTGCACAACAGGTAAGGGCTGCGCCAACAATCTCCAGCCCCCAGATGAATTTTGCCCTGTTAGCCTTGCGGCCATTTTCAGTGGCCGTTATCTCCAGACACCGGCAACTTTACTGGCGAACACGAATTTCTCCCCCTGGTGATGTAACTCTTGAGGTTATGACATACCTCACAAGAAACTTACGAATGAGGAAGGCCATTCGGCCATTCGACCCGTCCATCCAGAACACCCCTTCTCTTCACCCATTGGCCAGTTGTTCCTTAAACGATTCCAGGGCTCTTGTCTCCATCAGTCTGCCCTGAGTCCATTCCAAATGTTGATCATTCACTGCTTGAAGAAGAACTCCCTGATATCAGTCGTAAAGTTAACTTTACTAGTTTGAACCCTTGTCCTACTTCCACAGGATCATTTGAAGTAATATTCTGGATTAACCTTTTCCAAAGCATTTGCTGTTTCTATGTGTGCGTGCATGTGTGTTCATACATCATGTATCTGTGTATGCTTCATAACCAACAACTTGCTTCTCAAGGAACAGCTGGGCGATGGCGGAGAGGGGTTGTTCTGGATGGATGGGCCGAATGGCCAAATGTCCTTCTGACGCGCAGTCACTGTTGTTATGTCGGCAGATGAGACAGCCAACCTGCACACAGCAAGGTCCCACAATGACCAGTTCATCTGTTTTGATGGTGCTGGTTCAGGGATCAATGTTGAACTCGGATCTCTTTTAGTTTCCACCCCAGTGAGCTTTCTACTCGAATCAACACCATTGATTCAGAAGATTCTCAACCCAAGCTATTGGGGCATTGAGGAACACATTCATGATGTGAGGGTAATTTCTAATGTGTTCCATGTCACAGCTGCGCGCAGTGTTTGGAAAGAGGTTTGAGAAAAGCTGGCTCACCATTAAAAGCAGGAAACCTTGCACCAGTCTTCACACTCCCCAAGAAATACTTCATTTAGGCCCAGAAATTACCTCGGAAGCCAACATTTAGACAATTAAAGTAATGAGGGTTTTATTAAGGGCTGTTACAGTCACAATAATAGCATATCCATGTGTAGTCACACTCTTGTATTTGAGCCGGTTAAAATTGAAAGAAAGGTTAAAAGAAGACACAACAAGTAAATGTTCAAATCCAACATTAAATAATCAAATGAAAACTAATCACGAGCTGATTGCTCAGACTGCGATGCCTTTCTTTCCATCACCTAATCTTACTAACTGGGAATATTTCAAGCACTGTCAACAAAACTCAGCAACCTTCTCACATTCGCTCTGGGGAGAAGACTATGGGGAGAAATTCAGTACCTTAGTGCCTCCAGTTAGCGCCTGGCGGGGGCGCTAATGGGGCGCTGAGGCAGTAGCGCCGTGGTGAGGCAAATCCAGCGTCGAACGCCAAGTTCGCTCCCCCCCCCGCCGCCGTAGCGCCGCCGCTACGTGTTAGCGCCGGGGACTTCAGTGCCAGGCAGATGCTCACTGGGCGCCCGATCTGCCAAATTGAGTATCGCCCCCTGTCTTAGCGCCTCGCCCCGACAGCGACAGGGAGAGGGGGCGTGAAGCAGTCGGTAGCCGGCTCCAGGGACGCTACTTAAAGGGATCATGAGTAATGAGTCGTGGCTCTCAGGTTAGTGCAGTCTCACTGCTTCCTTGTCAGTTAGACATTGTGCAACAGTCTAAATCAGTCATTTAAAGGTTGGTTTAGTCTCCGGAGTGTTGTGGCTACTAAAAATTAGTTACATTTATTCTCACAAAATATCAAAGTGCTGCACTTCCTTACATTAATGGGGGCTGTACTGGCAGTCGATCTCGCCCTCCAGGATCTACTGCAGAGGGAGCGGAGGCAGCGAGAAAGACTGGAACATGTGGCCAGAGGGAGGGGGAGGGCCATCAGGGCTCTCAACAGGAGGCCTTACCCTCCAAGGGTATTCCGAGAGCACTTCTCCTACCTCCAATTAAGCGAGGAGCAGTGTATTAGAAGGCTCCGCTTCACCAAGGAGGCGGTCACAGAACTCTGCCACCTCCTGCAAACAGACCTCAGCCTCAGATCAGGGCGACCACGGCTCTCTCAGTGGCAGTCAAGGTCACCGTCGCCCTCAATTTCTTCGCCAGCGGATCCTTCCAGTCTGCAACAGGAGACATAGCGAACATTTCGCAGTTCGCCGTCCATCGCTGTATCCGGGAGGTCACAGAGGCTCTACAGTAGGCGAAGGGACTACATTTCCTTTCCCATCACCAGAGAGAAGCAGGACGAGCGTGCATGTGGCTTTGCCAGGATAGCGGGATTCCCCATGGTCCTTTGCGGGCACCACATAACAATCCTGAGGTCTTCTGTAACCGCAAAGGCTACCACTCACTTAATGTGCAATTGGTGTGCGACCACAGACAGCGAATCCTCACCGTCAATGCCCGCTATCCTGGCAGCAGCCACGATGCCTTCATCCTGCGCCAGACCGGTGTGCCAGCACTCTTCCAGCCGCCACGTCAAGCTCGCGGCTGGCTGGTCGGAGACAAGGGCTATCCGATCTCCACCTGGCTCGTGACTCCCCTCCGCAACCCCAACACTGCTGCTCAGCACTCGTACAATGAGAGCCATGCTGCCACCAGGAACATCATCGAGCAAACCATTAGGTTGCTCAAGCAACGGTTTTGCTGCCTTGACCACTCGGGAGGAGCCCTCCAGTACTCACCGGAGCGTGAGTCCCATTTCGTCGTGGCCTGCTGCATGCTCCACAATCTGGCCATCATGAGGGTCCAGCCCTTGCCACCAGGGATTGCGGGACCGCCTCAGGAGAAAGAGGGAGAGGAGGAGGAGGAGGAGGAGGAGGAGGAGGAGGAGGAGGAGGAAGACAAGGAGAACGAGGAGGAGGAACAGCAGCGAGGGAGGAGGCAGACACTCAATCAGCCTTCCGGAAGGGCGGTCTGTGACCGCCGCATCAGACTGCGGTTCCAGTAAATTAAACCCCAGATCCTCGTTGCTCACCACATCCCCATCATTCCATCCCTGTCACAGGTCATATCACAGCGCAAAGCTGAAATGAGACACGCCACAATCATCCGAAGTGAATTAATAAATTTATCAATAATCACATCCTTACAACAACAATATTTACTATTCACCCTTGTGAAATCCCTTAGTGCCTCTGGTTACTGTGCCTTTGCCGACTCTAGTGCTCCTATGAAGTGTTGGCCCAGTGGCTGCAGCAGGGCTGGTGGAAGGCTGCTCAGTGTCCGTGCGGGAGACTTCAGATGGCCTTGCAGGAAGCCCTCGACCAGCTCTGGGCCTGGAAGGCCCGGCTGTACACTGCATCACCTCAGGCTGGGCGGCGGCAGTCTGGGCTGGCTGAATGACAGGCACCGACAAGGACAATGGTGGAGTGGCAGTGGTGGGAGCAGGAATGCTGTCATCCTGAGAGAGGACAGCAGCTTCCTGCTCCACTGATCCACTGCCACTCCCCCGGGACAGCACCTCAGCATCCCTAGCAATCTGTTGGAGCACAGATTGCTGGCCTGCTGCGACGCAGTGAAAGCCCCGGTTGACGGTGGTAGACCCAGCCACGATGGCAGCAGTCAGAGCTTGCGTGGCATCAAGCTGAGACTGCATGAGGGCAGTCTGAGAATCGATGGCACCAAGCATAGACTGCATTACAGCACTAAGACGTTGCGTCGCTTCCGCCTGTGCTGCAATGGAAGCTGCCAGATCGCCCATCACACGCGGCATCAGGTCTGGGTCGCCACGGTCTCTCTGGGAGTCCACCATCCTTTGCAGACTGGAAATGATGGGCTCCATGGTGTGCGCAGAGCTCTGTGCAATGTTGGAGTGGACTCCTCCACGTTCCTTTCCATTGCTGAGAGGCTCTCAGGCACCCTTGCCATTGCACCTATCATCTCCGTGTGCATGCCCATCACCCTTCTTCTAAAGGCCTCCTCATCGAGGTCCTCATCTGAGTCCTGTGCAGCAGAACTCGCGCATGAACTCGCCCTCAGGAGAGCTGGCCCCCAAGCTACCCTTGCCCCCTGGCCTTGCTGCAGCCCACTCATCCCCGGTGCCTCACCCTGTGCAGATCCCACTACTATACTAGCTTCTAAAGAACGCGTAGTGCCAGTATCTGAGCTGGTGCCTGCGGGTGAGACATGCAGTGACGCGGTGTGTTCTTCCTCCTCCTCTTCTCCCGCCTCGCTCTCTACGGTGCCCTCAGGGACAGGCTGTTCAGGTGCTTTGCTGATACTCTGGGTTAAGGTGAGGGGAGAGGGGCAGGAAGGGAGAAAGACATGCATACAGTATGATTAGCTGTGAAGTGCGAAAGGCTTGTGGAGTGAGGGGAAGTGAGATGTGAGAAGGAGTAGGGATGAATATACCGTTGTTGTCCCCAAGGGGGGTCAACGCCGCTGGTGGCCACGGCGCCCACCACCTGGTGCCCAATGATCTCCAGCACTCTTTACTCCAGCGCAGACAGTGGTTGGGTGTCAGGTTGTCCCCCGCCTGTGTGCTCCTGCTCCCTCCGGTTGTGAGTGACCTTGGCCTGCAAGAAAAAGGAAAGTGTGCGAGTGAGTGTGGAGCGATGTGTTTGGGTGATGTGCCTGCCATAGTTGAATAGTTGTTATTGTGTGAAAGGTGTGAGATGTGGGTGTGAGTGTTGGTAGGTGAAGATTGTTGGTGGTTGAGTGTGTGGTGCTTTGGCCAGTGTGTGCAGACTGAGGTTCAGATGGTGGTATGTGGCATTTGTTGAAGCATTGACTCACCCTGACCTCCTGAGTGAGGTCATTAAATTTCTTCCTGCACTGTGTGTGGGTCCTGGGGACCAAAATGCTGCCGAGACCTGATGGGCAACCTCCCTCCACATGGTGCAGAAGACTTGTGGTGCGGGCCTCCTGTCACTTGCTGGGTAGAGCACCGCCCTCCGTCTCTCCACAGCGGGGACCAACTCCTCCAACGTTTGGTCCGAAAATCTGCAGGCTCTCTCCCTGGGGTGTGGATCTGCAATTATGAAACCTGCTTGAGTCATCCGGCTCCTTGGGCTTGGCCTGCTCCTGCTTGCTGACACAGGTTCACAGCCAGCAAATGCTGAGAATGAGGTTCTGCAGCATCAATGAACCTCCCCTTTAAGAACTGGAAAGAGCCTGTGGCAATCTTGACTTGCGATTAGACTGCACCTGATATTGGTTAGCACTTTGAGTGTAACGCCACTGAGTTAGGCCGTTCGCGCTTGATTTAGCGCTCCCATCCTTTCTTTGAGCGATGACAGTGAATTTTACGTGCAGCAAGATTCATTAGCACCTGGCGCTAAATCTCAAACTTTTCCGAAGTTAGCACCCATTCCTGGGCGATAATGAATGTCGCCCCCTATAAGTTTAATCGAACCATAAATCTGCCTGCCATATTGACAGACCCCAAGTTCTGCTATTGAGTGCAACGTTCATTGCGGCATGTCAGTTTGGCTCGTTTGGCAGTATCTCACTTCTGTGTCAGGCAGTTGTGGGTTGGAGCCCTACTCCAGGAGTTGAGCAGATAGCCGAGGCGGTTAGCCTCTAGAGCAGCACTGAGGGAATGCAGCATTGTCAGAGGGGCTGTCTTTTGGATGAGACGTTAACCCATGTCTGGATGTTAGAGGTCCCATGGTACTATTCAAATAGAAATAGAGAGTTCTCTCAGTGTCTGGGCCAACATTCCTCCCTCAACCAACACCACCAAAAACAGATTGACCGGGCTTTTATCTCATTTGTTGTTTGTTCAAGCTTGCTGTGCGCACATTGGCGACGGTTTGCAAATTGGAGCCCAATTCCACTCCAAATACATATCCAAATTAACAGACTGTGATTGAAATCCTGTCCCCCATTGAGGCCAACATTGAACGAAGCTTGAATCCAATACTTTATTTAATATACAAAACATTGAACGATGTTACACAAGAGTGTGCCGTCAGACTCGCAGCACGTTCTGTGAGCAAGCCTCATTAAAACAGGCACACACTGCTGTTTTTCTGCAGGTCATTCACAGGACAGTGTTTTTTTTTCAAAAACACATTGGTGTCAGCTTCACTTTTGCGATAAACCCTTGGATTCTGAGTAAACAGCAGCTGCTGGCTAACCCAATGCCAGTAGGCACAGAACCAACATCTGGTGGTTTTACCTACACCTACTGAAGGCAGGACTCGATTTAGGATTGCTCGGCGGAAATCAGCGCCGCACGACATTGCCCAACTTCCCATGTACACAAACTCCATCATTCTGTTCCCTCTCAAACAAGCCCGCTGGGTCAACAGGAGATTGTTTTCTTCCTTTATTGTGTTTGTCCAGCGCTGACTACACAATGTAGTCCACTGATTAAAACGCATTGAACTGGTTTGCTGCGTAATACACATTTATCCAATGTAAACACTCACAGACTCGAATGGCCCAATTCTGCTTATTCATGGACTGGTGGTCGGCAAAGTTTTATTCAGCGGTTTTAAAAAAATGCTTCACTATTTTTACAGTAGTTACCGACCATAATAAGACCCAAGCCTCAGCGTTACCCAGTGGGATAATAGTGTATGAATACTGAAGGCATATTTTAACATCTCCATTAAAATAATGCAGAGAGAAGTTTCAGACAAATAAGAAGAATGAACTTGCACTTTGTTTGCCTATATCGCCTTTCAGGATGTCCCAAAGCACTTTAGAGCCAATGAAGTACTTTTGAAGTGTGGTCACTGTTGTAATGTAGGAAACGCCGCACAGTAAGCTCCCACATACAGCAGTGTGATAATGACCAGATCATCAGTTTTAGTGATGTTGGTTGAGGGATAACTATTGGCCAGGACGCTGAGGTGAACTCCCCTGCTCTTCTTTAAAATAGTACCACGGGATATTTTGCGTCCACCTGAGAGGGCAGACATCTCACCCAAAAGACGGCACCTCTGACAGTGCAGCGCTCCCTCAGTACTGCACTGAAATGTCAGCCGTGATTTTGTGCTCAAGTCTCGTGGAGTGGGATTTTGAACTCATGACCTTAAAACTCAGATGTGAGAGTGCCACCACCTGAGCCACAGCTGACACCTAAATGGGTTAAATGTTGGTACACTAGCATCCCATGGTGTAATGTCTGAAATTAACTTTTTTTATAATTCATTCTTGGGATGTGGGGCGTCGCTGGCGAGGCTGGCATTTATTGCCCATCTCTGGTCGCCCTTGAGAAGGTGGTGGTGGACCTTAGTCTTGAACCGCTACCGTCCATGTGATGAAGATACTCCCACAGTGCTTCATGTTATTCCTCGACACGACTGTGTGGCTTGCTGGGCCACTTCAAAGGACAGTTAAAAGCGAACCACATTTATAACACAGATGTGGGATAGTTGGGAACTGAGAGGACTACAAAAGGACTATCAGCCACTATTAATAATTGGGAAACCTTAAGTCTGCAGGTGACCAGGAACAGACCTCATGAATGTATTTCCAATATAACTGGTTCTCCTGGGGCGTTCACTGACACACTATATCGGCCCGTAATTTCCGGTCAGCGGTGAAGCGATGGCGCTCACCCCTGGCCCCAAAGAAAGCTGCCCGCAAAGATCTCGCGATCTCTGTGGCAAGAAGTTCGGCATTTTCGACGTTCTGTTGCGATCAGTGCAGTTTAATGGGAATTCCATAGTGTGAGCGGCTGTGACATCAAAAAGCTGTCGAAGCAGCCAATCACAATGCAGAATTTTCAGAGTCTGGGAACCAGGAAGTGAGTAAGCTCCTTTTATTCTGACTTTTTAAAAATGTTACAGAGAGCAAAATAAAGGTTGGGGCTCTCACACGGGGAAAAGGCAAACCTGAAGTAAAAATGAACAACGCTGGCATCTACCCAACAGTGTGGAAAACTGCCCAGGTATGTCCTGTCCACAAAAAGCAGGATAAATCCAACCCGGCGAATTACCGCCCCATCATTCCACTCTCAATCATCAGCAAAGTGATGGAAGGTGTCGTCGACAGTGCTATCAAGCAGCATTTACTCACCAATAACCTGCTCACTGATGCCCAGTTTGGATTCCGCCAAGACCACTCGGCTCCCGCCCTCATTACAACCTTGGTCCAAACATGGACAAAGGAGCTGAATTCCAGAGGTGAGGTGAGAGTGACTGCCCTTGACATCAAGGCAGCATTTGACCGAGTGTGGCATCAAGGAGCCCTAGTAAAACTGAAGTCAATGGGAATCAGGGGGAACCTCTCCACTGGCTGGAGTCATACCTAGCACAAAGGAAGATGGTTGTGGTGATTGGAGGTCAATCATCACAGCCCCAAGGACATCGCTGCAGGAGTTCCTCAGGGCAGTGTCCTAGGCCCAACCATCTTCAGCTGCTTCATCAATGACCTTCCCTCCATCATAAGGTCAGAAATGGGGCTGTTCGCTGATGACTGCACAGTGTTCAGTGCCATTCACAACTCCTCAGCTAATGAAGCAGTCCATGCCCACATGCAACAAGACCTGGACGACGTTCAGGCTTGGGCTGATAAGTGGCAGGTAACATTTGCACCACAGAAGTGCCAGATAATGATCTCCAACAAGCGAGAGTCTAACCACCACCCCTTGACATTCAACGGTATTACCATCGCCGACTCCCCCACCATCAACATCCTTGGGGTCACCATTGACCAGAAACTTAACTGGACCAGCCACATAAATACTGTGGCAACAAGAGCAGGTCAGAGGCTAGGTATTCTGCGGCGAGTGTCTCACCTCCTGACTCTCCAAAGCCTTTCCACCATCTATAAGGCACAAGTAAGGAGTGTGATGGAATACTCTCCACTTGCCTGGATGAGTGCAGCTCCAACAACACTCAAGAAGCTCGACACCAACCAGGACAAAGCAGCCCGCTTGATTGGCACCCCATCCACCATCTTAAACATTCACTCCCTCCACCACCGGCGTACCGTGGCTACAGTGTGTACCATCTACAAGATGCACTGCAGCAACTCGCCAAGGCTTCTTCGGTAGCACCTCCCAAACCCGTGACCTCTTCCACCTAGAAGGACAAGGGCAGCAGGCGCATGGGAACACCACCACCTCCAAGTTCCCCTCCAAGTCACTCACCAGCCTGACTTAGAAATATATCGCCGATCCTTCATTGTCGCTGGGTCAGAATCCTGGAACTCCCTCCCTAACAGCACTGTGGGAGCACCTTCACCACACGGACTGCAGCGGTTCAAGAAGGTGGCTCACCGCCACCTTCTCAGGGAAATTAGGGATGGGCAATAAATGCCGGCCTTGCCAGCGACGCCCACATCCCATGAATGAATAAAAAAAAACGTTAAAAAAATATAATTTTGTTTTTAAGTTTCTTAAAATTTTAGTTTTTATCATAATGGAGAAATTTGACACTCCACAAAATTAAAATGAGTCTTTCAGGGCCATAACATTTGTTTAGCATCAATACGCTGTTAAAACTCCAGTTACACCTAATCCAACAAGGTCTAACATTTAATGGGGTATTTAACAGCAATATTACCACAGAAAAGCCCAGGTTTTCGTCAGTTTCTGATTACACTGATTGCCGGCTATGGGGGGCGGGGCCACAACGCAGCTAGTGTCGGAGCAGTGAATGACTGACCGCAACTTCAGGATTTCCACGTTTAGGTGCGCATGCGCTACATCCTGAAGTTGCGGTCAGTTTCAAAGGGGTAATAACGGCGAGCGCTGACAGTTCGCCATCATTACCCACCCCAAATTCCGGGCCATAATGTTAGTGAACATTATATAGTGTATCAGTGAACAGTACATTGTTCACTAACACTATATACTGTTCACTAATACAAACCTCCAATGTTGGAAAAACGTGATGTTTTTGTTTCAAAGTTGGAGACCTTCAGAACCTGACCTCACACACACAACTATCACATACCCAATTATTTCAAAATGATTGAGAAGGGAGTTGTTCACGGTCATTGAATAACTTCCACCCAAGGAAGAGTCTGCAACCAGCTGCCAAATGGCAGGAAGATCCATCAGCTGTTGGACCCTCCAATAGACATGCTCAACGCTTTCTCAAACATTTGGGAGGGTCTGCACAGACACACGAAGTGGATGGCAACTTTCTCCCTCCCCAAAACATGTCAAAGTCTGTGGAAGGCATGTACAGAGGACAGAGGACCCACCACATTTTAAGAGAAACAGGAGAGAAAGGAAGGGAATACGGATGGACTATTCCCAAGGTACTCTTACACACTTCCTGACATCCCATTGAGAGCAGCATTGATGGCGGCCTGGGAGCAAGTTACTCTCCCCGTCCTTCACAGCAGCCGATGGTGTTTGCCACAGGTAGATGGAGATAAGGGAAAAATAATTTGGCAATAAAAGTGTGGGGTTAAGCCTGCGGGACAACAAAAAACACATCTGTGTCTGGCTTAAAGAGGCACAAATCAAAGCAACACGATTAAAACATTTAGAAACAGCAAGTCAAACTCAACCGTCTCCTCATTCTTAACGTTGATCTGACTAGAAGCACAAAAAAGGGATTGCAAAAGAAACTTTGAGTGACAGGAGAGAACAAACATTTGCAGCTCGCACATCCCCCTCGGAGACGCTGACAGTGGGGAACTCCAATCCCAAACTATGAAGAAGCAGTCTATGAAAAGCATTTTCTTTCAAATGTAGCCAGGCACAGTTAACACTACAAGGACAGAAAAGCAAAATACTGCGGATGCTGGAAATCTGAAATATAAACAGAGCATGCTGGGAACACTCAGCAGGTCAGGCAGCATCTGTAGAGAGAGAAACAGAGTTAACGTTTCAGGTCGGTGACCTTTGGTCAGAGGTTTAACAGGACAGTGCCTATTATGTTGTGTATCCTCCCTGAGGGTAGGATGCTGTGTGGGGGAGTCCTTCCACATAAAGCTGGAACTGGAGTGAACGGTTTGTTTTCCAGGTTTTCGTTGCACCACTTTTCCCATTAGACCTTCAGGTCTCTCATTCAATTATCAAAGTTACAAGGAACAGTTTTTAAATGGTACAGAACAGCAGTTCACCTGGAGGGAAAGAAGCAACAATCACTGCACCCAATCTTTCCCAAGCCTTTTAGAGACCGTGTCATCAAGATATGCTTCTTGTATCATAGCAACCCAGCATTGAACTCACTGCCGATGACAAAAGGTTGTGCGGTCTTCAACAGTCACCCTCGCTGCCTTTTTCATGTGACAAACCAGAAAAATTAAACTTCATATTAATGAAATCTTCCTAATAAGCAGGAAGGGTCTGTACGGTCAAATTATGGTACTTGCCAAATTAGGCTATGGTAACCTGGCTTTGGATTTGATTTTTTATTATATTCATTCCCGGGGTGTGGACGTCGCTGAGAAAGCCGGCATTTATTGCCCTGAGGCGGTGGTGCTGAGCGATGTTCCCTTTGAGCTGTGCGGCACGCAGCGCTCCAGGGGTCCCGTGCAGCCGGCTTCTAAATAGAAAAAACACACATGCGCAGTATCTTGAATGGGCCGTGCAGCCCGTTAAAGAGGTCGGCGCAGCCCCCCAAAAAATTACAGGAAGCATTGGTGATGGGCCTTCTTCTTGAACTGCCGGTCGCAGTTTGGTACAGTTCACTAGACCGCGTCAGTGGGTAATTAAGAGCCAACCATGTTGGTGTGGGACTGGAGTCACATATAGGCCCAGACCAGGTAAGGACAGCAGCTTTCCTTCCCTAAAGGACATTTGTCAACCAGATTTTTTTTTAACAACAATCCCTTCATGGTCACTTTTACTGACACCAGATTTTATCTCCAGGTTTGTAAAAACTGAATACAAGTTCTCAAACTGCCACGGTGGGATTGTGAACTCACACTCGCCTGGATTATTAGTCTAGTCTTCTGGATTACTTAACCACATCACTACCGCACGCCATTACTTTGCTGGCTAGCCATAAAATGCTCCATGTCCCAGCAAGATTCACTTGTAAATAACCCTTCGCCCAATGGGAAACTGTGTCTCGTCTGCACTCAAGAATTCCTGAGGCAGCGAGGCAGAATTGGGAACACATCAAATGAGGAATCCCGGGAGTCACCCCAAGTGGGACCACAGCGTGGCTGAGTGCCTTCACACTTCAATGTAATGAGTTGGTTGTAATCATAGCCCTTAAAGAGAAACTATTTTTCCAAGCATAAAGTTGCACATTTATTCATTAAATATACTCAATTCATCAGCCAGAACACCAGACCACGCCACACCTCTAAGCAGATTGGTATAAAACGTACTTTTATATTAAGTATTTTCTGTTGTTTTTGTTTAGGGTTAATTGCTGAATGGTTGATGAAATGGTCGGCAGCACAAAGATTTACAAATTGGCTATTTTTATCTCGAGTTTATAAAAACCCTGATCCGTGCATAATTGTGATCAAAGCACAAGAAGGCTTCTTGGCAAACTGGATAGATATTTTCTGGGACCCAGCCGTGCTGGGATTAGTCTGTCAGTGACATCTCTCTGTGCTCACCACTTATCTGTCGGAATTCCTGGCTACTAAATAAAACCAACCTTCGACAAGGGGCTCATTACCACAGGGAGTGGTTGAGGCGAATGGCATAGATGCATTTAAGGGGAAGCCGGATAAGTACATGAGGGAGAAAGGAATCGAAGGGTTCTGATGAAAGGTCACCGACCTGAAACGTTAACTCTGTTTCTCTCTCCACAGATGCTGCCTGACCTGCTGAGTGTTTCCAGCATTTTCTGTTTTTATGTTAGAAGGATATGCTGATAAGGTGAGATGAAGTAGGGTGGGAGGAGGCTGGTGTGGAGCAGAAACACAGACCAGTTGGGCCGAATGGTATGTTTCTGTGCTGTCGGCTATGTCATTCTATGCAAATCACTGCTTTAACATTCAGCACCCTTCACAAAGACCTTGAATCCCATTCCCTTTTACCTTCTCATGCACCCAAACATTCATGGAAAAACTCATGTCAAATAGGACAGATACGAATCCAATCCATCGGAATGCATTACCAGAAAAGACCACCGCAGTCCATTCAGCTAGTCGCAGTGTCTTAGAAAGGTCACAGCTCGCGATACCATTCATACCCCTCCATCAAATTGTTTGGCAGCTATTTACCCAACTACTGTAATAGTTAATATTTTAATGGATGCACTCTCCTTCCACATCTTGTGTGGGGGGTGGGGGTGGGGGGTGGGGGGTGGGGGGGGGGGACAGAAAGGCAACTGGCAATGTTCTGCAAACTACTCAAATATCAAAGAGGGGAAAACCTCAATCTCCTCCTCATTGCCAGCTTGCTACTGTCCTGGTGCCATCCTTCCGCTATATTAATAAAACCATCAACAACAACTGCTGCATTTACGTAGCCTCTTTAACATAGGAAATCATCTCAAGGCACTTCTCAGGAGCGTTATCAGACAAAAATCGACACCGATCCAAAGAAGGAGATATTAAGAGGGGTCAAAGAGGTGGATTTTAAGGAGGGTCTTATAGGAGGAGAGGGAGGTGGAGAGGGGGGAAGAGGTTTAGGGAAGGAATTCCAGAGCGTGCAGCCGAGACAGGTGAAGGTGCAGCCTCCATTGGTGGGGTGAAGGGTAACGTTTCCCCTAAGCTGTGTGGGCCGCGCAACAATTGGGAGGTCCCGCGCAGGCCGCGCAACAAGCTCACAAGCTGGAGGAGATACCGTGCATGCGCACCCGCGCAGCAAATTTAAAGGAATCGCATACAAAAAAAATGAGAGGGAACATTGGTGAAGGGAGTGGGGCATGCACAAGAGGCCAGAGTTGGAGGAACACAGAGTTGTCGAAGAGTTGTAGGTTGTCAGAGGAGGTTACAGAGATAGGGAGCACCATCAGGCTCTGCTATAATACAATATCAATTCAAGTGACATCAACATCCTTTGTTTATGTCAAGAATCATCCGGTTGCCCTGGGAATATAATACAAACAGACTAGATGCAGGACTAAAACTGCACATATTGTCGCACCTAATCCAAATTATATGACATATGCCAGTATGTGATGACAGTCAGTGTCAAAATTCTTTTACCAGTGCAAAAAAGCCATATGCCTGAAGACACACAGAGGGGGGGAAAGATCCGCACACATCAACAAAGGCATCTCCTGCTTCCTACATGCAGATCCAGGTACCACTTTTGTTTTCAGTAGTTAGTTACCACGTTCTAAAGACAAGAATGATGATGATGTAAGCCAATTATTTAACTTGGACTGTGAGGACTGAACTAGAGGATGTGAGGCTAAAATTAATAACCCTCCAGCAAGGCTCGAGATTAGCAGCATCTTTCCCCCTCTCAACAGAGTTGTGATTACAAGTGACCACAGAACACAATTAATGCTGTACGATAGCAAAATACTGCGGATGCTGGAAATCCGAAATAACAACAGAAAACGCTGGAAACACTCAGCAGGCCAGACAGCATCCGTGGAGAGAGAAACAGAGTCAACGTTTCAGGTCGAAGACCTTTCGTCAGAACTGGAAAAAAGCAGGAAATGAAATAGATTTAAAGCAAGTATAAAGCTGGGAAAAGGGGGAGGGGATGAAAGAACAAAGGGGAAGGTCAGTGGTGGGATAGAAAGCAGGAGAGATTGAGAGACATTAAGAGATATTCAAGGCAAGAGGAGGTGTTAATGTGACAGGTTGAGGCTAGATGAAGTGTGAAATGCGCTGGCAGAATGAAGGACAGCTGCCAGCTTCTGGGAGGGAAGAAAAAAAGGCCAAACAAAAGGGTGGATAAAAAAATAAAATCAAAAAAATATAAATGTGATAGGGGCCGGGGTTATGATCTGAAATTGTTGAACTCAATGTTGAGTCCAGAGGGCTGTAGAGTACCTAATCGAAAGATGAGGTGCTGTTCCTTGAGCTTACGCTGAGCTTCAGTGGAACAATGCAAGAGGCTGAGGACGGTGAGGTCAGAGTGGGAGTGGAGCGGAGAATTAAAGTGACAGGTCATCGGGAGCTCGGGGTCACCCTTACGGACTGAACGGAGGTGTTCCGCAAAGCGGTCACCCAATCAGCGTTTGGTCTCCCCAGTGTAGAGGACACCCTGTGCTAATGCTGTGTTATTTAATACCTTTGAAGACAAATTGGAGGAATATCTTGTTAGGAGCCAGACTGAAGGACAAAAGGAATCCATAGAGAAAAAGGTGATTGAATACTGCATGGAACATGATTGTTCCTGAACTGCTGGGACCTTGGAACTGGCAATGAACAGCATCAGTCAAAGATGGATACTGTTGATTGTAGGATTAGAGAGGTGTACTGGATTCAGCTTTTGGGGCAGGGAGATTTCTGACAATCAATATTCAGCACGTCAAATGGGAAAGGCTAGACTGAGCCGATGCCCAGACAAGTTGAAGACAACACCACCTTGCATGTATATAGCACCTTTAACACAGTGAAACGTCCCAAGGCACGCCACAGGAGCGATTATCAAACAAAATGTGACTCCGAGCCACATAAGCAGATATTAAGACAGGCAACAGAGGTAGGTTTTAAGGGGCATCTTAAAGGAGGAGAGAGAGGCGGAGAGGTTTAGGGAGGGAATTCCAGAGCTTAGGGCCCAGGCAGCTGAAGGCACGGCCGGCAATGGTGGAGTGATTAAAATCGGGGATGTGCAAGAGGGCAGAATTGGAGGAGCGCAGAGGGTTGTAGGGCTGGAGGAGGTTACAGAGATAGGGAGTGACGAGGCCATGGTGGGATTTGAAAACAAGGATTAGAATTTTAAAATCGAGTCATTGGGAGCCAAAGTTGCAAGAGTGTGAAGAGAATCATGAGTGATTTCACTATTTTCATTAGGTGGCAAAAGAGCAGAATTCTGCCTCTACCTTCCTACCCTACTCTCCACCTTCAAAACCCTCCTTAAAACCTACATCGAGGACAGCTCCTTCGTTCCCCTTTCCTAACTCCTCCGACATTTTTGCTCGGCTCCAAGCTCCAACTGCAAAGTACTTTGGGACATTTAGCTATGTTAAAGTGTGTCAGCTGTGGCTCAGTGGGTAGCACTCTCGCCGCTGGGTCAGAAGGTTGTGGGTTCAAGTCCCACTCCAGAGGAACTTTAGCACAAAGATCTAGGCTGACACTCCCAGTGTAGTACTGAGGGGGTGTAAAAGATCCCATGGCACTATTTCGATAGAAGAGCAGGGGAGTTATCCCTGGTGTCCTGGCCAATATTCTTCAATCAATATAACAAAAACAGATTATCTGGTCATTATCACATTGCTGTTTGTGGGAGCTTGCTGTGCGCAAATTGGCTGCCATGTTTCCTACATTACAACAGTAACTACAACAACTTGTATTTATATAGTGCCTTTATTGTAGTAAAACGTCCCAAGGCTCTTCACAGGAGTATTTTAAAATAAAAAAAAGACTACGCTTCAAAAAGTACTTCATTGGCTATAAAGCGCTTTGAGACGTCCGGTGGTCCTGAAAGGCGCTATATAAATGCAAGTCTGTCTTTCTTTCTATACAATGGGCAAGTTATTGTCGTCATCGCCATCGAGGGACTTGGCCCCTTACCTTATCGCACTCTTCCTGTGTAGAACACCACGGGCTATAGACAACACATGTACACACTCATTAGGTACACGTTTTCCATACGTAATTAAATGCAGCTGTAATGGATTAGTACTCTGAATGAAACACCAATTAAGCCAATTACTGGGGATGGGCTTCTTGTGCATTTTTGGAGGGGAGAGAAGAGCTGAGATTGGTAAACATGTAGACTACAAGTCACGCTTCAAGCAGTTGTTTAATATCTGCCACTTAGTTCCACAATCTTTGGTTCGACATGTCCCATATATTCTCTGCTAAATGTGAGTCACACAGCTGCAGGGATTAATTACCATTAATGATGATACAATTCACATTTGCAATTTAGAGTAGGAACTATGATCGTATTATGTACTTGATTTAAAGGACTAACAAATATAAACTGAAATTACAATTCCTATATTTTCAGATAGACTAGTGGATCTCCAGTGGTATCCCCCCCCGCCCTCCTGTCCCACTCCTCCACCCCCCTCCCCTAATGAAACCATTAGGATATAGAGGCACTGGAGAAGGTGCAAAAAAGATTTGCAAGGGCGATAGCAGAACTGAGAGGTTATAACTGTCAGGAAAGATTGAACAGGCTGGGGCTCGTTTCTCTAGAAAACAGAAGGTTGAGGGATGTCTTGATAGAGCTCTTTAAAATTATGGAAGGGGTTTGATCGGGTAGGCACAGAGAAGATGTTTCCACTTATGGGGGAAACCAAAACTAGGGGCCATAAATATAAGATAGTCACTAATAAATCCAATAGGGAATTCAGGAGAAACTTCTTTACCCAGAGAGTGGTGAGAATGTGGAACTCCCCACCACAGGGAGTGGTTGAGGCGAATAGTATCGATGCATTTAAGGGGAGGCTGGATAAACACATGAGGGAGAAAGGAATAGAAGGATATGCCGATAGGGTGAGATGAAGAGGGGTGGGAGGAGGCTCGTGTGGAGCAGAAACACCAGTTGGGCCGAATGGCCTGTTTCTGTGCTGAACATACCATGTAATATATGAAGGGAATGAGTATTTAAGGAATAAAGGGATTTCTATATACATTCAAACACTCCAGAAAGTGCAAGGCACAGAGGCACTCAGCACAGGGCGTGTTTTTTTAAAATTATGAAATGCTGATCATTTTTTTAGCATTAAGGCAGCGGAGACCTAAAGCAGATGCAATGATAAGTAATGGCTCAATGAGTCTTCAGTGAAAGCAAGAGGTTATATTGCACTTCTTCCTTTACATTGTTAAAAAAGTAGTCGACCTCACTGCTAATTGAGTTTGATATGATGCACTAACTATTGGAAGCATAGCTCTGTGAGTACGTTTACTGGAAGTTTACTGTACACAGGGTCAGCCTGTGAGTGAAGTAGTACAATAGTGATAGTGGCACTCAAGGCTGCCTTTGCATTCCTACTTGTCTGCTGGTTACAGAACTCCATAGACTAGTAATCCCTAAACCAGGGACACTGGTTACAGAGTAGTGCATCCAGAAGAATGATCAAACCAATTCACTTAGCTCAGGCAGACTGCATGACATCGTTAACATGTTCTGATAGCTGGGGGCCTCGCTCACCCCAGTTGGCTGAAGATGCCAAGTGAGAGGTAACCCCCATTGCCGAGATATCCCTTCAAGCATCTTTAGGTTTCTCCTGTAATGGCTAAGCTAGTTCAAAGGAGAATCCCACTATTGAGGCAACGTCTCCAGTGCTTTCCTTCATTCCGGATGTTAGCTCTCCAATGCAGCAAACATCCATCCCCTCATCTTCCTCTGAATCATCTGAATTGATCTTCCTCCCTCCTCCGATTCCTCAGCCCACAGCAGGTGTTTCAACAATGATTCAGCCGTGGTTTCAAAGGCCGTGGTTTCAGAAGAAAATGAATCATCCGCAATATGAATGTGGGAGTTACGAATCTGAATGTACAGTGTCTCGTCATAAGAGAATGGTTCTGTTAAGACGACTACATAAGACTTTGAATTTTCTCTTTGCTTTTAAAAGGCAGGTATAAATGAGGAGTGCCTATAATCTAGCTGCAATGTAGAGTGATATGTACATCCATGTAATGTTAACCAAGTGTAACCTATAACATATTCAAAGAAAGAAAGATTTGCATTTATACAGCGCCTTTCACGACCTCAGGATGTACAGGCAATGAAGTATTTTTGAAGTGTAGTCACTGTTGTAATGTAGGAAACGCGGCAGCTAATTTGCGCACAGCAAGCTCCTAAAAGATCTTTAGGAGGTTTTTCAAATCAACAATGATGGTGGCATAAAAACAGAAAATGCTGGAAATACTCAGCCGGTCAGGCAGCATCTGTGGAGAGAGGAATAGAGTTAACGTTTCAGGTCGATGACCCTTCGTCAGAACTGGAAAAAGTTGGAGATGGAACAGGTTTTTAAGCCAGTGTAGGGGCAGGGAAAGGGGGGAGGGGTGGAAAGAAAAAAAGGGAAGGTCTGTGATAGGATGGAAGGCAGGAGAGATTAAGAGACAAAAGGGATGATGGTGCAAGGCAAAAGGAGATGGTAATGAGACAAGTTAAGAAACAAAAGATGATGGTGGCAAGCTGGCAGTTGTGAGGAAGGGAGGCCAAGAGGTATAGTTGATAAAGGAATAGATGCTGGTGGGACAGCAGAGGGATTTAAAGATAAGACCTTCAAGTTGATTTCCTGGTGCATAGGGAGCCAGTGGTGCTTTGTAAGGACAGGAGTATCAGGGACATGGAACTCTTCTAGCCTGTAGACTTCTGGATGAGTTGCAGTTAGTGGAGATGGAAGCAGGCGAGTTGCCAAGGACAGATTTGGAAAGTTGAATCAGGAAATTATCAAAATGTGGATTAGGGATTTGGCAGCAGAAGGGAGGAAGTGGGGCAGAAATGGGCAATATTTTGGACAGGAGCATTTCCTGTCTCAGATCATTGACATGGCAGGGTCTATTACCAACAAGAGAGAGGAAAGGAACATAGGAATAGGAGCAGACCATTCAGCCACTCGAGCCTGTTCCACCATTTAATTAGATCATGGCTGATCTGTAACTCAGCACCATTTGCCCGCTTTTGTTGTATATCCCTCGATATTCTTACCGAACAAAAAACTATCGCTCTCAGTCTTGAAAATTTCAATTGACCCAGAATCCACAGCCTTTTGGGGAGCAAGTTCCAGATTTCAATTACCCTTTGTGTGAAAAAGTGCTTCCTGATTTCACTGCTGAACGGCCTGGCTCTAATTTTAAAATTATGCCCCCTTGTTCTGGATTTCTCCACCACAGGAAATAGTTTCTCTGTATCTACCCCATCAATTCCTTTATTCATTTTAAACAGTTTGATTAGCACACTGTCCTGAGGAACTCCTGCAGAAAGGTCCTGGGGCTAAGATGATTGGCCTCCAACAACCACGACCATTTCCCTTTGTGCTAGGTATGGCTCCAGCGCGTTTTCCCTCTGATCTCCATTGATTTAAGTTTTACGAGGGCTCCTTGATGCCACATTCAGTCGAATGCTGCCTTGATGTCGGGTATGCCTGCTGCTGCTCCTGGCATGCTCTTCCAAACTCCTCATTGAACCAGGGTTGGCCATTTGGCTTGAGGGTCTCAAATAGGAAGGACATTAAATTTACACCCACTTGTTTGTGGTGTGTTGTTCATTTCTGTTAGATTTGTCTGATTCCGTGGGACGTGGTTCCTCATGAGCAGTAACTCACCACCAGAGAATGTGGGTCAGGAGTAAATATGTACAATGTGCACATCTTTGCCAAAAAGGAGTCTTAACAAACAGAGCAACAAATCCAGACAAATATTAATCCTCTTCCAGCAGACTAAGCAGTCACTATCATTCTCAATATTCCATTACCTCCAACATTTCTTGCTTAATAAATGTACTTACTTATTACCCATCCCTTGCACTGTTATAGTTCATCTATCCTCTCCAGCAACTGTATTGCTCTCTAATTCAAGACCCAAGTTGCATTTGGCAGTAAGAATTCAATCACATTGCTAGAATGAATTCAGTCTCCTTTCAAACTCCTTAAATACTCATCAGAATTGAGCCCCACAGAAAGGGCGCTGGAAAACACACTTGACGGGCGTTATTTGGAACTAGCCCGTTAACATTTCGCTGACTAATAAAAACTGTTTCTCAAGACAAATAACAAAATAATTATATTTACCTTTGGTGCAGGGTTGCCAGGTCTGGCTGGATGGATTCCTGGAGGTTTCATCACATGACCTCCTGCCACCAACTGCCCCGCCCCCACACTCCCACCATTGGTTGTCCAACAAGCCCATCATCACGGCGCCCCGCCTTCTCATGCCAATTGGACTCTTCATTACCCAATTGGATGATTCTTGACTGTCAGTCCAACAGCCTTTTTATCACCATCTCCAATATTTTTATAACTAATAAATTGACGTGTTCAAAGAAAAAAAAACACGCTATTTGTTTCAATGGCTCCTCTGATGTTTCTCCAGGATTTTCTCCCAGCAGTGTCCTGCAGATTCATCTTCATTCCTGGAGGCTCCAGGGCAATTCTGGAGGGTTGGCAACCCTACTTTGGTATAAACATAAGAAACATTGCATAGTAGAACTCAACAGGCTGCAACAAAGGGCTGAATGTGGAGCCAAGAAAAAACATTACTTGCAAGCTGGTTCGTCAAAACAATGAAGTAAGTTTCTCTTAGCTGGTTAGCAGGTGGAATTATCCAGGACTGCTTCACAGGCTTCACGTTGATCTGCTGTAGAGGTGGCCTGAGATGGCCGACTCAGTAGCACAGAGAGCAAGGTATTTGCTACAGGGTTGGTGGTCTGAATTAGGTCATCTGTTGCCTGATGCTGTTTGACCAGCCCTTAGCCAGGCATCAGGTAGCCTCACTGGGTATGGCTTTTTTCCTGGATGATTGTATCTACCAGCAGAAGAGGACTCTCATGGGACATGAGGGATAGAACAATGAGAATGGCTTTAAAATAGCTGAAATTAGAATATGTCCAGTAACATACATTGAAATTGTACACCAAGGCTTCAGAGCTCACGGGTGAGTTATAACAGAGAGTCATCCACCAGTCCTCGATATGTATCTTATTAATGCAATGTCAACTAGTATTTTATGAAGGTTTGTTTCTTTAAAGAACCTATTCCGGTCTGGTTACCCCATCTGGAACAAAGTATTCAGTTCAAGGCACCGCATCTCAGAAAGGATACAACACAGAGTCACCAGAATGATACCTAGGGTTAAATTATCAGGACAGGTTGCATAACTTTGGCTTGTATTCCCTTGAGTTTAGAAGGTTGAGGGGTGATCTGATCGAGGTGTTTAAAATAACAAAAGGTGGATACAGAGAGATAATTTCCTGTGGTGGGGGAGTCCAGAACAAGGGGGGCATAATCTTAAAATTAGAGCCAGGCTGTTCAGGGGTGAAATCAGGAAGCACTTTTTCACACAAAGGACGGTGGAAATCAGGAACTCTCCCCTAAAAAGGCTGTGGATATTTGGTCAATGGAAATTTTCAAGACTCAGATCGATAGATCTTTGTTAGGTAAGGGTATCAGGAATATGGATCAAAGGCGGTCAAATGGAGCCAAGATACAGATCAGCCATCAGCTAATTAAATGGCAGAACCGGTTCGAGGGGACGAACATAAGTACATAAGAAATAGGAGCAGGAGTCGGCCATTCGGCCCTTCGAGCCTGCTCCGCCATTCAATAAGATCATGGCTGATCTTCTACCTCATCTCCAGCTTCCACCCTATCCCCATATCCCTCGATTCCCTTAATATCCAAAAATCTAACGCTCTCTGTCTTGAATATACTCAACGACTGAGCCTCCACAGCCCTCTGGGGAGAGAATTCCAAAGATTCACCACCCTCTGAGTGAAGAAATTTCTCCTCATCTGAGTCCTAAATGGCCGACCTCTTATTCTGAGACTGTGACCCCTGGTTCTAGACTCCCCAGCCAGGGGAAACATCCTCCCTGCATCTACCCTGTCAAGCCCTGTAAGAATTTTGTATGTTTCATTGACATCACCACTCATTCTTTTAAACTCCAGAGAATATAGACCTAGTCTACTCAATCTCTCCTCATAGGACAACCCCCTCCCCATCCCAGGAACCAGACTGGTGAACCTTCGCTGCACTCCCTCTATGGCAAGTATATCCTTCCTTAGGTAAGGAGACCAAAACTGAACACAATACTCCAGGTGTGGTCTCACCAGGCCCCTATATAATCGCAGTAAGACATCTTTACTCTTATATTCAAATCCTCTTGTAATAAAGGCCAACATACCATTTGCTTTCCTAATTGCTTGTTGTACCTGCATGTTAACTTTCAGTGATTCGTATACAAGGACACCCAGGTCCCTCTGAACACCAACATTTCCCAATCTCTCACCATTTAAAAAATACTCTGCTTTTCTATTTTTCCTACCAAAGTGGATAACTTCACATTTCTCCACATTATATTCCATTTGCCATGCTCTTGCCCATTCACTTAGCCTGTATATATCCCCTTGAAGCCTCTTTGCATCCTCCTCACAACTTACATTCACACCTAGCTTTGTATTATCAGCAAACTTGGATATATTACATTTGGTCCCCTCATCCAAATCATAGATGTAGATTGTGAATAGCTGAGACCCAAGCACTGATCCTTGCGGTACCCCACTAGTTACAGCCTGCCAACCAGAAAATGACCCGTTTATTCCTACTCTCTGTTTTCTGTCCGTTAACCAATCCTCAATCTATGCTATAGCAAAATACTGCGGATGCTGGAAATCCGAAATAACAACAGAAAACGCTGGAAAAACTCAGCAGGCCAGGCAGCATCCGTGGAGAGAGAAACAGAGTTAACGTTTCAGGTCGAAGACCTTTCGTCAGACGAAAGGTCTTCGACCTGAAACGTTAACTCTGTTTCTCTCTCCACGGATACTGCCTGGCCTGCTGAGTTTATCCAGCGTTTTCTGTTGTTATTTCCTCAATCTATGCTAGTATATTATCCCCAATCCCATGAGCCCTAATTTTGTTTAATAACCTCTTGTGTAGAATGCCTTCTGAAAATTCAAATACACCACATCCACTGGTTCCCCCTTATCTATTTTGTTAGCTACTCCTCTAACAGATTTGTCAAACACGATTTCCCTTTCATAAATCCGTGTTGACTCTGCCCAATCCTATTATTATTTTCTAAGTGCCCTGTTACCACGTCCTTAATAATAAATTCTAGCATTTTCCCTACTACTGATGTCAGGCTAACTGATCTGTAGTTCCCCGTTTTTTCTCTCCCTCCTTTCTTAAATAGTGGGGTTACATTTGCCACCTTCCAATCCACGGGAACCGTTCCAGAATCAATGGAATTTTGGAAGATGACAACCAATGCACCCACTATCTCTATAGCCACCTCTTTCAAAATCCTAGGATGTAGGCCATCAGGTCCAGGGGATTTATCGACTTTTAGTCCCACTCGTTTTTCCAGTACTATTTTTTTTACTAATACTAATTTCTTTCAGTTCCTCATTCTCGCTAGAGCCTTGGTTCTCCACTATTTCCAGGAAGTTTTTTGCGTCTTCTTCCGTGAAGACAGACAAAAAGTATTTGTTTAATTTCTCTGCCATTTCCTTATTCCCCATTATAATTTCTCCTGTCTCAGTCTGTAAGCGACCCACATTTACTTTCGCTAATCTTTTCCATTTTACATACCTATAAAAGCTTTTACAGTCTGTTTTTATGTCTCTCGCTAGTTTACTCTCATATTCTATTTTCCCTTTCTTTATCAATTTCTTGGTCCTCCTTTGCTGAATTCTAAATTCCTACCAATCCTCAGGCTTACTGCTCTTTTTGGCAACATTATAAGCCTCTTCCTTTGATCTAACACTATCTTTAACTTCTCTTGTTAGCTACGGTTGGACCACTTTTCCTGTGGGGTTTGTGTACCTTAAAGGAATGTATATTTGTTGTAAATTATGTATTAATTCATTAAATGCTAGCCATTGCTTGTCTACCGTCATACCTTTTAATACAGTTTCCCAATCTACCTTAGCCAACTCGCCCCTCATACCTGCGTAGTTTGCTTTGTGGGTGAACAGCTTGCTGCTGTTCCTGTATTCCTACTGTTTCGGTGAGAAATTGATGTCCTCATGCATGAGTTTTGCATTAATGTCTTTGATGAATTTGTTGCACTCATAGTTGGCACGAGTTGAGAGACTGCTGGTATTGTATGGAAGGGGAATGAGTGAAATGTACAGTTTAGCAGAGATTATGATCATTTCTGCCTCCATTTGAATAATGCAGACTCATCACTAACAAGCATCAGATATTGATCTTTGAAGCTGGGATAATTCAATTCAGTTCATTTCTGGAGACCAGGCAGCCAAAGAAACTGTCATCCAGCCGCATGACTAAAAATCTGTTTCAAAACCCATTTCTGGTTAAGAGAGTTCAACCTGGAGCAACCTCAATTAAGTTTGGCTTAAAAGTCTGCGTGTAAATGAGGCCACCTGACCCTAATTTGTGCTGTCAACAATCTGTATATCAAAGACTCACAGCTGCTGCCAGAATCTAAAGCGCCACAATTGAGGATTATTATTGGAGCTGAATCTCATTTATTCTAAACGGTGCATGTCTGGTTTACAAAAAATAACTTATTCCAAATGCACAGGTTGTTGTGATGCTGAGAAACCTCATTATGTACACAAACAAGTCAGAAAAAGAGTTTCAATCACACCTTGTTTCACTGCTAAAATCTGAGCGTCTAAATACCATCTTCACTTTCTGACAGGAGTAATTCACAGCTCAATTAAAGACGCCTTAATATGAAATTAGTGTTTAATTTATCACTCGCCGATCTCAAAATTTTGCTTTTCAGAAAACAACATGTACTCATATTTTTATTTATCTATAATACATTAAACGTTTTATGTGTGGTGCACAATTACTGTACATAGGAAGTACTGGACAAAAAAAGACCAAGGTCCATCTATTTCGCCTTCTACCATCACGGTAATCGCACAATACGATGATAATGGAGTTGTTGACTAATCAATCAATCTCGATCAATGAGTCTCCAACAGACCCAGACATGAGGTGAGAAAACCCCCAGTGGTGGAAAGCTTCACGAACCAGAGATCCACAGTCACCTGTTCCTCCCGAGCTCGCTACACTCACCACACGTCACGTCTCAAATTACTCCTATACTGTGTCCCGAAATGCTCTTCTCTGAAATAAATTGATCTAATTTGTTGTACGTTTCACAAGTTGTGCCACGATTTCTGTGTCAGGCCACACTGTCACACCTGTTTCCCATGATATCTGACCCTCTGAACTGCATTGTTCCGTCTCCTACCTCCAATGGCATTTTACTCACCTTCCTTATGGTCTATTCTTGAATCAGCTAGCCTCCTTGCAAGCTCACAACCCGGAGCCAGTAAGTATTTTTAATTTTTCACCGGCCCCAGCCCTGAGCTGGTGAGGATTTAAAAAAAAAACTTTTTGTGCAGATTCCCAGTCATGAGTTGGAAACAGGTATAAAATTCTTTAGCCATCAACCAGCCTTGAGTTTTTTGCCTCGCAAGTCTCACTCCTACTCTCAAGTTTTTGTACATTTTTTTAGGGCCACTTCCCAGAGTTTTATCTCACTTCAGACTTTTCAGTCCAGCTCCCGGCGGTTGTGCTTCTCAGTCCCGCTCCTGGTCTTTTAGTTCTTCACATCCCGATGTTTGTGGTTCTTCAGTCCTGCTCCTGATGTTCGTGTACAGCTCTGCTGGTTTTTTGGGACGCACTACCAGTGTTTTATTCTCACTCCTGGTTCGTGTGTTATTTTTAAACCTCTGCTCCTATTGTTGTGTTTTTCTTTTAAAGTTTTTACTAGTTGAAACAGCCGTCTCAGCCCCCAAACCCCCAAGACTCCCTTCCCCACTACTTGAATACACGCTCACTCCCTTCCTCTCTACCTTTTGCATTGCTCTGCCTTTCTCCACAGCTGCCCTGCCTCCCTCTCCTCCGTCAATGCTCTTCACACTCAACATTCACCACTAGGGCTGCCAACTCTGGTGGGCCGTATTCCTAGAGTTTTCATCACATGACCTCCCGTCTCGAACCGCCCCGCTCCACACTCCCACCATTGGTCCATCCTCTGGGCATCACTGCCTTCCCACGTCCAATTGGAAAGGGAACAGACTCTTCGTTACCCGATTGGATTGATCTTGACCATTGGTGAAGCAGCCTTTTTCCCCCCAACTCCAATATTTTTATAACTAATAAATGAAAGTGTTCAAAGAAAATAATGGCCCCTCTGATGTTTCTCCCGGGTGTTGCTCCCAGTCGTGTCCTGGAGATTAATCTTCAATTCCTGGAGACTCCAGGGCAATCTGGGAGGGTTGGCGAGCCTATTCACCACCACCACAAAATTATCACAACTCCAAACTTGCCTCCGCCTCCTCCTTTCCTTCTCAGTCCTTTCATCAGTTCCCATCACTCAACTCTGACCTCCTGCCCACCTGCCTTCACACCCACCACCACCAGGCTGCCTGCAGCCTCATTGTTCCCCTGTGCCTTCCCTTAACACTTCACACCCAGCCACCGCTCGACCCAACCTTCCCGTCCTAACCCCTCCATCCTGACACCTGCATAAATTCGCACTATTACAAATTCTAACACGACCACAATCCCTTTGGAAACAAGCCTTCCCAGCTGAAGTACTATGTCCCAACGTCCTGCCTCATTCACTCCCACTTTCACACACTCAACAACAACAACTTGCATTTATATAGCACCTTTAACGTAGTAAAACGTTCCAAGGTGCTGCACAGGAGCCATTATTAAACAAAATGTGACACCGAGCCACATAAGGAGATATTAGGACAGGTGACCAAAAGCTTGGTCAAAGAGGTAGGTTTTAAGGAGCGTCTTAAAGGAGAGAGAGAGGGGTCGAGAGGCGGAGAGGTTTAGGGAGGGAATTCCCGGGCTTAGGGCCCAGGCAGCTGAAGGCACGGCCGCCAATGGTGGAGCCAAAATAAGCAGCAACCTTCAACCCAGCACAAAAACAGGCACTCTGCAAAATATAAAATACTATAAATATTTTTAAATCTGTACAAAAATAGATCAGCTAATGGCTGGAGAAAGAAATTCTATAAACTGTTCCCCACAGGAACCTGTAGTGAAGCGAGCTGGTGACTGAAGGTGGATTTTAGACCTGTTTCCAGCGAATGTGAAAAGTTTTAAATCAAATATTTAACATTTTTAATCTATACACTTTATGTATACAACACACTTCTTAAAGTGGCATACATTGCAATACACTGTTTCGTATATTTCATATTCATTTTTTTTAACTCCCATTGCTTTTGCTCCTAAACATCTGCGATAACATCAAACTTTTCAAAGTACAATTTCTGAATTACACTCATTTAAATTTCTATATCATTTCTGTCTAACATTTAATCTATTTTACATTAATTTCTTTACTTTAACCCGCATTCCCTTTATTCCCAATATTTAAAATATGCCCCCACAACAATGCCTTCACCACTAGGACAGGTAGTCCTGCTCTGCTTATTGTAAGGGTTTTCTCTGAACCTGTGAGATTCGTGTGGCTCTGTGCAGCCTGGATGCTAGTGCGAGGTTTAGGCCTTGTTGCCTGTTCTGGTCTCCAGCCAGTCTGGGAGCACTAGACACCTGTGAGTGGTTCGACCCACTCGCCCTTACGGTTCTGACACTGGACTTAGATGCGAGAGCAGTAATGGAGATAAAACTCAGGTAGACCCGGTTGAATGGTACGAAATGGAAAATCTTTATTGCATATTATTTAAGATTACGAAATACATGTCATAAGCACAGATTAATGACAGTACAATCTTACACGCAGTTATGTAACTAATTTCAGGGAAACGAGGAACGAACGACACATCGTAAATGGGGGCACACATTACAATTATCCTTAAAACTTAAACCCTCCCCTATCAATATCTGCTCTAAACTAGACTTGTAGGATCAAGACTCATGCTCACCACTCGTGATAACTCGGAGAATTCCGAAAACTCTGATCGGATGTTTTTCACCGCAGCACCTGATCACCCACGTGTCGATCAGGGGTCTCTGTACCCCACTTGTTTACTCGTTTCTGCTCCGGCTAGCAGGCTGGAACGTCTGCTGTCATGAAGATCTGTGTTGTCCTCGGAGTTCCGACTCTACTCAAAAAAGAGTCTTCCTGTGCCCTCGCACTGATGCGATAAAATTCGAAGAATAGTCTTCCTGGCTGTTCTGTAAAATTCAAAGATGGTCTTCCTGGGCAAGGAAAAGTGTCTATTCGACCTACAGGCGCGGTCGGAGCTTACTGACCGTGGCGATACGTATGGTCTTCTTCTCTTCTCATCTCATCTCATCTCATCTCATCTCATCTCATCTCGGGCCTTCGGTTCCAACACCGTTTACCGACTTCTCGGGATGGTGCGCCCGTTTCAAGGCGTCACAGCCCAGTTCCACACAGATCTTCGCGGCACGCCATGAGGCAGATCCGGGCGGATCGTAAAGTTCAACAGTCTTTTGAAAAGAGACACGAGGCAAGCAGGAACAAGACGGCGAGTCAAGAGCAGCCACGAGGATAAGAGTCAACCGAATAAAAGGATAAGAGAAAAATGGATGGTTGGAGCTTGCAGTTATAGTGCAAAATCCTTCCTTTTTCCCGCCCAACCTTAATGTCTTTTCTTTTGTTAGGGTTTGGCGCTCAAATTTCTTGTATAGGGTGATCTTCATTTTAATGGGTTTCGGGGATACTCGTAACTGTCTGAGTACCTGTTAATACCTTTCCCATTGTTTAATCGGTCGGTGTTCTCCCTGGAGGGGTTTTGGGGCTTCCAAATGTTTTCTGTAACTACCCGCTAACGGCTCTCTCATCGTAGAGTCGTTGGGATTTTGCATATTAATGTCTTTGGATGGGTTCTTGATTACTTGGTACAATAGCCCTTATTCGCACCTGGGAGACCGATTTCAGTATTTATGTGTATACTGCAAACCCATGATGTCTCGTGTATTATCTTAAATGTGCTTAGTCTTGATCGATCTTGCACAAATGTTTATTGGAACGCCATCTTGTCTGCCTATCGAAAGGTCTAGAATGTTCTGCCACGAGGCGTGGCGGCCATTTTACAGGCTGCTTGTGTCCACTTTGAAAACCTGACAGCATTCTGCTGAAATAAAAGCTGTTTGAACGAAACTATGTGTTTTCTCCTTATTTATAAAAATCGCAATATATTGCGAATTCTACATTATCCAGCCTCCAACTTCCTGTAAATAACAGTGTGACAAGACCACAGAGTTTATAAAATGATCAGCCCTGGCTCAATGGGTAGCACTCGCGCCTCTGAGTCAGAAGGTTGCAAATTCAAGCCCCACGGCACTATTTCGAAGAAGAGCAGGGGAGCTCTCCCCGGTGTCCTGGGGCCAATATTTATCCCTCACCCAATATCACTAAAACAGATGATCTGGTCATTACCACATTGCTATTTGTGGGAGCTTGCTGTGCGCAAATTGGCTGCTGCGTTTCCTACATTACAACAGTGACAACACATCGAAAGTGCTTCATGGGACGTCCTGAGGTCGTGAGCGGCGCTATATAAATGCAAGTTCTTTCTTTGTCCACCTTTTAGAATATAGACCATAGAACAGTACAGCACAGTACAGGCCCTTCGGCCCTCGATGTTGTGCCGAGCATTGTCCGAAACCAAGATCAAGCTATCACACTCCCTATCACTCTGGTGTGCTCCATGTGCTTATCCAATAACCGCTTGAAAGTTCCTAAAGTGTCCGACTCCACTATCACAGCAGGCAGTCCATTCCACACCCCAACCACTCTCTGAGTAAAGAATCTACCTCGGACATCCCTTCTATATCTCCCCCCATGCACCTTATAGTTATGCCCCCTTGTAACAGCTACATCCACCCGAGGAAATAGTCTCTGAACATCCACTCTATCTATCCCCCTCATCATCTTATAAACCTCTATTAAGTCGCCTCTCATCCTCCTCCGCTCTAAAGAGAAAAGCCCCAACTCCCTCAATCTCTCCTCATAAGACCTCCCCCCCAAACCAGGCAGCATCCTGGTAAATCTGCTTTGCACTCTTTCCAATGCTTCCACATCCTTCCTATAGTGAGGTGACCAGAACTGCACACAATATTCCAAATGTGGTCTCACCAAGGTCCTGTACAGTTGCAGCATAACCTCACGGTTCTTAAACTCAAACCCCTTGTTAATAAACGCTGACACACTATAGGCCTTCTTTACTGCTCTATCCACTTGAGTGGCAACCTTCAGAGATCTGTGGATATGAGCCCCCAGATCCCTTTGTTCCTCCACGTTCCTCAGAACCCTGCCGTTGACCCTGTAATCCTTATTCAAATTTGCCCTACCAAAATGAATCACCTCGCACTTATCAGGGTTAAATTCCATCTGCCATTTTTCGGCCCAGCTCTGCATCCTATCAATGTCTCTTTGCAGCCTACAACAGCCCTCCACCTCATCCACTACTCCACCAATCTTGGTGTCATCAGCAAATTTACTGATCCACCCTTCAGTCCCCTCCTCCAAGTCATTGATAAAAATCACAAACAGCAGAGGACCCAGCACCGACCCCTGTGGCACAACGCTGGTAACTGGTCTCCAGTCCGAAAATTTTCCATCCACCACCACCCTCTGCCTTCTATGAGATAGCCAGTTACTTATCCAATCGGCCAAATTTCCCTCTATCCCACAACTCCTTACTTTCTTCATGAGCCTTTTATATCGCTAATCTTTCACTGCAAACATCGAGGGAAAATTCATTGTTTACGGCACTTTCACTGACTGAGAAACTGGGATTAAAACTCCCTCTCGTAATCCCATCCTTCACTCTTGTTGCTGGAGTTTCCAATGACAATTTTGTAGCAAGGATCTGCTGTATAGTTGTTGCATCCCACACACAACCAGCGTTACAGATCTATAACACAGACCTGTCAAATTACACAACATCTTTTTTCGCAGCGATTTGTTGTGATCTGGAACGCGCTGCCTGAAAGGGCGGTGGAATAATTCAATAATAACTTTCAAAAGGGAATTCGATAAATACTTGAAGGGAAAAATGTTGCAGGGCTATGAGGAAAGGGCAGGGGGAGTGGGACTAATTGGATGGCTCCACCAAAGAGCCGGCACAGGCACGATGGGCCTCCGTCCGTGCTGTATCATTCTATGATTCTACGAAGGGATGCATTTCTTGGATTCATGTTTCCAGGGCTTTGGCAGCTGATAACAGCCTATAACGCATCTCTACACTGCTGCACTTAATTTGTGCTCCACATTTCTACTCAACTCTCCATATTAAAATTCATGAACTGTTTTTACAAGCAGCCGGTGACAGGTGTGTACTAGTGCGAACACCAAACCTAGAATCATAGCGTCATACAGCACAGGAGGAGGCCAGTTGCCCCATCGTGCCTGTGCTGGCTCTGTGAAAACGCTATCAAATTAGTCCCACTCCCCTGCTCTTTCCCCATAGCCCTGCGAATTTTTACTTTTCAACTATTTATTCAATTCTCTATTGATTCTGCTTCCACCGCCCTTTCAGGCAGCGCATTCCAGGTCACAACAACTCGCTGCGTAAATAAAATTGTCCACATCCCCCCCCCCCCTCGTTCTTTTGCCAATTCTCTTCAATCTGTCCCCTCTGGTTACCGACCCTCCTGCCAGTGGAAACAGTTTCTCCCCATCTACTCTATCAAAACCCCTCACCTACCACTCAATCTGAAAAATAGCTTGAGATGTTCAAAATTCACCTCAAAAGAAATGGAGAGATTGTTTGCTTCATCTGTGCAGCCCGATGATGAGGGTGGCCAGCTCTCTGGTTAGACGTAGTCCTGGAGGTTTCATCACATGAACTCCCGCCCACATCCAATAATTTTATAACTAATAGACAAAAGTGTTCAAAGCAAATGCTTACATTATTTTTAATTGCCCCTGTGATTTCTCTCCTGGAGACTCCAGGCCAGTCCTGGAGGGCTGGCACCCCTTGCAGTTCAGCAGACGGGCCCAGTGGTTGCTCAGGCCTGGCTGCGGCGCATGTCGTTCCTTCCGCCAGGAGACGCCAAGGCCTGCACTCAATCCTCCCTCGCTCAACGTAGCTCAGCTCAGGAGCCGAGCCGAGCTCGGACGGGGGTATCTCTGCTCCGTGACACTGTGTGTTAGAACACCCTGAGGGGAGGGCGGTGGGGGATAATTTTAACCGAACTCACGGGGCGGGAAACCCAGGGGATCGGGTGGAACGCCGGTTTTACTCCCCGCCCAGCGTTGACTTCAACAGAGAGTTAAATCGGGCGGAGTCTAAAACCTCGGTTAAAACAGCCCGCCCATTAGTGCAGCAGCATCATGCCCCGAGAAGCTTTGCTTTTCCAGAGAATTCATAAAAAAGGGGCAAAACACAAATCTGATTTGTCTTCCGTTCCCTGGAGGCACAGCCTGCTTCAGTAGGCCAAGCAAAAACACTACTGTCTCTTTTAAATAATTTTAAAAGACAGATCCTTTCTGCTAATTAAATTGGATCACATCTTGAGAGCTTATTCATCATTTTAATGCTGTGAACACCAAAAAAAAAGCACATAGCAATTAGCAATGGGATTCTGCAGCGAGGGGAGTGCGAGCTCTTTACATTCCAATCGATTGTGATTAGCAAAGTCAATAGATGTGTTGTCTAGGTAGCGGGATTTATGTTGTATTTTCACCAACCACGGCTCTTGTTTAAGCATTGCTCTGCCATGCAGGAAACAAATCATCTGCCATTTCATTTTACGGCTCATTAAGCAAGTGTATCACAGGAGCCATTGCTGCCTTTCAATACAACAGGACTTTAGAAGTTCAAGGAAGTTGTACGCTGCTAATGGTCACTGAATTAGTCAAATTTAGATAGCAAGTGCTCAAAGGTCAGGGAATGTTTGTCTACACAGTAAATAAAATGAAAAAACAAGGAACCCGATTTGTTAAGATAGAGTGGAGTGAGAGAACAAGCGACACGGCATTAGACTGACAGTTCTCCATCTTGGCTTTCAATTCCAACTATAAATCAAGGACAATGCAAGCCCAGCTTCACTCCCTCACACTCGCTCTCTCCCTCACACTCTCCCTCTCCCTCACACTCTCCCTCTCCCTCACACTCTCTCTCTCCCTCACACTCTCTCCCTCCCTCACACTCTC